>JAODKF010000126.1:13872973-13903034 GCA_026779585.1 Mormyrus proboscirostris
GGACATCAAGGGGGAGTTCATTCCACCAACTTGGGGTCAGGACGGAGAAGAGCCGAGAGACATGTCTTCCTTGTTATCTTTGTCTTTAAGTTCATCAGATAAGACATGATTTTTTGGGGTTGTGTCATTCTCCATTTGGAGTGGGAAACCATGTTACAGAAGTTGCAGGGTTTAAAAACATACTTAACATACTTTGGCACATTTGCTAATGTCAGCATATACTTTCATATATACAAATTTCCCTCATGTTTTGTTTTTTCTTCTTTCAGTTTTTATCATGTTTAAAAGTTGCTCTTCACCAGTAAAACAGCTCATTTTATGACTAAATTTCAACATTTGAGGCACAATTTTTAATAAATATCACTGGGGAACAATTTTGAATAAATGTTTTGTTGACTTTTCAAGCTTATTTACACTAAAATACAGTAGATATGCTGATTCTGAAAGTGCAGTTTTCTTCTGTCATGTCAGGTTTTTTCTCTACTGATTATATAAGACAATTACTGTAGCGTGGATTTATATAGGCTATTCATTTACACACAAGACAGTGTGGTCAGAGGTTGTACGCTGCTCTATGTAGTGAATAAGCAAAATCTGTTTTTCTACTGTACTTACACACGTATTTCATTTCAGATGATGTCTGGCTCTGCTGTTTCTCATCGTAAGTGCCTAAACAACCCTGATTCATTTTGTTATATCTGTGGCAGTTTCACCGTTCCCAGTCAAAGGGCGAACATAAGCACATTTGTACAGCATGCCTATTTGGCATATTTCAAAGTTAAACTTGGTGATCAAGATAAGTCTTAGGCCCCTCATAAGGTGTCCAAACAGTGTGTTGAGGGTTTACGGATGTGGGCAAAGGGAACACGTGATAAGATTGGTACTGTATACTTACAGTATGGTTTGACGAGAGACAGGAGATCATTTCAGTGACTGTTACTTTTGGATAGTGAAAACTTCAGGATATGACAAGAAAAATAAATGTAATATAGAGTGTCCTAGTTTACCATCAGCTATACGCCCAGTGGCTCATTCACATGAAATCCCAGTGACGGTTTTCGTTACACTACTCTCTTTTGAAGGACATGATTATGGTGGTGAACAACAATGATGAAGAGTTTGAAATTGAAGAGGACTCTGTTCGCAAGGGATCAGCATGAGTTGAGTGATTTGGCATGTGATTTGGGGCTATTGAAGAAGGCTTCAGAACTCCTAGCATCAAGACTGTGTGAAAAAAACTTACTTGAAAAAGGAACAAAGGTATCATACATTTGAACCAGAGAAATTGCATTCCTGTAGTACTTTAGAACTGACAGTGGCTTTGTGTATTGCCATAACATACATGGTTTAATGGAGGAATTGGGAACTGAATAGCGACTATATGTCGATAGCTCAAAGTGGAGCTTAAAGTGTGCCCTACTTCACAAAGGCAATATATTTGGGTTAGTCCCAACTGGCCATTCAGTTTCTCTTTGCAAAGAATATGTAGACATAAGGAGAGTCATTGAGTTGTTGCAATATCACCAACACAATTGGGTCATCTGTGTTGATCTTAAAATGGTATGCTTCCTTCTTGGTCAGCAACATGGATACACTAAGTTATCTGTGCATGTGGAACAGCAGAGCTCGTGAGAGGCACTGGGTGGAAAGGAATTGGCCTCCAAGATCTGCCCTAAAACCAGGTGATCCAAACATTCTATATGAGCCACTTCATGGAAAGAATATTATAGTCCCATGTCTGTACATGAAACTGGATCTGATGACGCAGCTTGTTAAAATTTTGCCAAGGAGACTGTTCCAAGTACCTCGTTTTGGCATTTCATAGCCTGTCATTTGAAAAAATAAAAGCCGGTATGTTTGATGGTCCACAGTGTTATGCCTTTGCTCATGCATGGAGCAGGGAAACAGCACATATACCGTGAAGTCAGGTAAACGAGGACTTTAATCAGGAAAGCAATAAAGAACAGGATAAACCAGAAAACAATCGTTAATGACCAGACTGGGGAAATCATAACTAACACAGACTTAAATACATAGGACTAATGACAGCAACAAGAAACAGCTGGTATCCACATAGGGTTTTTAAGGGGGTGTGGCACACGGAAGGCGTGGACAATCGGGGACAGACAGGACCTCCCCCTCCCCCAAAGGCACGCACTCCGGATGCGCCTAAGCGGAGCGCATAGTGACAAGACCGGGAACATGATGGAACTTGGGAAAACATAATCAAAAACCTCAATGAAGCAAAGGGAACAGTACGGACTCAGAAAAGACACAAGGAGACCAACTCAGACAACAGACAATAAACCACAGGGAACATAGACACACACAGGGGCACCAAAAAAGGAAACACGGGACCCAGGGACAACGGAGGGACAACACCAGGGGACAAACCCACAGGAGGCACAAAGGGACTGGAAGGGAACAAAGGCAGAGAGGGATGGGGCACAAAGGCAGGGGGTGAGGAGGCAAAAGGCAGGGGGAAACAGGGAGCCGGAGGGAACCCCAGCAGGTGAGCGATGGAAGCCGAAGGGGCAGCAGGCGACTGCGAGGCCAGAGCAGGAGGGACCCTAGGTAAGGAGGGAGCAGGAGGAAATGACAGAGGGAGCGAGAAGGAAGGCGAAGGGGACACTGGTGGAGTAGGTGACTGACGAGTCGGAGCCTCTAGTCGACTGACGAGGAGCCACAGGCAGACCTGAAGGCAACCACCGAGCCGAAGCCAGGGGGTCCACAGGTGACCACTGAGAAGGAGCTGGAGGACCCGCAGGCAACTGCCGAGCCACAGCTAGGGGGACCGAAGGCGAGCCAGGGGGCTGGGTGAGTGGGACCCGACCTCTGTACAAATGTCCTCCTCCATCTTTATGATAGCATCCCCAACAGACTTGGCCCTAAAGTTCTAAAGAGCCAGGCGCGTCCCAAAAAATGGGCAAGCTGCTAATGCTGGCAGCAAAGCGGCAGGCAGACTAGCTTCGGGCGTCTGCTTGGGCGGGATGATGGCAGCATGCCTGAACACTGCTGGATCCAGAATTGGGAGGGATTCCTCCCGACACACAGCAGGGCAAGTAGCGGAGACAGAGATGGCCCCTAGGAGGACCTCCTGCGTGTCCTCCCATCTCCAGTTCTTCTGCTTTTTTTTCCTCTTTCCTGCTGACTGGGGCACATCGGGCAACTCAGACAGCAGACAGGAGAAAAGTCCGCTGTCTAGGGCTACCTGCCGAATTTTCACCTCGGCCACCCTACTCCAGAGTTGCCTCAAATTCACTTGCACCTCTTCCGCAAGGGTCTTTTGATTAGACAATCCTTTCCAGGATGTCCCCGGAGCGAGTAACCAGGGCGTGGACCTCGGGCTCGGGCCTCCTGGACCTCGGGCTGTTGCAACCAGCAGATTACCTTGTTAGTGAGGTCGACGTATTCCTCGCTTAGTGGAGGCATCTTGTTAGGGAGTCTATGTTCCTACCTTCACCTATAGTCATGAGCTACTGTATGGGTAGTGACCGAAAGAATGAGGTCGCGAATACAAGCAGCAGAAATGGGTTTCCTCCACAGGGTGGCTAGGCTTTCCCTTAGAGATAAAGTGAGTAGCTTGGTCATTCGGGAGGGACTAGATGAGGTGGCTCGGGCATCTGGCCAGGATGCTTTCTGGATGCCTCCCTGGTGAGGTTTTCTGGACATGTCCCACTGGGAGGAGGCCCCGGGGAAGACCCAGGACATGCTGGAGAGTCTGTATCTCCCGGCTGGCCTGGGAACGCCTCGGGATTCCCCCAGAGGAGCTGGACTACAGTAAAATTTATTATTTAATTTGTTGAAGGACATTCTTAATTCCAGTACTTGCAAATTATCTTTATTTTTACTTTCTTGTACAGTAAGTTAACAAAACAACTGGATCAAATTCAAACATTTACATTTACAGCATTTGGCAGACGTCCTTAGCCAGAGTGACTTACAAACGAAATCTAATTGGACGGGGACTACCACCCACCCGACAAAACAACATCAAGATATCAACCCAGAATACCATAATACCGCCTAATCCTAGTAAGACAACTAAAGATAAAAAACGCATTCACAAGAAAGGCTTGGCCAGTAATATGGTATATACACCGTGGGGTGGGGTGAGGGAATTTTGTCGTGTCCAAAGCTTGGCGAATTTCTAGATTTCATTATACTGGAATGATATGCTTTTGGAAATGTAGGATGTAGTTCCACTCCCAGATGCTAGATGGCGTCGAGTCATTTAATTGTAATTATGCCCATTATGCTGTGCTCTTCGCGGGAGGTGTTCATGTGTTTGGCACAACGTAAGGAGTGATTATTTTTATCTAGTGAAAATGTACTAAGTTATCCATTGAAAATATGTTCCCTAAGATGTTTTATTATGCAGTAGCGATGTGTTTCAAAACGTATTGTACCATTCAACATGTTTTATTTGCGGTAATTCATTGTTTTAATATCTGTTTTAAGCATCGCACTACGGATATGGAACGGTTTTTAGAAAAACTGCTGAAATGTTCTGTTTGTTGAAATTTAATCTAAACGTTTTATGCATATGATTGTAACGTCTAAAGAAAGTGACGGAGTGTTCATATGTTTGGCACAAGTAATAAACCGCAGATTCAGCGAAGCGACAAGAAAACGGAACCTCCAGTGTGTCTGCTCGTCCCTTTGTTCTCAATAAAAATACAAAACGCAGAGTGGCCGAAACGCCAAAGAGAGGGGACGCAGTCCCATTGGCAGCTAAATGCACGGGACAAACCGGGTTACAGAAATATTGTCAAAATGCCTGAAACCGCAATATAATGTCCGGACAGTATGAAAAACCCTTTGCTGCCAACTATAGATTATGGATATAAAATAGCTGAAACCACTTAACAGTTAACTACTTTGTTAATCATGGCAACTGCTATGTATTTTTCACCTTGTACACTTTGCTACAGAATTACAAAATATGAACTATTTTATGTGTAAATAATTTTATAAATAAAGAATAGTGATCATAGCAAAGAAATGGGATGCTTACATTAAGGTAATGTATGCTTCTATTGAAATTACAAAAGTGTCGCTGTGATCCACTTCTTTGAGAAATGCTTTATCTTTGAACTTAAGCGTTGTAGTAAAGTGTATGACTAGGGTATCACCATCGGTGACCCCTAGAGGCCAATGTGGCTCCATATGAGTAAAATTCCAAAAAACACTCAACATAACATTTTTTGAAAAACCGTCAGATTCACAGCCATACATCAGAAGTATTTTAATCTTATTGTAATTTCTATTTATTAGTTTATAAATTTTGTTTATACCAAGACACTATTGAATTGTCATATCTGATTGGTCAGAAAAGTGTGATTTTTTTCTGCAATGTAACACATAGCAACAGTCGGGTGAATCACAGCAATATCTCAATCCCTGCAGGCAACCACCCCCTGCTGTGAGGGGGATGGTTTCTCCATAGTTGTGCTTTTTAAGTCATATGCAATGGTATATTTTTACACACCCCCCCCCCCCCCCCCCCTTAACACGCACACACACACATACTTCATTTTATAAACAACAAAGCTGATGTGATTTATTAAGGCCACTGACAGCGTGTTTTTTGAGTCGGTATAGCATATTTTAATTTTGAACATAGTTATGCAAAAGTACATGAGGAGCATTACAGATCTCCCAGTATGAAGAAGTCAAATGTCATTAAGTGCCCTGTTATTTTGTAAAACTACTCTTACAGTAAGTGTAACTGTTTAAAACACGCCATCAACAGACATGAATCATCAATACCTGAAACAATGGTCCACAACCCTGCTTAATTGTTTTCTTTTTTTGTTCAATGGATTTATGCTTAATGCTAATATATTAAATATTTCAAAACACTTAATCAAGCAATTGAGCTGAACATTTGCTTTGTCCCATGGTGCGCACTTTACGACTTATTTATGGATTAATTTGTGTTATCAATTAACTGTCGATATGTATGAAATAGAGCAATGACATGTAATGTGGATACAGCGTATTAACTGTTAGAGAAAAAGTTATTCTGAAAATCAAAGGGGTGTGCATTGTCCCCCAGAGTCCATTGATGAAACCACAGTTCATAGGACATGGCTGTCTGGTTTTGTTTTAGAGCTATTAACCTCTTAGTGTGTTGCCCAATTGCACTTTAAGTGGATGCAATATAATAATTAATAACTATTACTGAAAAAAAATCCAAGGGGTGTGCATTGTTTCCTGTAGTCCACTGATCAAAGCCTGTCTTGTCTAGTTTTAAAGTTATTAACCCATTCATGTATTGTCCCATTGCACATTATACAGATACATTCGAACATTCAAAAATTAATTAAAATTCGTACGTAAAGCAATCTGAGAAACAAAGGGGTGTGCAACAGTCTCCATGAGCCCAAAATGCTAAACCACCATGTCATTACAGCTGACAGGACCTATTATATGAACTATTAACTCGATTTGGCACAAATCATGAAATGGTTGAAGCGCAAAAATAACCGGTGCACATCGTTGTCTGTGTACTGGACATCACAATTGTGTCTTTTACAGCTTGTTGGTCTTTGAAGGCATTATTGGTACATAATTTCAGCTGCAGAGTGTATTTTTATTAATAATAAGCCCATCCTGCAATATTAAGGTTTAGTACGAGTGCTTTGTAAAGAAAGCCAAATAGCATTGTGATTAACAAATTTAATTTCTACCAAAATGATGCCTTGATTGTTGCTGCCTATCATTTTATAGGCATTGTATGCTTATTTCTGAGTCTTATCCTACTCCAACTGTTCTCAGTGAAGGAGTGAATTCGAACCTTCTTTTCAGCGTGGTCCTTGGGGAGGAGTTTAATCTGAATGTCGACTGCAAGGCACTGGAGGTAGGGGGCACAACAACAACAACCACAATAATAATAATAATAATTTTAATAATAATAAACAAAGCTGTGGGGCGGAAGTATATCTTTCAAAAATGCAGGGGGCAGGGCTGCTTTTCATCCTTTCAACCAATGCAGTGTGAGGCTTCCTATGCATCTTGTGTGCTCCCTCCCTCTCCCCCTCGGATTTGTTTAGCCATCTTACTTTGTTTTTCTGTGCCTGTGTGTTTTGTTTCTTTTAACTGGTTTTAGGATCTAATGTGGTCAAAGACCGTGGCACGGCTGGTTAAGGCGGCTCACCGAAGCCGACACTTTCTGTGGAGGCTGAAGAAATTTGGCATGTTGCTTACAATACGAGGCATCTTCTACAGTGTACCGTGGAGAGCATTTTAACCTGCCGCATAGCTGTCTGCTTTGGCAGCTGCTCTGGAGAGGACAGACAGGAACTACAGCGGGTGATCAGGTTACCCAGAAAATCGCAGGGTTAGGTCTCCGTTCACTGCAGGACATCTGTGACAGGAGAATCTGCAGATGCGCCAGCAGCATCGTCAGCAATCGCACCCACCCCACCCAGCAAATCATCACTCTCATGAAACCTGGCAGGTGGTACTGGAGTGTTAATACCAGAACATCCAGACTCCAGAACAGTCTGTACTCACCAGAAGGATCTACAGCTGCCAGCCTCTTCCAGCTGTGCCCCCACCCCAGGCACTGCGGCAATGGTCACCCAGTTCACTGCACTCTGCACCATACATGCAGTTGCACCTGCTTTTTATACTGGACTGATAAGCACCAGTCACTCCATGCAGCAGTTTCTTCTTCCCTAATGTTACAGTCCCCAGTTTAGGGTTGGAGACCATCAGAAAAGGAAAG
Organism: Mormyrus proboscirostris; assembly: GCA_026779585.1. Lineage (NCBI taxonomy): Eukaryota > Metazoa > Chordata > Actinopteri > Osteoglossiformes > Mormyridae > Mormyrus > Mormyrus proboscirostris. The sequence goes on from JAODKF010000126.1 coordinate 13,880,709, forward strand.
GGGAGTGACACGGGCTTAAGTAACAAACAAAACACTGCTACCAAATGAAACCCAAGCTAAACTAATCCTATGTGAGATAACAAAACAATACTAATTCCTAGCTCCCTATCCAGACCAAAAATTAAGCCGCGTGTCACGCACAACGAAAATGGCAGTCACTCCTAACACACTTAGATGTACACACACAGCAAGTACACAAAACCGAGTAACGTACGGTACCAAAGGGAGAATATAAAAGGGTAGTTGATAAACAGGCAGAGGTTCAAACCAGAAAAACCCACAAACCACGGTAGAAGTACCAGGAATGGGGCGAAGTGAAAACCAGAAACCAAAAACCAAATCTGTCATACACGATAAGGCAAATCAAGAATTCAATCCACATAATCAATCAATCATTGAGCAAGAGCTCCCGAAGACACAAGCCATGGCCTTTTCCCTACGGAGAACTGGAAACAGGAAGCAGGACCGCAGACGGGAGAGGCATGGCTGGGTCCAGGAGGCGGAGCCGAAGGGAGCGAATGGCGACTGTAGGGTAAGAAGTCCAGAGAATCTGGAAGGACATCCTTAAAGCACTTACGGCATGTAACACCCACCCACACAAGGGTGAACTCGATAGGTGTTCACGGTCATAATCATAAGTATCCAAAAAAAAAAAACGCCCACCACAAAGAAAAGCAGACCAGAATAATAAACACTCACTTTATCATCAATTAAATGCCAGTCAAACTCAGGAGAGCATCAGCCACCAGATTACTAACACCTTTCTTGTGTCTTATTTCCAGGTTAAAGGATTGGGCAATCAGGGCGCAGCGCATGAGGCGGTGGTTAGTATTACACATGCGTTCTAAAAACATTAGAGGATTATGGTTGGTGTACACGACCACTGGTTGAATACTATCTCCCACGTACACTTCGAAATGTTGCAATGCCAAATGCTAGCGCTTCTTTTTCGATAGCACTATAGGCTAAATGGTGCTTCATGAATATCTTAGAGAAATAGCATACCGGATGATCAAATCCAAGGCCATCCTCCTGCAGGAGGACTGCACCGACACCCACGCCACTAGCGTCTACTTCCAGCTCGAAGGGCCTAATGAAGTCTGGGGCAGCCAAAACAGGGGAACTGCTAAGCAGCAGTTTTAATGGCAGCAAAGGCGGCCTAGCACGCAGGGAATCAAAGGAACTTCAGCCCTTTGCAAAGCAACTGAGTAAGGGTTGCAACAACGTCCAAGTAGGTCCAACAGAAACCTAGGAAACGTTTTAACTCTCGCGGAGTCTGCGGAACTGGAACTGAACCGATGGCCTGAACTTTTATGTTTTGGGGCTTGACCATACCATGACCGACTAGTTTCCCAAGGTAACTAACCGTACGTTGTCTTAATTCGTACTTTTCTACTTTTGCAGCCGAAAAAAAAAAACGGCTTGCTCAAGCATCAAGATGTCAGTGATTAGGGAATTAACTCAGAGGACTGATGCTATTCTGACATTTATGCTGTTCGCCTAAAGCCTGCGTGAAAACAAATAACCGAATCTCCCCAAGCTTCATTTTCAGAAGGGGCACTAGGCAAGGTTGTCCACTTTCTCCATCACTATTTGCTATATTTATCGAACCGTTGGCAGCAGCAATTCGGAAAAATAATATCAAAGGTATTCAAACAGCGAATGTAACCCATAAAATTAGTCTTTATGTGGACGATGAATTCGTTTTTCTTCAAAATACACAGGACTCTCTCTGAGGCGATAAGACTCATAAATAAGTTCTCCTCCATCTCAGGTTACTCTATTAATTGGAACATGTCAATTATTCTTCCAATATCATCTCAAGTACATTATAGTGAAGAAAAAATAATCAAACAATATTATTATTCTCGTAATTATAATGGTAGTTTCTCATTACAGTGTGACCAGGTACATGCTGCTAGCTGGACACCACACTACCGTAAATGCTGCTGAAGGCTTACCTCAGATTATTGTTATTCCCTTCATCTTCAAAGAGAACAGCAGCAAAGAGAGGAAAAAAGGATTAATTTAAAATCAAGCACCACTGCATTGTGGCTTGAGCTGCTGTGGATAGACTGCAGGCCTGTTTGGCAGATGGATGGATGGATCAAATGGTTCCTTGTTCTTCAGGTTTAATTGTGATACGCGACTGTCAAATTTATGTATTATACATATATCAGGTGGGAGCAGGTTCTGGATGTTGTACTGAAAGCTGGGACTGGTGGGTTTTATCTGATCTGCACCATCATCGCCATTCAGCTCCTGTAGAAAGAGGGGATCCAATCAGAGGTAAACAGAGGGAGGAGCCAATACAAACCATGGGGCTTAAGAAATTCTGATTAAATATACAAGGTTATTAACCCTGTTAGGTTGATCTGCAGTGTTGGATCATCAGCTGGCAACTGGTACCGCTGACGCTTCTTCACAGGCTCTTTGCTGCCACCTGCTGCTTAATGCTTAATAATGGTTTATTTATTAGTGAAGTAATGTAATCTTATTGCACTGCTTACTAATTCTGAAATATATATTACACTGATCATTATATGTTCAGATTCAATAAATAACTGATAAATAGTATGTTATTTTTTGGTCATGCCTCCCTGTCAGAGTGCACCAATCAGTGACCCTCTCAGAGTGTGATGTAACACACTAAATCAGGACCGCCCATTTTTCTCTCAGCAGTAAAAACAAACCAGTTTGTCTCAGCTGACAGCAGCCAACACATATCAGATAATGGGGTAAAAGGACAACGAAAAAACAATGATATCACACCCTGTGTAATCAATTTCTGGTTTATCATCCATTAAATGCAAGTCAAGTAAGTTGCTGTCCATGGTGCTGAAACCCTGGATCAACAAATCCCAAATGACATTTCTTTACCTGATTTAAATGTAACCCTCTTATTTCACTCTCAGATTTTGCATTCTGGTTAATTAACGACATAATTAACTAACATAAACTATCCATCTGTGATACTCTCAAAGGCAAACTAGACACTGTATTTTCAACGTACACCAGACATTTCCTAAATGCTATTAATCAAGAATGCCTATGGAAAGAGACGGAGCATTAATTAGCTGCTTGTGGCATCGAGGCTACTCCGATAGAAACGGCCAAATTGCTAAAACTTTCACAATCTATACAGTAAAGCTGGCAAAATTAGTTTGCTGCTTCAATACATTATAAGATCACTTTGGTAATGAACCCAGCAAAAGGTTCATTTTACTTCAAGAACTTGTGGCATTTAAAAAGTAAACGAATAGAGGCTTTTCAGAATAACATCTGAAGATGAAATACATTATCACAGACCGGATGTGTATAAAAATACCAGCTATTCTTATTGTTTTTAAGTTTATTAACACAATCATTTTCTCTTACAATTTAAATATAATCAACCCCATTAAGAATTATGGCCACAGCATCCACAGTTTAAACTACTAATTATAAATATATCAATTCAATTTTTCTTCAATATTGATAAAGCAATTCTAACTGGCATGTTGGCACTTTTTCCTATCTGCTGCTACATTACCTGCTGCTATACAGTGCTATACCATACTATATAATGTATAGGCAGCACTCTTCTATGTATGTTGCATACTTTACATACTGTGTATCATGTACAGTTAGTTACATCATTGTATTCATGTTGCATAGTTTGTACTGTGCTGCCATTTTTATTGATTTGGCCAAGGCCTTTGACTCTGAGAATCATAAATGTCTTATTGATAAGTTTTATGATATCGGTATTTTTGATAAATCCTTGTCTTGGTTTTCAAATTATCTTAGTGATAGAGTGCAGTCTGTGAAGTCTGAACAATTCCCAGCCTCTCCCAGTCTCCAATGGTGTCCCACAGGGATCAATACTTGGTCCTACATTTTTTTCCATTTATATTAATACTGTAGCAAACTTGATTTCAGATTTATCTATTCATCTTTATGCCAATGACACAATTCTTTACGCTACAGGTCCTTCCCTTGCTATAGTCTGTCAACAACTTCAATGTAGTTTTAGTAGATTGCAACAGACTCTTTCCAAATTGCATCTCCAGATAAATATCTCCAAAACTAAAGTCATGTGCTTCGGAAAAAAAGGTCATGTTCCATCAAACTCTCCAAGTATCTGTTCCCTTGATGGGACACCTTTGGGTCAGATTACCGAATATAAATATCTGGGAATTTGGCTAGGCAACACTTTGTCTTTTTCTAAACACATAGATAACTTGACGTCTAAGATCAAATCAAAACTTGGGTTTCTTTATAGAATGCGCTCTGCGTTTAAGTCATCTGCAAGAAAAACATTGGTACAAATGACCATTCTCCCCATGTTTGATTATGCTGATGTTATTTATAGATCAGCATCTAAAGGTCTGCTTCAAAAGCTTGATGTTCTCTACCACTCTGCTATCCGGTTCATAACTAATGCTCCTTTTAAAACTCATCACTGTACTCTGTATTCTTCTCTCAATTGGACATCATTGTATACCCGCCGTAAAATCCACTGGTTTATGGTCATTTACAAAACCCTTCTTGGTTTGTCTCCCCTTACTTTCAAGAATTGTTACACTCTATTTCTACTGGTTATAACACTCGTTCTGCTAATCTGATTCTGCTGACAGTCCATAAGGCTACTTCTGTATTCGGTCTGTCGTCTTTTCGGAATGCTGCTGCTAGAGACTGCAATGATCTGTAAAAAACGCTAAATCTGAACACTCTCATTCCAAAGCTTGCTTTTCAATCCCGGATCTCTGCTCACTTTAGTGACATGTGCTGCTGTTATTTAGATTAGATTAGCTAGTTTTATTCATTGCTGCTCCTTGTTTATTTAACGTTTATGTTACGTTTGTAAATATGTAACTTATTTACTGTTTCTTTAATTTTCATAATTTCATTTTTGTATTAGTCCCCTTATTTTCTCTCAAAAGGCTCTGCCTTTTGCCAGGCCACAGTTGTAAATAAGAAACTTGTTCTTAATCTGTCTTGCCAGGTTAAACAAAGGTAAATAATTAATAAATAAATAAATAAACAAACCATATTTATATTCTGCTGCTACATTCCTGCTTCTATATTATGCACACACTATTCATATGAATACTGTGTCTGCCGTCCTATCTTGTCATGTGTACTATGTGTTAATTTGTACTTTACTCTGGTAATTGTACACATACAGCCCCCCCATGTGTCATATGATGCACCGTGGTCCGGGGGTAACAAGAATTAGTGTAGTGTCCCTAAAAACTTAACGCCATGCTATAACAACTGCTTTACAGATGTTTCATTCAAGAATATAGACGTGGGCCAGTTAGTGTGTCTGTCTTTGTATGTGTGAGATATACAACACATTATGTAGACCAAATGTCCCCACAATGTGATAAGAACCTGTTATTTTGACGTTGTAGGGATCATTTTTCCGGTCCCGTGAAGGAAATTCTAGCACTGCAATCTAGCACTGCAATCAAACAACGAAAAACGCCAAAAAAGTTTTGTTTTGTTTGGTTAATTATGGTTAAGGTTAGGGCTGGGTATAAGAAATAATTTATTTGCTATGAATTAAGTTTATGATATTGAATGAAATTCCTCAATTTTTTCCCTGTTGATGCTGCTGCTGCATCTCTCTATAAAATAAAATTTCACTGACAGCATTACGTGAAATTTAAAAATCCTATTAGACATACTTTGAAGGACAAAACAAATTTATTTGATTACCAATATTTACTATATAGGATTTATAGACTTGATATGGTACACCCATATAAAACTTGCTCACGTTTTGCTCTGGTTTCCGCCTGTTCACGTAAGCACACTCATTTTTCTGAGAAAAGTGATTCCAAAGTAAATCTTAACTCACTGAAACAGTTTCACCACATTGTTGTTCTTGCTCTACATTATTGTCATGTTTATGTTTGATAAGAATAGTAGACTTGTATGATCTATCAGTTTCCTTTGCGAAATACTTTGCGAATTACATCTTGGCCAAGTTTTGATAATTGTACAGATGAATTCTGGGTAGATTTGGGCACGCCTCAGAGTCCTAGTGTGAGTGGTATCGGAGTGGGACAGAGCGACCGCTCCAGTCTTAAAAAACCACTTCACGCTATGACCAAAATTCCGCTCCTCGCTCACGCTCCGTTCCACTCCATAGACATAATATAGTTTATTATTTAGTATTGCTGGTCGCATATTTAAGGTGGCCAACTGGATTAGGGTAGGGTGGGGTGCTGGTTTAGTTCTGATGAAGGACTTAATCCCAGTAATTGAGTGTGGGAGAATTTCATGATAGTTAAGTTACTCTGGTTTTTGTGGATTTTTTCTATTTTCTTTAATTACCTTTGGTTGTTTGGGGCCCATTGGCACTTGGAAGGGACAATAAAGTATGTGCATCCAATCCTGTCTTGTGAGCTATCAAGTTTGTTCACTGGCTCATGGGCTAGTACCCAACAGCTCCCTTAGTGGCTGCAGAAGTGCATTTCCCTAGAGCAGATATAAAGGGTGGCAGCCTCATTGATTTTTAATCACAACTTGGGATAGAACAACAAATCAAATCATTTTGCTCAATTAATATTTTGATCTTCATTTGATTTAATTTTGGGATATCCATGTTTGCATACTATTTAGAATCATACTGCAGTTGAGAATGGAATGCGACAGATATTAGTCTCTCCCACGTATCGTTGCTTGTTTTTGTTTCAGGGTCCTTTTGGCCACACAAAACACAAACAGGGAGTTCCAGGCTTATTGTATGAGACAAGAAGGAGAGTCGTGAGCCGTTCCGGGGTTGTTTTCTGTAGCCGTCAAATCTCAGTCAATCCGAGAACGTAGACACACGCTGGGGGAATCACACGAGGACCTATGGGAAGGGCGGATGGGCAGGCAGGAGGTGTGGGATACTCAGGAAGGGCATGAAGGATTGAACATAACTGTGGGAAAGATCCAAAGATGAAGCGCTCAGTACGTGCATGGCAACAATACCTCGCACTGGGCCAATGACCAAGTGCTGCTTAAGTGATGAGCTTAATTGACGCTGATTGGTCCTTGCTGCGTGTGTTGCCTCCTTGAGGGAGTCGTGACACTATATAATTATTGATTATTGTCAGATACTTTTGTAGTAACCTAGGTGTTAAAGGAGTTTGGTCTAACACCAAACTACTGAGGTGCCTGACACCGGGCATGGACTGGCTGACGCGCTTGATGGTAACCTTGCTAAACTTACCCTAGCTGACTTTGGTTTCTGTATATGCTACGCAATTAGATGAATCTTGATGTTGAATTCAAAGTTGTCCATTTATTCCAATACAGCACATAGCAGTTATCTACAGTAAGTTCAGTAGCAAGCAGTGCAGCTGTTCTCTATTAGTAAGTCTTACTGAAAGGACTACTTTTTGTGTCTGTTTGCTCCCGGAAAACTATCTAATTGTATCTGAGGGTTCTTTATTTGGAGGATTCTACTGAGATTTGAGTCTCCTATAAAGATGATTGGTTTATAGACCTTCATTGTCCACTCTGTCTTTTAACGATCTGCATTAGGATGTCGCTCTGGCCCACAAGTTTTATTCCCACTAGGTCCTCAAAATCCTCCTCCGATGTACTGGAGGAGGTAGGAAACTATTGATTCCATAATTGTAATGTTTTATGTTTGGTCCCTGTACTGTGATTTGTTTGGGACGTTGTTTAAGTTGAAGGGGCTGTGGGGTTTTTGCTGTTTTTCTCCACCATTTAGCTGTTGTGGGAAGTCTGTGTCTGGGGGGATGGTTACATTTGTGGGGCCTACATTGTTTTCACTGGTGGTATTTAGGGGGTCTACTTTTTCTGACAGGTAAGTCTTTATGATTTGTTTAGTTATGTTTATAGTGTTAGGCCTTAATTTCTGTTTATACCTATTTTGTGCCTACTTACTGGCTATTTGCCATTCTCTATCACGTTTTTCTAACAATGTTGCCCTCATCTGTGTGTAATGCTCCTGTAAAATGTGCACGTTCGTGTCCATCCAAGAGTATGTGTTGGCTGGTAACCTTTCTGATGTGATACTGGAAGGCTGGTTTTATGAATTGGGTTAGTTTAATTCCTTGTTTTAACATCCCTGCTGGGAAGTATCTGTTTTTATTGTTTGTTCTACTGTTGTTAAATGGTGAGTCATTTGTAATAATTTAAAGTAAACCTTGGTCACATTTTTGTCAAATGGGGATGGTGTGGTAATCTGAGCAGGATTGGGATCTCTGATATGGGCCTGTTCAAGGTCTTTCAAAACAGCGAATCTATTTTGTAAAAAGGCCATTAAAAAGTATTATCATCTCAGCAAGGGGTGCCAGAAAGAATCAGAAGCAGTTCCCATCTTCGTAGTTTAGGTGTCCTGGGTCCAATGAAGGGTTTCCACGGAGTTCAATAGTCCCCAGCAAACAGGTGACAATGGTCTAGTCTTGGGCCCTGCTCTCTGGGCCAGGTAAACTTGCAACCAACGTTAGGCATGGACCTACTGTACCTCACGCCATCCAACTTGCACCCCCCCGTTTGTCTTTAGTCCTCGTTTAATCCCCATGGCTGTTTGCAGGCTCCATGGGACCAAGTCAGATTTTGTTTCAGGACCATAATTCTTCGGTTCTCCAGGCCGTGTCGCGTGAAGTGTTAGACTATCGAGGTACAGTATGTGTCTTGAATATATTGAATATGTAGCAACTTTCATGTGTATGAATGAGCCATTGTCACCTGGCCACGCCCCCCCCCCTTTTATAGTGCTGATGGGGATGTATCTTCACCGCTGCGCTGTCCATCAAATTACCATGCAAATGCGATTTGAATATGAGCTACTGCAGCTATTTAGAATGCGAATAGCGATCTTCGGGTGACAGCAGCACTACCTGTACATGCCCTGATTCAGGTAAAACAAAGAAAGGTGGCACGGTTTAATTTTTGCCAATTTAACCTAATTTTAAAACTTTAATACTCTCGACATTGGACGTTTTGAAAGGAAGACAGATAACGGATTTCGTCAGCATTTTTTTCATGTTTCTATAATAAGATTTCAGCGAGTTATGAACTGAAATACAAGAGAAAGATACACGGCATCGCCGACGATGCCCTCAACTCCAGAGGGTTAATCCTTCTTTTTAACGGAGTGCTCTGACTGAAAAAGTCATTGACTTGGCTTGGCTTAGTCTCCCCCGTGAGAAACCTCTTCAGGCGTCCCTTCAAAAAGGACTGGGAGTATCCCCGCCTTCTGAGTGTCTCAAACAGGGTCCTCATTTCCCTCCAAAAGTGCTCCGGTTGAGAACAAATGTGGCAGAACCAAAAGAGTTTGGATTTGATGATGCCTTTAATAAATTGAAATAAATAACAGAATATCTGAAACTGGTCCGACCAGAACCCTGAGCCCATAAATTGGGTACCATACTTACCAGGGATTTCCTCCGCTTCCATCGTCTCTGCCACTTCCATTGACTCCGCTGTTTCCGTTATTCATGCCATGTTTGACTGTTCCTGCCACACATAACAGGAACAGAATATCATTTTAGCTTAAACAAAAATACGGTGACATTAAAAACTGTGTGGTTCAGAGTTCAGGAACCCATCAACTGGGCACCATACTTACCAGGGATCTTATCCACCTCTGTCATTTCCACCGCCGCCACGGTCTCTGCCTGGGACAGGTGCACCCCCACCAGGGGAACCTTAAAATAAAAGACAAAATAGTAGGAAAAGGTTTGAATGTAGCCAGTGCACCTTAAATATCAATGATAAATAATTGATTTTTTTATAAACCCTAACCCAACTGACACCCTAACTCCATTTCCTAAATCCTACCCTAACCCTATTCCCAAAACCCTAACCATAAACCCCATCCTAACCCTAACCTCAATCCCAAAACCCTACCCCCATCTCCATATCCCTACCCTAACCAATACCCTGACTCCAATCCTAATCCTAAACCCAACCCTATTCCCAACCCTAAGACCCGCCCACCCCCCCCAACACTCTTGTCAAATGCTCCTAACTTTTGCAAGCACTGAACCTTAGCTTATGCATCTGTCTGGGAAATGGATTCGGATGCACTTAGTCCTGTTTCTCAAGCACCACCCAGTGGCCACTTAGAGAATGCAGTGATTTAGAGACCAGGGACTTGCACATTCTGAATCAGCACTGCCTGACACCTGCCTCGACCAAATTACAAGTCTTCAGATCCAATGATGCCTCAGAAATAAAATTGACAGTTAAAGTTGAGAATCAGAGATGTTGGAACTCTTACTTGGGGAAAAGAAGCTAGGCCTTGTCAAATGCTCCAATCTGGCTCAAACTTTGGATCTACACCTTGTGCGCCTCCTACATGCAGAATCTGCTCTTATCACAAAAGTTAGCCTATTAGCACCGTAGCATCCAAACCGGAAGTGGGCGTATTGTAGAGACTCCAAAGTTCCACAGATCCATCTCCATCAGTAGAGTCCAAGGCCTATATAGTAAAAAAACTTACCATGCTTTTCCCCAATATCTCGCAAACCGAGCCAGATAGCGCCTTCTTTCACACGTGTGGCACCTATGAGCAGGGAGCGGGGACAGGGGGGTGCAACCATGCCCATTGCACCCCCCTCTTCTGTTACCCTACTTACATAGAGGGTAACACAGAGCTTCAGCAAAAATTGCAGACGATAGCCTCAACCATAATTACACTTAACAAATGTGGTTAGCCTAATGATCAAATGCATAAATGCATTTAGCAAAGTATACCAAGTATGGGATTATGACACCAAAAAGCTATACCATTTGACTCAGAAAGCTCGAATATGCACTCCTGTATAGGAACTGTGGCAACTTTGGTCAGAGACCTACTCTGGATGTAGGAAATTTTCTAAAAATTTACTGAAACATATATTTCATCATAACTCCGGAACTGAAGGTCATAGAGATTCATAGAGACCATAATGCGCCTGCCATAATTCGACATCGTTGAACACGCCAGAGGTGGTTTCATCTCTATACGACTTATGGTTCTGGAGATATGATAATTTAAAAGTTTTGTTCAATGATTTCGAAAAGGTCAGAGAATCGGTCCACAGAATCTAACAAACTTTGTTTGAAGTATCTACGACCTTCCTATCCTGAGATATGGGCCAAAGATCTTATGGTATGGGGTACCATCGGTGGTATTAGCCCTATAACCTAACCCTAATCTCTGGCCTTAGTGTGACACAACAGGCTCTTGGACAGTAGGAAATATACTACTAAACCAGACTAAACTGTGGTTACCTATTATATGGTGGCCCAAACCTATATTTAGAAACATGTTTTGATGCCTGAAAATGCCATACATGCTGCTTTTAGCTCAGGATTTGTCTTGTGTGTTGAAGTCTTCATTTCCTGAAAAAAAACTGTAATTAGTACTCAAACTGAATCATTTTGGACTATGGAGAAAATTATAATTGTTAATAATTCATTTGACTATTTGAAAGTAACAGAACATATAATGCGGCAGTGGACTCAGGCCCCATTACCCAAAGCCTGGGTATCAGTTTCAGGACAGAAAAAGTGGAATCAGTGCATCCCTAGTATGGACATATATTACACATTCTGTGTCTTGAGACAGCAAGCATGAGTTCTCAGTTTGCTCCTTATTAGAGAGAAGGGTGAGGTCAATACCCCCGTCTCTTGGGATTGGGGTGATGATGTCATCCTCCCTTGCCACCACCCGTGTCCCTTTTCTCAGTTAAAATAATATGAATACTATATCATCCATGTTTCCTAATCCAAAGGAAGGAAATAAATCTATATTCAGACAACAATATAGGTAATGATGCATAAATGCTTTATTATGTAAATGGAAGAACATCAAACCACACGATATATTTTAGAGTTTTATTTGAGTATTCCATGTTTCCTTTCATATAAGATAAAAACATCAAGGTTCATGGTTGCTCCACCAGGGGGCACCCTAACTATAAATAATCCCCCTTTCCCGCTAGTTTCAAAATAAGATCTAAAAGTTTTCACAACTCCATTCATCCATGACTGATACCTACACGGACACATACACACATACACAGAAATATCTATCAGTGTGTAAAAAAATTATGAACAGTAAAAACTGTTCAATTTATAACCTGATGAAATGAGGCTGGATATTTTATTTTTAATGCTAAATCAGGGTTAGATTTTGAGTCCCCTGCAAATAAGGGACAAAGAAATAGAACCACTGAATACCAACATTTAATTTAATACAGTGCTATAATGATTTCCAGCTGGACACTTTAAAGGAATGGGATTCAGGCTAAGAGATCTGAGATCAGCCACGAGTAGAAAATTGGGTCCCAAATTGAGTTCAGGCTAGGGTTCCAGTTGTATTCAGGATTGGAATCCCTCCAGGGTAAATGTCATGACACAAATGGAAAGGTGAGGGGGGTTTGGGGGAAAGGAGTTAATTCATTTGTCTTATGAATTTGAAATTAACAGAAACAAGTTGTCAAACAGACATGCATGCAGTGGCCTGGTACCTGCTGGTTTGCACAGTCAATAGGATGGAGGAGGCACTGTGCCAAAAGAATGGCAGGTCTGCTCAGGTGGGGTTAGGGCTGGGTGATGTGACTACAGTCATCTACGTATGTTTGAATTGAATGCTCTGGGGATTGTGTGCCAGGTCCATGGCAGAGAAGCCACTAAAGTAAAGCAGATACAAACTTTGAATTAACAATACATCCCATATTTTTTTCTTTCATGTTAAGCTGAAGTAATGTTGTATTTTTAGTCCATTTCCGTTATTTCATTCCCCGCCCCCCAATTTGATGAGACTTGTAAATATATGTTTTGTGTGGTAGCTGGATGTAGGTATCAGAGCATATGTGGCAGTAGTTCTGAAATATGTTTTAGTCTCTAATTGTCTGAATCCCTCCTCTGTTGTTGTAAAAACCGCAATATCCAAAAAAGTAATCGATTGTATGTCTGTGTTATGTCTGATCTTAATATGTCTGTGAATTGGCTGTTTCCAGGGACACAACAAAGGGGGTCCCCATGTTGCCAGACTCCAACAATGTCATCTTGATATTTAAAATAAACTAAAAGTAAATGTTTGTGTTTATTGAATAAGCTGATGTTCCATATATACATATAATCATATGCTGGAGTAAAATGTCTTCCCCATTGGTGTTCCGTGAATTAGAAGACAGGTTTGATTATTACACTAAAAATCATTTCTACTGATACTTATTTCCAATTATTTGAACAATTGTTTTTCTGGCCAGTCTGGATCTTGATAGTACATTCAAGGCATAAAGGAAGTTAGCACCTGGAAAACTATGAACTCGTATCTGAATCTGTATAGTATGGTATTCTGCTGAGATTAGAATTGCCAATAAACAGAACTGGTTTTGTAACTTCCAGTGTCCTATCTATTGATTTTCTGTCAGCATTTGGATCTCTGTTAGGTACTTAAATTAGAGCATCTGTGGAGGCGGAGGCACTGCCCTACTCTGAAGGGGCATCTAGACTCCCCATTGACTTTGGAGCTCCTGGAGGTTCCTTTGGATTGATTTAGAAGGAGGGACCTCAGATTGCATTATTTGAAGGGCATTGTGCCCTTCATCTCCTCCATTCATTACGTTTGTTCGTTCTTAACCGCAGGGACTTCTAGTTGCTCAGAAGAATGATCTGGGGTATCTGCTGTTAATGAAATATTATCAGAGGCATTGAGTACACTCATTACTTTGTATACAGCTCATAGTTTTAGTCTTAATCTCTCCCCAAGTAGGTATACTTTTGGCAGGTGATTGACTATATGTTATGATGAAATTGTACTTCCACTTTTACCTTTTCTGCGGTTTTTCCATGTGCTTTGCCTCCTGGTCCTTGTAATGCTGGTTGAATTTCCTGGTCATCCCAATCTTTTACTGATTTAATGAATCCCTCCAGTACTTCCTTGTAATAATATAATCATATTTGTTTCCATACACAGATTTATATTCTGTGTTAGGGTTAGAGTTACAGTTAGGGTTGGGGTTTAGGATTGTACCTAAACATGTTGGACATGGATAAATGAGTCTGGTGTGGAGGAACTTAACTGGCCTGCTCAGAGCCCTGACCTCAACCTGATAGAACACCTTTAAGATGAATTAGACCAGAGACTGCGAGCGAGGCCTCCGTGTCCAACATCAGTGCCTGACCTCACACCCTCACACATGCTTTTCTGGAAGAATGGTCAAAAATTCCCATAAACACACTCCTAAACCTTGTGGACATCCTTCTCAGAAAGGCTCAAGCTGCAAAGAGTGGGCCAACTCCATATTAAAGCCTATGTATTAAGGATGGGATGTCATTAAAGTTCAAGCGTGTGTCCCAATACTTTTGCCAATATAGTGTTTATGTCATATACATAGTGCCAAAAATAAAACAAGATCAAATAATATACAGTGAACATAATTGTTCATTTTTAATCTGACCATCATGGACCCCCTAAGGACCACTGACGGACAAAAATTGTCATATGTCAAGAGTTGCAAATATTATACTGTATAATAAAATAATATCATCTATGGTGTTTTTTTAACCGTTTTATCATCATTTTCTTATTGCTTCCAGCAGTTAGGCCGGAAACTGATACACTGATGCAGGGCAACACTTGCTGCTAGATCTGGCGCAGTCGTGACCACATGTTCTTGGAACATCGTCAGTCGATCAGTTGTGAGTCAACAATGACTTGTACATTATTGGCAGATAATTACATAATGAGTTTTTCTTACATTATTTTATTTATATGCAATTATTACAATGCGTGCAGTGAATATTACATTACGTTAACAAAGTGCCCTGAGACTTTTCAACATATTGCACTTTTCATCAAATGAAGTAAGATATACTTTGCTAGTGAAATCTGGCAGCACAAACTTTACAACTAGGGTAGGGGACCCTGATCCTAGAATGCCGGTGTTCAGCAGCTGTTCTATTCTGTTTGATCTCAGAAAAAATATTAAGTCATCTAGTGGAAGAGAAAATCAGCTGCATGCTGGCAATTCAGGATCAGGGCTGCCTTCCCCTGCTTTGCCAAACCACTGCATTTGTCAAACAGCACCCATATTCCCAAATCAAGCCTAGAACTCTACTTGTACCCTACTCTGGCTTAACTAAACACCTTTATGGTAGTAAACTATTTAAAATAAACACAAGGGAGTTTTGATTCGCATGATGGGAAATGCAAATATGACTGCAGGAATAGGTCAGCAGCTCTGACGCTACAATATCTTGTCATGCTTATACCTGCACCATTTGTGCTAGAATTGCCTAGTGCACATCAGCTGCTACAGAAAGACAAAGATTTAATTATAAACAATTATATAAGTAATTAACATGGGGACACAAAGGTAATATATTAAATAGCTTTAATATATTAGAGGAACTGAATGTCAGTGTCGGCGTGTTCAGCACCGTCATTAAAAAGAGGAGCATCAATTTGAATAATGCCGGGAAGAAATTTCAAGAGTTGACTTTTAAATACTTTATTAACTCATAAAAATGATTAATATATGGTATTTTAGACATTAATGAGTAAATGATAAATCTTAATAAAGCACCCAAGTAATGAATTATGTGCCTGTCATGAGTTTTTACATTTTGCCTTAATTTAGGTGTAAAACCACCTCAGTAGCCGTTCAAAGGCTTAGACTGTACATTCTCCCTAGTAGACATAATAAAAAAATAAAAAACTTTAGGTTGTGACCTAATCTAAAAACAAATTCTCTTGAGGTTTAACATTATAACTATGTGTCATGACCTGCGTGTGCCACGCCCCCTCATTACCCACGTGTATTACCCTGATTGTGATAACCTGTGCCCTCTTAGTTTGGCTAGTCTTGTGTATATCAGTCCACGTCTACCTCTGTTTCCCAGATCTGTCATTGACGTTTCCTCCGTGTGGTTCCCTGTTTGTCCGAAATAAACCCTGAATTCCTGACTTTCCGTTGCCTGCTCCTGCTTTCCCGATCCCTGCCTGTTCACCCAAATGCAGATCGTAACGCTATGCAAAAGATAATACCTTGACACAAATGTAACAGAAACAAAAACTCCTTGAAAAAATATCCTCATGCTTTATTGGCAGCTATAAAGGCTATTAACTGTAGCAGCGCTGACAGCAAACCAAATTAATTACAGTTTAATTATGTGCCATTCTAATTTAACATTTATCACACAAAAGATTCCCACCATCTCATTCCAAGCTCTTTCTTTCTTGTGGTCTTCCTCGCACAGTTAAGAAATATGTGGTACAGTAAGCTGAACTGGCATACAAACACTGCCTAATGTGTGCCTGGTTTCCGCCTGCCTCTGAGGGTGCTACTGTACTTGCATAGCATGTATCCTGCAAAGGAGGTGCATCCTGTCAATGCTTCCAGGGATAATCTTTCAACTGGCCATTGCTAGATGAATGGGTGGATGGTTAAGGTTAATTTAGATTTTTTTTTTAATTATATAGCTTGTTTTATGGAAAATTAATGGCCTAAAACAGATGGTCAAAAATTACAGCAGCTTATTCAAAGAAACCAATCGATTTTCGCATTTGTATATAAGCAATGGTTGACGTTTATATAAGTTTTATATGTGTGTTTGATATACAGTGCATATCACACTTTTCCACAGGTATACAGGAACTGACCTATAACCCGAGCCGTAACACAAAGACAGACTAGTTATTATTATTAAATTCCAGCTCTCTCTGGTTTTCCACTGCAGAAGGGTCAGCTGGGTTAAGGCGATGCTGAGTCTGGAAAGTAACACTGATGTAAAACCAAAGAGCCGCTTATTCACTGTTCACATGGTGCACATCATGATATACTATGTGCGATTATTATTATTATTATTATTATTTTACTTTGGGCTGATTTCTGCTAGCTCACCTGTGAGAATTGTTATGTTATGCAAGTGTGAAATGCTAGCAGAATTAGTATTTGCTTGTGTAAATTTGCATTATGAATCCATTCCATTCATGTCTTATATAGTACTTTTTATGTATCTGAAGTTCTAAGGTTTCAGGAATGCATCACAATGTTTGATACTACTAATGATGAATGATGTATAGAATACACGCCTTTTCTTTCAGATAGTCCATGCACAGGACACCAGTATCTCCATGCATTTCCACCTATTAGGTTGTGATGACGCAGCCAGCTTGGTTTGGTCATGCTTTTGGCCCTGCTGGTGAAAAGACCAGAAAGCAGATCAGAGAAGGATCAGTGTAGAAGACGAACATATAATACCTCACAAGAGTTCAAATCGAGGGAGGGGGTATATATTTGTATTGACAATCCAGAAACAGATTAATTATATGGCTGAACCTGGGCATGGTGAAAGTATTAGGCTGCATGTGCCATCTGGATTCAACTGACACAACCATTTGAGTGTATGTGCCCTCCTACCCAGGCTGTACCCTCCTACCCAGGCTGTGCCCTCCTACCCAGGCTGTACCCTCCTACCCAGGCTGTGCCTCAGGCCCCAGTGGCCCCCAGCAGGATGGAAGATGGATGGATCTATAATGCATTTTTATATTGCACCTTCCCTAGCATTTGACCCAAACCACGTAACAATGTAACCAATATGAACAAATTCACAGGAAGACGTAACAGTCAGGGTTATACAGTATATTGCACAGTATACACATATATTGCACTATACAATACTATTGAACATGGAGTTTACAGAACAATGTGATGGCATAGATGTATGGAGTGTATAATATAATATAGCCCACAGTTATGCATTAGTGGGGAAATGAGTGAAGTGTTGATGTGTCAC
This sequence comes from Mormyrus proboscirostris, assembly GCA_026779585.1. NCBI lineage: Eukaryota > Metazoa > Chordata > Actinopteri > Osteoglossiformes > Mormyridae > Mormyrus > Mormyrus proboscirostris. Next base: position 13,898,460 of record JAODKF010000126.1, read on the forward strand.
TTCATCACCGTCATTCTGTCACATCCTGCCTATTGTCCTGGTTCAGACACTGAATAGCTTAAGGGAAGAGGCTTCTCCTCATTCTCTCTGTGTTTGCCTTTAGGGAATGAAATGGCTTCCCTGACCTCATCAGTGAGAACAGTCCATTGTTGGGGTGGCTGGGGTCTTTCATGATCTTCCCGGCTTTGGTTCGGCACCGTTTGATGTAGACAGTCTGCAGGTCAGGGAGCTCGCTGTTAATGAGCGTGGCTGATCGCACCACTCTCTGTCCTGCATTGTGCTGTTCCCAAACCAGGTGGAGATGTTTCCGCCTCAGACGGAGCAGACGCTGATAGGCCTTCATAGACAGGAAGCTGGCATGGCGAGACCATGACAAGTCCTGTGTGATGTGGACACCCAGGTATCGGAAACTGTCCACTCTCTCCACTGAGGTCCTGCTGATGAAGAGGGGATCGCAGTTCTTCACCAGCTTAGTGCAGTAATTTGATTGTTCTCATGGCACTAGCTCTCCAGCTCTCGAGGTTACTGACCTCTTGCAGGTAGGCCTTCTCTTTGTTATTGGAGATTAGGCCTATCACTGCAGTATCGTCAGCAAATTGATGATGGTGGTGGAGCCTGATGAGGCTATGCAGTCATATGTAGAGAGAGTATAGGAGGGGGCTCAGACCACAACCCTGGGGGGCTCCAGTACTGAGGGTACTTGGATGGGAGGCATGTTTCCCTACCCTTACTGTTTGTGGTCTGTCCATAAGGAAGTTGACAATCCACTGACACAATAATGGGCTGAGTCCCTCAGTTTGATGCCGTGCTTTGAGGGGATTATAGTGTTAAATGCGAGCTTTAGACCACAAACACCACCTTCACATAATTTCCCCTCCCAGAGTCCAGGTGGATAAAGATTGCATGGAGATGATGTGTAAGAGTATCACTGGTGGAGCGATTTGCCCAGTAAGCGAACTGCAGTGGGTTTATGGTGGCAGGAAATGAAGAAGTCTCTGACCAGTCCCTCAAAGCCCATCATCACAACCAGAGTCAGTGCTACTGGTCGATAGTCATTGAGAAAAGTGGGCTGTTGTTTTTTCCGGACAGGAACGATAATGGACTGTTTAAGGCATTTGGGGATCACTGCCTCCGCCTGGGAGAGGTTGAAAATCTAGCTGGTCTGCGCATGTTCTCAGGACCTTCCCCGAAATTCCATCAGGTCCTGTTTCCTTCCTGGTGTTCACTCTCTTAAAAGCTGCCCTCACGGCATGCTCTCTGATGACGAAAGCGCCCTGCAGCCGCGACGCGAGCATAAAACACGTTCAGCGAGTCTGCCAGTGAAGCATCCACATTCGTCAACACAGAAGATGCCTTTTATAGTCCATTATCATCCTAGTGTCACTTTGTTGCAGCTGTGATTCTAGTTTACCCCTGTAATCTCGTTTCTCCTTCTTCACCGCTCAGCGCACCCTATAGGACGCAGCTTTATACCGCTCCATGTCCCAGTTACCCAGCCCTGCTACTGATTGGTAGAGACCATGGCTTCCCGTTTTAGTTTCTGTTTGTAAACAGGCATGAGAGGTATGGCAGCATGATGTGATTTTCCAAACCTCGGTTGGGATTTTGCCTTGTAGCAGTTTCTAAACGGAGTATAACAGTGGTCTGGGGTCCTTTTTCTCCTGGTGGGACAGGTGATATGCTGGTGGGGAGTTGGAAGTGTGTGTTTGAGGTTGGCATGGTTAAAGTCCCCTGCCACAATGACCAACCACAGAATCCCGGTGTGTTATCATGTGTGTAGTAAGTGTATAGTAGCTCCATGTAGCTCGCATAAGGCAGTGTCCGTGTCCGCCTGAGGCGAATATAAACAGCGCTAACTAAAACTGAAGTGAATTCCCTCGGCAGATAGAAAAGGCGACAATTGATTGTTAGAAGTTCCAGGTTAGGTGAGAACAGAAACACACAAACTATCACTCCACCTCCTCTTGCTTTTCCCAAATGCAACAAACCGAGAAGAATTCCGCCAGTTGTACTGCGTAGTCCGGTATCACTGGGTTCAAATATGTCTCGGTAAAGCAGAGTAGGTTGAAAGTCCCAAATGTCCCTCTGGAACTTGATTCTGGTCCTGAGGTCATCGAGCTTGTTCTCAATGGATCGATCATTTGCGAGCAGAATACTAAGTACAGTATAGATATGTGTGATGGTCGCTTTGGGTTGTGGTCTTTGTTCTCCCTCGCAATTTCTCTCGGCCAGGCTGGGTCCAGAGTAAAAATCGACTGTAATTGTGTAAATTGTTGTCCAATGGAAACAAGAATGTTCCTGTTGTATCTAGTCTTTGTAGCCATACTGGTAAACAAAAAGCTTAAATGGGGACATTTGGTCCAGTACCAGTCAAAAGTTTGGACATGCCAGGCAACCTACAGTACAAAGGAGAATGACTGAGTGTCGCATCACATGACTAAGACACCTGACCTAAACATTTAGTAGATATCCTTAGTGAATATTTTGACCACAGTGAAACTGGTAAAGCATCCCTGGAGGTCTCCTCGTAAAACTGGTGTAGAGGAGAAAACGGGGCCAACCAGGCCCTGGAGCAATTGGGGTTAAGGGCCTTGTCCAAGGGCCCAATGGTGGGATCACACTGCTGACCATGTGTTTTGATCTGGCAACCTGCTGAATGCCAACCCACAGAGCTGCCCCCCCCCAAACAAATTATTATCATTTTCTGTTTAATATTGTTTTGCTCAATGCATGATTCTTATATGTTATTTTATTGTTTTGATGTCTATAATTATATTAAAATGTAGGGAATAGTACAAATATATATGCGTGTGAATGTCCTATCCCTTTTTGTAATCCAAGGAATGTCAACATTGTACAAGGCAGAAAATAGGTGTGTAATAAGTGCATAATTTGAGCAGGCACATTAGTCTGCTGGTAAAGTAGCCGGTGATGCCCTGTGGGTCAGCTTGCACTGTCCGTGATGAGGTTCAGGACCTGCAGACCTTGCAGCATGTGCTGGGCTGCAGTACCACCTGAGAATAGATGCTGGTGCACATAGGGCAAAGGGAAGAATAACAGTACACACTGAAGGTCTACAAAGCCATTAAAATCTGTCAAATTTTATTCTGCCTATATTTATGCATTGTAACTGTCAAAAACGCTAAAACATAAATTAACTGTTTGGGGAAAAAAAATGCACCCTCTAATTAACAGGGATTGTTTATAACATCCACTATGATCAATCGCCTGCTAGATGACAGAAAAAGATCATTAACCTCAAGCTGTGTTGAACTGCAACAATTGTAATTAGTCCAGGATAAAGGCAGCTACCCTTTGCAAGCCTCCATTACAAGGATGAAAATGTCAGAGCAAAGATTCAGTGGTAGGTAACACATAAGTTTCCGATCTTTTGAATAAAGTGGTGGAAAGGTATGTCTCAGTATGTGGATATAACAAGATTGCAGGACATATCAATCAGAACACTGCCACATCTACCAGGAGTAGGAGGTTCAGGCACCAGCAAGACCTCAGTGTCAGAACTGACCAGAGAGACCACCAAGGATCCAACAACCACTTTGAAGGAGTGTAGGCCTTTGATCAAAAATGGTCCATTTGTGCTCAAAGCATGTCACAGTAATATTAGATGCTTTACACAAATTTCATTTCCACAGGATGGTGTAAGGAGGAAAACCTTTATTCTAAGAAAGCAACATTGATGCTTGTTTAATCTAAATATACATCAATTAAAAACTATAGTGGAAAGTGATGTGTCTGACGAAATCTAAGCATGACACATCACTCAAAGAACACCATGCCTCCTGAGAAGTATGGGAGGGGCATCACTGTTTTATATAAGATGATCTCTCATGCAGCCACTGTAGCAGTGAGGATACTGGAGAAGCTGCATTGAGTCATGCTGATGATGAACTGCAGCCCTTTGCCAGAAAACTGAAATTCAGAAAGATTTTCACTTTTCAGCACTGCAGAATAGGCGATGCTGCCTGAAATTTGCAGATGAATAATAAATCTATGTACCAAGATTTTTATAGTAGCCCACTTACAGTCAATCTTTTTTTTTCTTTACTTTGATCACGCTACTTAGCCTTGCAGTAACCTGTCTGCTTCTAGCTGGCTACCTGAGGCTAATGCTGCATGCATAGAAAATATGGTGGGAAAAAAGTCTCTGAATGACAAATATACTCATCAAAGCTTATGATAAACTGCGAAAACCAAGCCAACGAGACACAGCAGCGAAACTACCATAAAGGTAAATTTTATATACAGTACTGTATTATAGCGTATTTGAATTCAGTTCAGTAATTTGAAAAGCGTTTCAAACAGCTGTGTTTTGAATGAATCGGTTCATAGCAACATTTTACCTTAAACTCATGTAATAAATGTACAAATGTCAATTGTGTTTTCCAACTGTATATAATTGGGTTATTTCGGTTTGTTGGAGATGTTCTTGCATCCCTCACAAGCTCCACAACAAGCCTTATTCCCTCCCAATTGCAGTGGCAATCTAGGCTACTTCAATCACAACGAGGCCATCAGGAACCATGGCATAGCCTAGCCTACTGCTAGTTCACAGTA
>JAODKF010000126.1:13911982-13923601 GCA_026779585.1 Mormyrus proboscirostris
GTAAAGAAGTGCTTCCTTAAATCTAGCTTGAAATGTTCTCCCACTAATTTCCACCTATGGCCATGAGTTCTTGTATTTGTATGATGTGCATATGGCTGAAATGACAAATAAAGCCACTTGACTTGACTCTACTGTGATTTTGTCCATTAGTGTGTTTGACTTCTCTTGGTTTTGACTGTTTCACTAGATGACGATTGGCTCTCTTGCCCTCAGTTCTGGTCGCTCATTGTACATATTAGTGTGTGTACACAGGTTGTACACAGGATGGACTGCCACCTTTTTCACTTTTCATTTTTTGTAATTGTGTTTGTTTAGAGAGACAGGTTACTGTTTTTTTTGTAATACAACAGTTGACGTAAGTTTTCTTTCTTCAGGTAGTTGTGGATGTTTTGTTTGTTGTTCTGGCACAGATCCTTCCCAAATCTAACACCAGTGGTGGGGGAACTATGACACTCCTAAATAGACACTGCACTGATGCTTTAATGCACCTTATGCTCTTTTCCAAGTATAGAACACACTCCTGATCCATATAGACGCAACACACCACACCATTCTGAATGACGTGGTTATGACACCCTATGAAAAAACTTAGAAGCACCAATTATCCTGAATGCATGTCTTTGGACTGTGTGAGAAAACCAGAATACCTGGAGGAAACCTGTATGACACAGAGAGAACATGCCGATGCTCACAGATCCTGAGAGGGAACAGCCTAGTCTTTCATGCAAAAATAAATTTTAGAAGAGTAGCATAACTCTGAAATTGACCAAAATAGAATATAAAATCTGACTTGACTTGTTTTAAAATGTCGTATAAGGATTAAAAAAAAAAAAAAAAAACGGGTTAAGCATCCGCAGAGTGGCAACCACGCTGCACAAAAGCAATCATTGCACACAAATAATGCATCCTGTTCTGATTTTCAATATTATTGCTAAGGAACACATATATGGCCTATAGCTGCTTTTTACTGTCTTGGCATCATGCAGTTATTGTTCACAGTGGATTGTTTAACAGCACTGGGAAGACAGAGACTGAGAGCTGCCAGCCCTCAATAGATTAAAAAACATGAAGCTAGAGGTAAAGCAGGCCTGTTTGTTATAGCAAATTCTTCCCTGCAGTATGACACAGGGCACTGTTTCATCACTAAGTCACAATGGATCTTGTTATGGTGGTGCATGGCACAGGTGAGAAAAGAGTAACGATCCAGGGAGCAGCTCACAGCAAACAGGGGAAATAATTTAACAGGACAGAACTACAAGCACACAGACTACTAGAGGTTACAGGTAGAATGACTGACACTTAAATCACACAGATAGCAAGGACTAACAAGAGGCAAGTGTGGACCATAACATAATCAACTGATCTGCACAGGCATGGAACCAGAGACCCTAAGAAAAAACGATTATACAGTAGTAACATAACATGTGAAGCTGGACTCTGGGTAGCCTCAAACTTTTGACTGGAGGGGTGTAGCCTCTGCGTCATACACTCAACCCATTGGGTTACATGGCAATGCAATTGTGATCAGAGGCGGAGCCAGACATTTTATACACCCGGGCCTTAGCCCCAAAGGGTAGTATGCATGTGGGATTGGGGGGGGGGTTGAAACCAGATATTTACTGTACATACTCTTCAGATAAAAACACAAACACTTTTTTAATTGTAAAACATCAAATCAGACTAAATGTTTATTTTTTTTAGATTGATAAATATAAAAAACACATTTAAGAGTAAAAAGAGAAATTGCAAATGACACCCAAATTGTATTCAAAATTGAGCCACACTTACGGAGGTCCACAATTCTTTTCCTGGTGTCTTGGTTGATATCTCTTGATTTTCCCATGTCAAAGAAACAGGCTTTGTGTTTTGGGGGTGCCTTATATGCGTCCACAGGTGTGCCACCAATTTACTCAAATGGACTTTACTAACCTATCAGAAGCTTCTCAAGCTTAGAATGGAATCATCTGGAGTTTTCTTATTAATTAAAGACACAATAAACTTAGTGTATATATACAACTAAATTTGATGAAAGTGATAAAAAATAGATATATCTCTCTCTCTTTATTCTGACATTTAACTAATTCAAAGGATATTTCAATATTTATTTATCTAAAACAAAAAAGTTTACTCTAAATTTATGTTTAACAGTAAAAAAAATGTTTTTATATTTTGTATGTAAATATCTGGTTTCAACTGTGAATATACTGCTGTGTATTGAAATTCCTCTTGTTTTGCATAGAAATATATTGAACAACATACAAAGCATAATATATAAAATAACATTTACCTGAGTTTTTTCTATGAAAGAAGCCCCTTGTGTCCATTGTTGTGTACATCAGTACATAACTGAAACCGATTTAGAGTGCTTTATTTAGCCGTGGAGGGTAACAACTGAAAATATGAAATAAACACACATGTAAGCTAAGACTCTCTAAAAAAACAGCATTGTTATTCGGCTTTTCATTTCGCCATTTGTTTATTCACTCGAAGAGCAAGTAACGTAATATGGGTCAAGTGATCAGTTTGATATCAATCTTTTGTGATACACCGTCATATTTCCTTTTTTTGTACAGTACGAATGATTTGCTATTGTACCTGGTCATACTTAAGCTCTCCTCTGTCTGCCTGTCTGCACTTCTCCTACAGCAAATTCACAGGCAGCAGCTTCTCCCCCCTCGCTCACATGCGTAAGTGCTGTGCTCAGTCGCCTAGTGCCTGAGCTCGGATCATACCAAAATTAGGGGGAATTTACGACTGTGCGCTATGTGCTTCGAATATTGTGTGTAGTTTTTGTTTTATACAGTTGTCAGTCAGGCATCTAACTATGAAACAAATAACACTCCAAAAGACCCTGGACTTCTGAAACAACAACCGGGACTTAAGCCCGGTAAGCCACCCCCCCGCTCCGCCGATGATTGTGATAATGTATTGCTTTAGCAAATCTAGTTGGTTTTTACTCAGGGATCATATAGCATACTGTATGGACAAAAGTTTTGGGGCAAACCTCTCAATCACTGAATTCAGGTGTTTCATTCAGACCCATTGCCACATATGTATAAAATAAAGCACCTAGCCATGCAGTCAGGTTTACAAACAGCAGTGAAAGATTAGGTTCAGAGCCGAGCTGAAGAGCTCGATGAATTCAAGTGTGGAATGGCTATAGGACGCCACCTTTGCAATGTCGGTTCATGAAATTCCTCTCCTGCTAGATATTAAATGATCAACTGTAAGTGGTATTATTGCAAAGTGTTAGTGTTTAGGAACAACAGAAGCTCATCCACGAAGTGGCAGACTATGTAAAGTAATAGATCGGGGTCGCAGAGTGCTAAGGCACATAGGGTATAAAAGTTGCCAACACTCTTTTGACTTCCATTGGAAACACATTCTGTGGAGTGAGGAATTGTATTTCTCTGTCTGCCAGTCTAATGGACGAGTCTTGGTTTGGCAGATGCTAGGAGAACGTTAACTTCCTGACTACATTTTGCCAACTGTAAAATGTGGTGGAGGAGGGGTAATGGTATAGGGTTATTTTTCAGGGGTGGGGCTAGGCCCTTTAGTTCCATTTGGCTAAACTGGCTGAAGGATCCTCACACCTGCTTTGAACAGCTGATGTAAAGGTGATCCTAAAAACCTGCATATACACTGTATTTGCAGTAACATTACCCACTCCTGGTGTGGACTGTAACACATGTAAACATCAGTCTACTACCACCAGATGAACAGATTAGTGGTGTGGTTCAAATAAACACAGAAGTACACTCAGAAAGGGGTAGACAATGATGGGCTACAACTGAGACTTAACGGTCACATATACTGCTTTTTGGCACTGATCTGGACCCCAGAGACTGCAACCGTATTTTATACCCTGAAAATAGCCCTTACTTCAGAATCAGTCCTAATAGTGCCTGACTTTGGCAATTCATAGATTATATGGCTGCATCTAACACTGGCTGTGATGCATTTTACGAGGAGTCTGACACGGATGCTGTACCAGAGCTGTAAGCTGAGCTCTGAGGACATGAGATTCCCTGAATGCAAAAACATAGCATTCACCACCATCCTGCTGGCTCCTCTTGTTGCAGAACTGCTCTTTCCAGGTGCAGCACTCACTGGGGGAGGCATACCTTGTGGTCTGGCCCCTAACACCTCTCTGGAGTGCGTCCAGAAGAAGGCAGTCGTGATGTTTCCTCTAGCACCTGTGTTTACCACTTGGCCCTTTCACAGGTAACCATGTGTGGGCTGTTGCACTATAGATACAAGCCACCTGCCAAAGCTTCAGCACCAGAGTTTGGGTCAATTCTTAACAACCTTTAATCTCATAACAAACATACGTTATTATTAATAAGCTACACAGCACATTAAATTCCTATATGGAATGAAACTGATCTGTCTGTCATATAGAACACCTATAAAGTATGTTCATTAAAAAAATTACTTCTCCATACATAAATCTAATAATGCTATTCCCTACATTTATAACAAAAATTCTAGCTGACTCTGGGTATATTAATGGGAGGACTAAAACTGAGATTTAGAAAATATACAATTTCAATGCTGCCCATCCTGTCTCAAGCTGTCACTGGGTCTTTGCCATGTAATAGTTTTCATTGTCTTCCCATTTTTATATGGATGCATTTTTTCCTATTCTGAAAGTTACTCTTGACTTGGATTGTGTTATTCTTGGCTCATGCATTACTTCTGAAGTGTAGGTATAGCAGTGTAATGGGAGAAATTGTTGTCAATATCCTGAAATGAAGCAAAGCTGCAAAGTCACTGGAATTGTTATTCATGAGGAGAAAAGCATAAGAGGATAAGGAGCTTACCCTGTAAAGCAGACATCAGCCACTGCAGCCAACACCGCAGCCTCACACATCACCATCCCCCTGACTTCCTTCTGCTCTCACAGAACTCATTAAACACTAATCATAATATGCTGTATCTTGCTGAGTACCCAACCAGCGCCTGAAAAGCAAATTCTGACATCGTTTTATTGTTTTAAAACGGTAATTGGGAAAAGGATTACCTTTTATGCTATAAAAATAATCCCCCGTACCATGTGTCATGACCTGCTCGTTCGCTCCTCCTGTGTGCCACGCCCCCTTGTTACCTCACGTATTACCGTAATTGTATTCACCTGTTTCCTGTTAAGTTTTACCAGTCTCGTGTATTTTAGTCCGCGTCTCAGTCAGTCCCGTAGATCCGTCATTAATGTGCATCGCTGTCTGTCCTGTAATAAACCCCCACCTTCCCGCCTCGTCCTTCCCAGCGAATGTGACATCATGTAACAAATTAGCACTGATTTTAGAAAATTCAATTCTTTGCTATATTATTCCCATCAAATGCCCCACACGGCACTGCATTATCTGATATATGATGCTTTTAATTGTTTGTTTGTTTTGGAAAGTTCCTTTTAATAAGGGTACAAGCCTGGTATTTGATCACAGAGAGAATCAGGTGACATTACTAAATTAAATTATTAATTAAAATTTATCTTAAAGAAGAAGGCATCACATACCCATGTGCCCTGGAAACTGAACTACAAATGGGTTTGAAAAGCACGTCTATCTCCTTCCCTAGCGTTACGCCCCGGCTTAAGGAGAAAGTCTGTGGCTCAGCTGAATGTGTCAGGAATGGGACGTTGAGCTGTCCTTGCACAAAAATGATGGAATGAAAAACAGACAAACTCTTTATAAGCTGGGAGTTAATCCCCATTCAGTCTCCAGAGAACCTTGTAGTTGCATGAGTTCTTTAACACAAACACATTGTTCCATTTATTTTCTGACTTATTTCAGAATGAATTTGACAGTGATTATAGAGCCCTGATGTAAACAGAATTTGGGGTTAGATACTTGCCGGGAAAATGTTCACTAATTAACTGGCCCAAGGGGAGGATGGGGAAATAAAAGGAATGAGAGAGGCCCTGTTCCCACACCACACTCACAGTAACCTTGGTAACAAACTCCCTGATATGTAGACTCACAGTTTTGAATATGGCATACAATACTGGTGAACGTGGCTGGGGAGAGGGAGGTCTGGGCATCTCCTGCTGACCCCATTTGCCAGACCTGGATTAGCGACGGACAATGGATGGGTGGATGAATGGATGGATATAATATAATACAAGGGGTCTCCAACTGCGGTCCTTCCTGACTTCTGATGCACCATACCTGTTCCTGGTATTTACCTGACAACAGGTGTGGCTCATCAGAAGTCAGGAAGGATAGAAAACCTCCTGGATAGTAGCTCTCTAGGACCGGAGTTGGAGACCCCTGATATAATATAATATAATATAATACACTTAGGGTTGTGAATTGATTAAATGAAAAAAACTCATTTTCTGCAATAAATCATAATTAATTGCACCTAATATTAAAACTTTCAAAAATATTTCCTCATTGTTCCCTGCCTTGTCACTATAAGCTCCACACCTGAGTAGGATAAGCAGGCACAGAAGATGGATTGGGCATCAAAATAAAATCGCATTAGTGCCATTTTAATATACCAAAAATGTTAAGCTGAAGTGAATTGCTCTACATAAAAACAAACACTGTGAGTCCCATTTTAACAACATAAAGCACATGGTATGAAGCATAGGACGCCATTTCTTTTAGGGCGTGACAAACACAGTTTTGCTAGTTAATTGGCTGAAAAATAGTCACAGCTCCAGGTGCATGATCCAAATGGGTTGTACTAAGTCTTGTAATTAGCTATGGGGGGGCGTATTTCGGGCATATCAATGGTATCATCTCCCATTCAATTCAAAAGCCAGTCCCACTTGGACCATGGCAGATTGTTATTATAAGGGCGGATTTGCCAGGTAGAAAAAAAGAACACTTCTCTGCAGGGGTAACGGATCTGCTTATGTGGTGCGTGAAAGCACATGATAGACCATCTACAGCAACAGTGGGACTCCTCTGAAGTACAGTAGTGGTCTGCGTTGTTGTGGGACTCACAGCAATAGAGTGTGGTGCAGGACAAATTTTTATTTTAGAATGCGAGAGATGTAAATGGCTGGTTAAATGAAGTGGGCACTGGATGGGAAGATGACAACTGCTTTGAGCTCATGTTAGCAAAGACACTTGCATTGCTCCTGGTGCTGCTGGATGCTACATAAGTCTTGTAATTAGCTATGGGGGGGCGTATTTCGGGCATATCAATGGTATCATCTCCCATTCAATTCAAAAGCCAGTCCCACTTGGACCATGGCAGATTGTTATTATAAGGGCGGATTTGCCAGGTAGAAAAAAAGAAGGGCCCTGTATTTCCCCAAAACGTTTTATTTTAATTGCAAAGTTTGAGAATGACGCATATTTTAATATTTTTATATTTGTTTAATGGCTTAACTTAAACTCGTGATGTAGACATTGTCCAATCCAACAATATAAACTGAATACTTCTTGCTAGCAAGTACAAGCTGAATTTCAAAGCTTTGAGAAAGGCTTCATGAACAGATGGCAATAAGAGGACAGGTATTGTATCATATGGTGGGATGTTAAATGATTATTATTTTTTTTCATTTACAAAACCTTGGCCATTGATGGCATATACCACATGTACGTATAATCATGCTAAACAAGAGAATTGAAGCACTACATGTATTTAATCGCGGGGGGTGTTCCACGAAGCAGGATTAAGGGAAAGTCTGAAATATTCGACAAGTTCCGGCTCATTTACAGTAAGTGGAAGTTCCATTTCATCAATATGTCTTAAATGAATCCCCGCTGAGCTAACACAGTAACTTAGGCAAGTGAACAAGTCTGCTCCGGGCCTGGTTAACTGTTTCTCTTAGTTGGACGTTCTTTGAGACAACACTTGATGTGTAGGAGAAGATTCCCAAAAGATTGTTCCGTCGGATGAAGTTTCGCGCTCTCACCACTCATGTTATGTAGTAAATATAATAAAGAATATAAAAATCACGTCTCAGCATTCTAATTAATTCCAAAATAATTAAAATAAAATTGTACCCACATGACAATGGTCAAACATGAAATGCAATGACTGAAATTGAAAATTTGTTAAAATTATATGAACAGGAAAATATTTTTATATTTTGTTTAGTCTCTCTGTCTACTTTGAATGTTTATTAGTAAAACGGCAAAGACAAGATACGGCTATTTGTGCAGAACATTTCACACGGATCTGATTGAAAGTATTTCATGGAGATCAAGTAATACATAATAACATTTTACAGTAAGAATGACACGTGAATTTAACCCAGAAGGTGGGCTACGGGGATCGAAACAGGAACTTTCCCGGTGTAAGGTGACAACATAAGCCACTGTACCACCATGTCACTGTACTAGGCATTTGTAATATTTACATAACTTACACTACATTTAGTGTGTCTGTAATTCTTTGCCAAGCCAACTTCCTGGCTTTTTTTATCGCCACGTATTGCCTTTTTTAGCAATTACATCTTTGTATTTTTCATACAGCTCCATCAGCAGCGTTTGTACTGCGGCGGGAAAAAACACCACTCTCATTTTACACGCTTTCCGACCCATTTGATCAATCTATTGTTCATCCATTCATATGGGCTTCTTAAATATTTTGGGTGTGCACACTAGTTGAGACTATGCAAGTCTGTCTTGTATGAGCCTTGATTAGTTACAGCTGAACTGTGTTAATGAAGGACATGAGGTTAAGTTTAAACTTGACTTGAGTCTGACTTTTTTGGGAAAGTCTGGCTTTCTTTAGCTACTTTTATGGAATACCTGCCTAAAGTTGATGTTAACTCCTGGCAGCTGTATGGCTTGCCCTCCTTTGACAGGAGTGGGTTTTCTGTTTCTGGGGCCTCAATGAAAAAGTTACCAGGGGCGCCACACAAATTTGTGGAGATGTCAACTATATCAGTACTGCCTAATACAAAAGTCAGGTTTATATCAACATTGTTATATTTCAACTTGGGAAATTTATCACATTATGCATTGCATTCATTTTAAAGTCATAACGCATTATTATTTCATTAAGGCTTATAATATAATATTAATTAAGATTTAGCTCTTTACATGACATGTCAGCCATTAAAATGCAATATAAACTTAAAATGCATGACAATAGATTCAAACACCTTATTAGACCCATGTGGCCATTTGCTTGCCCTGAACAGAAAAAGAAAAGTTGAGATCAAGTTTAAGATCCCACGGCACGTCTGTATTGTTGCTATTCGCACTCTGATGTTTCACTTCATCATATTGTTTTTTCATTAGCCTTGTTGAATCCTCTCTAGCTGGTATTTTGTGGGTGTGGACTTGATGTGAAGAATTCACAATATATAAGGGATGAAGTTCCCAAGCAATTAAACCCCCATGAAAACCACTTTTCAGATTTTCAATTATCAGCTGGTTGCTACATACAGTATGCTATTTGACTTGTCGACATAAACATGCCATATGCAATTCTAGATCAACATTCTGTAATCTGGAGGTTTGCGATTTCCTACTGCTAGAATTTGACAGAATATCTTTATTTGTCATTTTTAATACACATCTGAACTCTTTATCTAAAATGTATGATACAAATAACTTTGTATGATACCGCCATGAAGATATGCTCAATTTTTTCAAAAGCACATGGTTGTCTGTGTCATGAAATAAACTAAAACTTGTGCAAAATCACTGCTATAGCAGAAGCCTTAGGCCACAGTGATACAGTTGCATTTATTGACTGGTTGTCAGTTACACTCATATTCACCTGTTCAGTTTATTTTGTGCAAATATGAAAAAAATGAGTGTCATGTATATTGTCCAAGCTAAATTAGTGAATGAAGTTTTGTGGTTGTCCCCTGCTAAGATGACTAGGATGCAGCTCATTAATGTCTTGATTCTTTGGAGAATTATGCTGTGTGCAGTAAGAAGGACCCAGAAGACATTTCAACTGAGCATGTAGATCCTTGCTTCCTTTAGTATCTGTGGCAGTAAGTATCCTGTGTTTAGAAAGAACATGATAGATGGGTTTATTATAACACGTTTCTTAAATTATTAATACTGAAGTTTCTGCTCCCTACTGTAACTTTTGCCTGAAAGCCCCACTTTTGTTTGTTACAGGTTATTTTTGCACTTTAAATTAAATAAATCCCAAATGAGGCCACAGAACCTCATTTAAAGCAGTAAAACTGTTCTATCAAAAACATATTTAGAAGGAGCCTCAAAGTGTCTATGTTGTTATCTATCTGTCTTCCTAGCTGAATATCCTAGTTAACGCCATGGGACAGTTCGTAAGCACAGAGTCGAAGTCTGGGCTACACCAATCCATCGCAGGGCACACACACAGAGCAATGTAGAGACACCAATTAGCATGTCTTGGGACTGTTAAACATTATTAGTCCAAGTATTGTTAAATCTTCATGGATGGAAGATTTTTAAATGCACAGGTTTTGATTTTTTGACAAGCAATGTTTTATTCTGCTGATTTAGTGATAAAAGTCGCTATCAGAAGTTAGAAAGACCACGGACTATATAAAAACAAAATAATTGATATTATTGTTATATTTTTTCATTGTTTGATTTTTACATTTTAATTATGTTTTTAAAAAAGAATCAATTGATTAATAAATTGTTCATTAATATTCACACTGCAACATTGAGCACAATAATTGCATACAAACTCAAGAATACTTGTGCAGACTTCTAAACCAGTAATGATAATTTGTTTTCCAAAAATTGCTCCTAGTAAACACTGGTTATATAGATTCATCTTTTGAATATTTTCAGAATATTACCAAAAAATGAAGTAGATGAGTTCAGTCCCACAAATGCTGAGCAGCTTGAAGTAATTTGAGTTTGACATGAATAAGAAAAATATGATGCCTTATGATAAACTAATATTAATACTATTTTATGGACTGAGCTGAGAAAACACCCAAGAAAACCAACCAAAGACACCTGAACAAAACTGTATTGTATTAGACACTATTACTGTATGTGCAACTTTTTCTGTCATCACATCTAAGAGCCAGTTTTTGTTTCAGTCTGATGGATTAATGAGCTGACATAATCTTGAGTTCTGCATTTCGCCAATTTCAGTAGTTCTCCATATTATGCCTTTGTATACTTTTCTTATAAATTTATGGTTAGGGTTAGGATTTAGACAATAATAATTTGGATGCCTTGGATTTTAATGCCAAAAATGCCATGTCCAAACATGCCCCACTTAGGCGCCACACTGATGCAGAACACTGAGTGGTTCAATAAGCTCAAAAAACAAGCATGCCAGGTACATTTATGCCACGCCCAAGTATGCCGTACCCAAGCACGGTGAGTCCAAGCAAGCTGCATCCAAGCATGCCAGACTCAAGCACACTGGACCCAATCATGTCTAGCCCAAGCATGCTGCACCCAATCACGCTGCATCCAAGCACGCTGCACCCAAGTATGCCAAACCCAATCACGCTGTACTCAAGCATGCCAAGCCCAAGCATGCCGCACCCAAGCACGCCAAACCCAATCATGCTGTACTCAAGCATGCCAAGCCCAAGCATGCTGCACCCAAGCATGCTGCAACCAAACATGCCAGACTCAAGCACGCTGCACCCAAGCATGCTGCACCCAAGCACGCTGCATCCAAGCATGCCAAACCCAATCACTCTGTACTCAAGCATGCCAAGCCCAAGCACGCTGC
>JAODKF010000126.1:13951576-13975284 GCA_026779585.1 Mormyrus proboscirostris
GGGGGGGCGTGGGGGAGGGGGGGCCTACAGCAACCTGTAGCCTAGGGGCCCCTGGCCATGTTAATCCGGCCCTGTGCCCAACACCCAATTTATGCAAGCATTGAACAGAGCAAGAACAAGAACACACCCCTGATGAACCCCAGAATCTACTGGTAAGAAAGAAGAGGTTCTGCCTTCACTCTGCACAGCACTCACAGTACATGTGTTCAGGCTGGCCATGACATCCAGAAATTTTAGGGGGATCCCATGAAGTCTCAGGATGTCCCACAGGGCAGCTCAATCAACTGAGTGGAATGTTTTATGAAGATCAACAAAGGCTGCAAAAATCTGCCCTCAGAGCCCTTGCAGCCATTTTTCTCAGGTCCAGTTCCCGTTTACCATCAAGCCGTGCACTGTGATAAAATCCAGGGTGCCCTGCAAGATGAAACACCTCCTTTTGCACGCACTAGCAATACCAACACAAGCTTCAGCAAGTTTCAAAGTCTTGTCATGGAAGGTCTCCCACATCACATTAGAATCAGCAATGGTACCCAAGTCTGCAGGTTCCTCACACAAACTGCATGCAAACTCATTAAAAACAGCCTGATCTTGGAGTCTGGACAGGTCAAGCCTCATTCTCCTAGCAGATGGTAGCCTACTGAACCTAAGCTGGATCTTCAGAGTAGCAACAAATCTGTGGTCAGAATTCACAAACTGGGTACTCCTGTAGATCCTGTAGTTCTTGAAGTCTCTCACGACCAGAGAAGTGTTCATTGAGTGAACCATTGAGTGAATAAAATGTCTCCCATCAAGATAGTACCCAGACAGTCTGAGTCTCATAATATGCCCATTGAAAGAATTGACATCAGAGCCGATCCACTATAGCAACAGCTACTCCCAAAGTATGGCGGCCATCAAAGTGCCCAGACCAAAAGTAGGTGCATCCATCTACGGAGATCTGGCCACTCTCCAGTCTGCGTACCTTAGAGAGTGCGGCCACTGAAATGCAGAGTTTACAAAACTCCTCCGACTGCAGATGCACGTACCCAGATGGGCTGCCTCAGATTGTGACCCAAGTACTGCTGTGCAGTGGGTGACACCTCAGCACCACACCAGTTCTGCTCCCCGACAGGCCTGACCCTCTTAGCTCCCTGGTGGATTCGACATTTCTAGGGATGAGGCTCCCAAATGCGAGTAGAAAGAAATTTCTGACAGCCCGCACAACATAATAGTGCCGGCCCAGTGTTACGGATCACGCAGATACTATTTTTGACATTTGTAAGAGAAAAATGTCTTGTCGTTACGAATGACATATAAAGAATGTGAGAGGGTTACAGCAAATTCTAGGGTTCAAAAGCACAGGGAAACATTACACAGGGTTTCTGAAGTTCTCGAAGAGTACAGCTGAAAAGAGGGAGAGGTAGACAGAGAATCCTTGTTAGTACTGGTTTTAGGTAAAATAATTTTTTTCCAAGTGCACTTGCATTGTATTAATCACAGTATTAATAAAATGCCACCTGTGACATGAATACTGTCATATTTTTTTCTTGCTGTGACAGTGCTAAAGGAAGCTTACTGAAGTATACGTTATAAACATAATAAAATGTTAGAATCACTTTGGAGACCGAACTTAATGATACCTTTAATTTTAGGAGATATCAAAATGTGATGTGTCATGATGCAAAACAGACAGACTTGAAGGCAGGCATAAGTAGAACAAAAAGAGATTTTATTAAATTGAAATTAAAAAGGGGCTGGAAAACAAACAAGACCGCGAGGGGCTAAAAACAGGAAGACTGGTACAGTACAGGAAGGGAACAGGCAACAGCAAGGTAGATGTCAGTGACTGAACTGTGGCTGGTGAGACAAACAGGTACGTAAATACAAAGACTAACAAGGGGCAACAAGCAGCAGGTGTAGCTCATCAGGTTCACATCAGGGAGCAGACAGGACGGTCAGCCGGATATGATAGGCAGGATGTTACATGATAGAACTCTCAACCAAACATTACTGAGAAAGCAACAAACAGATGGGGAATTCTGCCAGGTATTAATAGAAAAAAGAAAGCATTACAGGAGGCTTTAGGTTTCACCCCACCCTCTTCTACTGATGGCAGTATTGTAGAGTAATGAGGAGTAATGAGTATTCTTAGCCATCAAGAAGAGTCTTGAGTCCTTTCATCCAACAATACATTGGACAGCCTAAGGTATGTAAAGTTCCTGCTCCATTTGTATTCATATGAAGATGATAAACTCAAAAAGCAATATGGCTACATGATGCTTATATATAAAAGCTAAACTAAGTGAGAAAAATCAAAACATGAAGATGAAGAAACTAAAGAAATTTAAAATGAATAGAGATTATTAAAATGGTTAGAAAACGGCAACTTGGACCATCCTGTTTGGAAGGCAGTCTGGGTCCATAGTGTTTGGAAGAACCTGCTTCCACTGGGATGATGTGGCCAGTATCATGAACAGCAAACCCGAATAGGTGAGGTGGTTCTTGTACCATAAAGAGTTACTTCCATTGGAAACCAACACAAGCATTTCCTGGCAGAAAACCCCTCTTGGGGTCTGTTTTTAAGCATGACACCTTCTTAATTTTAGTCTAAAATTACCTGACGGGGAAATTAGTGGATGTGAAATTCATGGTAACTTTGAGAATGAGGTCAAGAAACTGCGTTTCTGTAGTGTGTGAGAAAGGGAGAATGGATTGTATGTATAGGAGATGCCAGAAAAAGATTATTTATCATAGACAACAACATTGTGCACTGGAATGACTGAGTAAGCAAGTTTATGCCTCATGGTGAAAAGAATGTATCCAGAATGTGAAGATAAATGTGAAAATTGCTATGCTTAAAAATTGGTTTCCCACAGTTTACAAACTTTTCAGGTGTACTCAAGTAGGACTACTGCATTTCTGTAAGCACACTTCCACTGTAAAATATGTTTAAACAAATCCCAGGTCTTAAGGAAAACCAAGACTAAAGTGAGAAATACAGTTCCAAATTGGAGAAAAGGAAATGAATGATTTTCACTGTGGAGAATCTCACAAAGAAGGAACTATCAATACTTTGTCCTTTGCGTCAATATCTGAAAGGATCAGGTGTAAAGTGCTGATACTTGAGTAAATCAGAAGCCATTAATCTGCTGCTGTTATTCTGCTGCCAAAAACAATTCACATCTTCTCTGGTGGTCCTACCTCTCATTATAGAGACAGGACTGCCTTCTACCTCACCTCAACAGTGTTCTAAAAGGCCATGTGACATAGACATTCACAAAGACCTCACAAGGAAACACACCCTCTGATGGTGGAAGAGCATTAAAGCATCTGACAGATCACTTTGTATCATATGCTATAGACTTAACTGATACAGGGTATCAAATGTCTCTCACAACATACTTTAATTGCAACGTTATTTGAATTTACAAAAGCGAAGGTCTTTGCAAGCAAAGCATTAGTTCCTCCTCCCCTCAAACCAATGCTTGGAATAATGACACACCAGATAAGTTAATTCCATGCTTTGCTTGTTACACTAAATTTGAATCATGACTTTTTTTTGGCGGACTCTAAATGTGAGTGTTTATTTGAGCATTTCCCTGGTGATATCTGGTCTCTACTAGAAGCAGAGGAAACACACTGTACGTAGAGGTCATTTTTTTGGGTGCATAGGAATTTGTCATAAGTCTGCTTGTTAGAGATCTACTGTAGATATCTTAGTTTTGTGCTGAATGAGTTGGATAAGGATTGAAAGTGCTCACTTAGCATTTTTTTTTTAGGAAATTCTGCAAACATTTGATCAGGATGGTTGAGATGTGACTCTAGATGGAGAGGACTAGACACCATCTTTGAATGAGTTTACTAATTTATTTATCCTCAATAGTAGTAGAGGAGAATAAGTGTCTCTATGGTATGCAGCTTAGGAAAAGTTAATATAATATAATATAATATAATATAAAGAATTACAATAAAAAGCTTAATAAATAACTGTACGCACTTTGTTTCACACCACGTTGTACTGTAAACTTTCTCAGTCTACTACTCCAACACTGCAATAATGCCCAAAAAACCCAAACAAGTGCATCACAATAACTGGTTTGAATGGTGGGAGGTTTCTAACAGAATTAAGCATTAATCTGCTGTAAAAACAACACTGAATTCAAGCTATGAATACACTGTGCTGGCAGACTTTCAATCAACCCACAGTTTCAACTGCATTTCAACTGCAGCTGGGAGGTTGTGAGAGGATTCAGCTGTTTAAGATGCACTATAATGGTTTTAGATCGGGGGTAGGCAATCTTATCCGCAAAGGGCCGGTACTGTATGTATGCAGGTTTTTGAGATAACCTGTAGGTCAGCTGTTCACACCCAGGTGTGAGGACTCTTCAGCCAATCAGTTCTCTAATTACTAATCTAATTAGGGAGTTGCAGCGAAAACCCGCACACACACCTGCCCTTTGCGTATAAGATTGTGCACCCCTGTTTTGATAATTAGCGATCCAGAATCAGAATCAGGTTATCCAGTGCTATATGCCATACTGTAGAGCCAATCATATGTGCTGACTAGCTGGATATCTTGCTCTCACATACTGCTACTGAAGTCATAACCCAAGGCAGTGTTGTAAAGGCAATGGATTACAGCTCTTCTAAATAAGGCTGAAATTTTCATGAAGTATAGATTATTTCGATCTGAGCAAGGAAGGTGACTTGGAATGTTTCTGTTATTATAGGCAGAAGAATATGAAGAATATGAAAGGGTGTGCAGGCCGACTTGGTCAGCCCTGAAAGTCACTGCACCACTGGGAATTCTGGGAAGCTCCTGATGGCCACTCCACTGCAGTGTTTTTTTTGTGCAAAAACCAGTTATTTGAGAAGACTGGAGAGTACTGCAGTTATTATTTCCTTATTTGTAAAAGTACATTTACATTTTTAAAGGACCTATGCACTGATGGATTCCATACCCATGAAGTCGCGTAACTTCAAAGGAATCGTAACAAAGGGATAATTATAGATAACAGACAACTACAAAGGATTAATTATACAAAACATGAAATGTATAGTGTTGTGGACTGCTGTAATACTGCATAATGCAATAAAAAATTATTAAAGTTAATGCCTAACATGTTCTTAGCTTCGACTAAACATTACCTAAACACCTCAATTTGTAAAGAGACTACTGAATTAAGGAAAAAGGATTTTTAGTTAGAAAAATGTAACCCTATAGCCAATATAAGCATCCATGTTGATGTTGTCACACTTTAAATTGAAATGCTCCCAAATATTGTCAACTTAACTTGTCCATAAATGTCCATACTTACAGTACTAAAATCTTTTATGTCAAGTAGATACTATATTTGTTAATAATTCGTATTTTAGTAACTGAGGTACTACTAAGTATTTGTGCCCCTTCAAGCGAAGTGTTACCCATCCATCAGTGGGACATACCAGTCTGTCCACAGCTAAAAATGCAACAATATCTAATATATAGGATGGCTGTCTCTTTTTGTGTATTGCTCTTATTTCTCTTATTTATTACTTTAACTTAAGCTGCTAAACATAGAGCTGTTTTTCACTGTTTCTGTAATAGTGACAATAAAGATCTATCTTATCTTATATATAAAATGATTTTGTAAAGTGGAATTAGGGAGTGGTTTAGGGCGGCTGAGACAGAGAGAGAGAGTGTTTTTTTTTTAACTGCAAACCTTTGCATAGAAATGGAAAATACTGACAGAGACTCGTAACATTAAAATCTGAGAATAATGAAACAGCCAGTTCAGAGAAAGAAACCTCACATTTTTTATCTATTTTTTAGCTTATGCTTTTCAGTTTTTTCTGCAGTTCCGGAATTCTGCTGATGCTTTGAAAAGTAGGAGGGCCATTCCTATCAAGAGGAAAAAGTTCATTTGGCTTCACAAAAGTGTCACAAGCATGAACTGCTTAGCTAGTATAAAAAGCTGCTTAATGTGAATCGATGGCTGAAAACAATGGCTTCGAAATTGTGAAATATTTTAACGTGGATAGCAGAACTCAAATTTATTAAATCTCAATTTTTTCACGCATGTGGCACAAACATTATCGGAATAAGCAGGTGTTTGTGACTAGCACTGGGTGAGCCATTTCTAAGTCTCATATTGATAAAACTGAATAAAAAGGAAATATGATATATTTTTAAGGGGTTTGAATTTTTGTGGAACAGCAGTGCAGGTGAAATTTGAACAATATAAAATTAAACGAAAATTACTATGAATGAGATGTAAACAAAAATAATTTCTCATTTAAGACACATTAAAGGGAAGCAAAGCAAAGTACTTGGTTGCTTTTTCATGCCATCAAATTAAGCATAAATGTTTGGTTTTTGTTTCCTTAATCCTAGCAGAATGCATTTTTTTTTTCTGCGATTGCTTCTGTTTCATCAAACAGTAAAGAACATCATTTCATTCATTTCCTTAATTGGCCATGAGAATGTCACAAGTGTTGCACTGCACTGCATGACTGGCCTTCTCTTGATCACTGTGTATAAAATCATTTGTATCAGCTCAGAAAATGCATTCCAATTATCACCAGGGGGGTGTCGTCTTATGAGTGTAAGCTAGTGCTCTGGTTTATTTTTATTACCCACAACCCAGAAGCACATTCCCAAATCAGGTTTCAAGCTAACAATGTAAATTCAAACCATAAGAATATTGCTATGTAGTTTTTCATATTAAAAAGATATTCAGATATTTTAAAAGAAGGCTTCTGTCCATGTCTGAAAGAGCTCCTGAAGTTCGGCGAGAGGTTGATTTAGTTTGAAGGCACAACATGCCTCTCTGTTCCACCTCGTCAAAGCACATTCACTTTGTTCTTCTTTCCATTGTGTTTCTGATTGAGATTTGTTCAATGATACACTAATTGGTTCTGGGTCAGGAAGACTCCCAGTGGCAGCTGCAGGCTCATAATATGTCAGAGTAAGTCATTTTGTCTGCTCTTCTGGTGGATACATTCAAGAAATGACTGGTGTTTTTATACGAAACAGCGATCAGCGTGGCTAAGGTGTTCTCTAGATCGTAGCAGAGACTAAAATAATGAGACATTTAAATTCTTTTTCTGTGTTGCTTTGCTTCTAAATCAGATACCACTTTTTATAGTGTAGTTCCTCGGCTTAACAGGATTGCCGCTCTTTGCTTTTTCTGTTCATATCCAGAGAAATCATGCTAGTCTATCTGCATTTTTCAGAGTTTCAGAGTTTCCATAACTACTTCTCCAGTACAGAGCTATTATGAGTGTGGAGCTTATATCAGGAACCACATTATTATTATTATTATTATTTTTATTTTTATTATTATTATTATTATTATTATTATTATTATTATTATTATTATTATACATAAGTCCGGGGACACCAACAAGGGATGGGAGAAAGTTGGGTGCCCAGTGTATAAACACACAAACACTTATTCTTTTAGTGTAATAAATTTTACAAAAGATTATCAGGTTTCTTTAAATAATATACTAAAGATGCAAAACATTTCACTACTACTGATCATCTAATGACATTTATTTGGCTTAAGGCTGTTAGTTAATGGCTTTGGGGAGCAAAGACGGCAATTTATTGCAGCCAGAATGAGGAGAACAAGGAGGCTTATTGAGAGATTTCCAATAAGCTTCTCTCTCAGAGGATGTTGAAAACAATAAGACTGTAAGAAGGGAGCTGATATTATGTGTATCTCTCCACAGCCACATGAGTTGGGATTGTCAGCGCCTAGAAATGCATCTTTGCTGTGCGCCCAGCTCTGGTTCTCAGGAGAATGTGCTGAGAACATTCGGCTGTCTATACGACAGTCCTCAAAGGCTTCGCAAGGATAAGGGAACCTGCTGACATTTCCTAATCATTTCCAGATGCTAATGCAACAGTTTGTTTACAAAATATATTTTTTATCCATCCATCCATCCATCCATCCATCCATCCATTCATCCATCCATCTACTAAGACTCATCCTGATCAGGATGGGTAGGAACATATTAAACACTGTGGCATATTACTATATTAATAGCAAATTAATGTTCAATTTTTTTCCATCCATCTGCCAACTTTTTTATTCTGTACAGGGCTGCAGTGAGCTTGGGGCCTATCCAGTGAAGCACAGGGAACAATGCTGGAGAATTCTTGATGTCTTTATTACAAAAAAAAAGTTTTTTGTGCTAAAAATAATGTTACGCATCTTCAGAGTTCAGCTAAGGATATCATAGGTCAGCATAATACCTGCATCATGAGCAACACTTTTCAAAATGATTTTGATTGGCTCTGATGCTTTATGCTTCTAAGTCTGCTCGTGTTTATGAATGGCAGAAGTCTAGGGCTAAGGTTAAGGCTGGTTTTAGGTTAGTCCTAAGGTTTGGGTTGGCGCTGCATTTAAGGACTCTTTTACATTAGACATTATAGTTATGGATAAAATCAAGGCAAAGATAATGGGTAACATTACATTTAGAGGTTAGGTTCGTGTTATTTCATTGAATATGACTTGTATATTCAGGTATATACATTCCTTATTATGGGACTTACATATGCAGGCAAATAACAGCTAGGCTTAAGTTTGACATTAGAGTTAAAGCTATAATTTCATTTTGCGATAGTGTAATGGCTAGGGTTAGGGTTTGTGTTTGGATTAGTTTGGATTTAAGGGTATGGTTAGGGTTCAGGGTGTCATTAAGAAAAGTAAAAAAAAATAAAATAAATAAAAACAAAAAAGTGTATATTGCATTCAGCAGCAGGGTTCCTGTTAAGGAAGCCTCAGTCCAGAACTTTGATTTGTTTCATTTCCCGATACTTTTCCTTTGCTTTGTTGCTGTGGCAAAGCTCAAGATGAGGAAACAATCCATAGGAATTGGAGGATGAGTTTCATCAGATGATTTTATGGGTAACCTTGGGATACAAATGGTCAAGCTTACTGAGCGACATAGTAAAATAACTAAACTAAAATAAACAGACTTTTGCACAAAAGTAGAAGCATTTCTCTATCCCTCTCACTCTATCTCTCTCTCTGAGAGAGAGTGACTTTGCTTAGTGCAATTAACACTTTAGTACAGCAGTAAAGGTGTATTTAGTACAGCAGTAAAGGTGGTCACCCCACCCTGAATCATCCACTCCTCACAATGTCTTTTGTTTAAATTAGGATTAATATAGATTAATTACTTTAACAAAACAGTTTTTTCAAAGACTACATTCAGTGTTGATGCTTAATGAGTCATGTTATTAAAATTTATATTCTGTAGCACAACAAATATATGAAATATTGAACATTTTAATAACAAATCTCTCTTCCACTGAAACATATTGCGTGTTAGTTTGGAGTCATTAGTCTTCTAATGCTTATTCCGTTTTTAATCTGTTCTATGTCATCATTTCTCAGTCTTATTACAGTTTTTCTTCATTCCTTATAAAGTTTGTCCAGTTCATATATAATATGACCTCAGCTGCTTAGGCTCTCTCACAAAAAAACTCAAGTTGGTCTAATCTTACTACTGAGAAGACACTTGATGCAAATCTGTCTCTAAACCAACCAACATATGCTATAGCACAGAAAAGGCGTGGGTGCCGTAGTTCAACTTTTAATGCAAATTGGAACAAGAAAACAACACAGGATCATGAAAATGGAGTCTAGTGCTGTACCACACAAATTTCTATATGTGGATGAAGCTGGTTTCAATCTGGCCAATACCTCAAACCGTGGGAGGAATGTTACAGGCCACAGAGCAACAGAACAGATTCCAGGGCAAAGAGGTTCATACATTATTCCTTGTGCAGCCATATCAGACAATGTTCCTGTAGCATACTGTACATCCCAACAGTTGGTCCATATAACTCTGTTAAACATTCCTTGATGATTTTTACAGATTCCTGCTGGTTGGTGAAGGGAGACAAGATGCTGGGCTCAATGGCGTACATTATGTATATGGGACAATGTTGTTAATGTTTGCATTTGTTATATAAGAATTTCAAGTGATTTATTAAACTGATCAATTCATTATTTATTTTTTTTTGTTTGTACCTGAAATTATTTAACCAGATTGTTTTTTTATTATTATTTTGTTATGGTAAAAGTCCAGAAAGGTAAGAAAAAAAAAAGCTCCCCTAACATGGCCGGAGGGGAGCCAGGTGTACGGGACGCTCTGCTCACACAGCTCATATTTTATTATTTCAGCGTTAAAAAATCTGAGATTCAGACCCGTGTCCAGTCCCTTACGTACGCCAGAAGACAACGAAGAGAGGATAGGCGGCACGGCATGTGGGGCAGGGTTACATCAGCATAGCCAAAGTGCGGCTTTGGCAGCCTCTGTTGTCTTCGGCTCTTTTTCTATTCCAGTTGCCACTACTGCATTACCTCACTTGCTGGAATTGCCTTCATTGGAGGGTTCTAGAATGGCGGTATGATACATCACTACCATTAGGGGGAATGATACAGTGTGACCATTATGCATCTACTGTCCTTTGAAATAGTCTCAGGATTTCAACAATGCTAAAAACATATGAAGGTAGTTTGTAATATAAAATAGGCAAACAACATTGTGGATTACAATCATCCATCCATCCATCTTCCATCCACCTTCCATAACCACTTATAGAATTAATGTCTAACAGAATTATTGTTTTGGCTCAATTAAAATTTGAATTTAAACATAAAATCTGACATTTTGATCCATAATCTCTAAATATGCAAACCTGCAGTATCAGAGTCATAGGTGCTTAAAAGAAAAACACATTTTAATTTGCCAATTTTTTCAGGGTTCTAGCCTGACAAAAAAAAGGGATGCTGCTATAACTGGTGTCTCGAGGGGAGTGACGTAATTAGAATAAGCCAAAATTATAATTAACCCCTAGACCTGTGATCAGGTGATGCATGCAGTGATGGATCAGGTGATCCACCCACTCACATGAGCTTTTTTAATAAGAAAGGGTTGTGTGCACATCTTGTTTGGTTTGAAAAAGCATGCAAAACGATATCAGTGAGAGGAGTGTATTATGGACTGGTATGTTAAATTAGATTCCAAGGCTTCTTCTTTGAATTTGGCTTATTTCCCCATTCCTTTCATTTCAATAATTCTTCTATTCAATAGGTACAATCTCTTCTCCACAGCAACGCATTCTAATTCAAGCAGTGAGACAAGCAGAGCACAAAAAACATTGCATTGTCATAACAGGCCTAATGTTTAAAGACCGGGGGTAGGTATTGGGGGATTTTATTAAAGGAGAAGGTCTTTAACCCATGTGGATCATATCATAGTGCTTTTCCACATGCTGCCTTCGATTGACCAGCTTACAGACAGTGAACTGTGAAAACAGTTTTTAGCTGATGGACCTGCTTTTTGGCTGAAAGCACAGTTAGATAAACTCACGTTTAGGTCAATTGATATTTTAGTGGTCATTACTGGCAATGGGGATTCCAGATTACTTAACCTGCACCTTGTGGATGAGGAAGGCAGCATGGAGCAGTACGTGCAGTCTTTGCTCAGAATGCAGTGCAGAGGTGCCACGGTAGCAAATTGCTGCACTGTTCTGTGTCATTATTTGCTATACTCACTTTTATGAACTCTCCTGCAGGATTCGGACTATGAAAGGGGTTTGCCGTGTTGGCAGAGTCTTCTTCCACAGTTAGCTAGGCATGCTGCATTGCAATGCATTTTGACACTACTGAGGAGACTATAAAGAGCCTTTCTCCTGTGTTATGGGACACTGGGGGCCGGGGGTGGGGGGGTAAACTTATTTACAAATAAAAAAGAGGTGATAGTGTCCCTGACAAAACAGTGTTTGTTTTTCAAAAACTTTTACTTTTTTCATAACTTCGTTTTTTGGATTTTACTCTTATTTTTACTCTACTTTTACTCTGGTTTTTCCTTGTTCTATACATTTTTTTAATATAGTTCTTTGATAAACATAAGGGGCTGTTAAATGGCTATATTTATATTGTGTGTGTATATATATATATATATATATATTTGCTGGAGGTTTTTTTAACAAAATTTGAATTTTGTAGAATCTGTAGAACATTTTAGTCAGTTTTCCTTTACATCTATTCAACTCATTCATAAAAAAGTAATACTCTAAGTCCATTATATGTTTGATAAATGTTGTTCATTTATTTTAAATAATGGTAATATTGCCATTTGCTTACACCACTATGTATTTGTTTTAATGACATCAGGTGACAGTGGAAAGTTATTTAAGTGTTAGTTATGTACTGATCCCATGTTTGTTCATCATTATTCAAACATAATGTTTAATGTATTCAGGCAGGAGTAAACGGTAGTGGGCAAAATTATTTGAACACTTGGCATTTTTAAGAGGTTTCAATTGTTTATGCTGAAGTGGCCATTAAAATATCCATAAAACGAATGAAATATATACAAAGTCCTCATTATGTTCTATAAACCATACAATAGAGCCATCATAAGGAAATTTAGGTCATGTTCCATACTGTTACGGTTGGCGGCCAGGCGAGCGGGCAAGGAGGCGAGCAGAGCCGGACTGGCAGGGAATCGGGGTTTATTAGGCAAAGACGAGCACGAACAACCATCACAGAACACTAACCGTAACACTTAACAATGACTGATCTGTCGTACTGGGGAAAGACACGGACTAAATACACAGACCAGTCAGGGATTAACAGGACACAGGTGATCACAATCAGGGTATCACACGAGGAAATGAGGTGGGCGTGGCACACGGGAGGATCGAACGGAGCGGATCATGACACATACAAAAAACAAGCTAGGCTTACTTCACTGTCAATGTCACACAATCATGTTCCTTCACAGAAGCCAAATTAAATCACTGTCAGGTGTGATCATGGTTACACTGATGGTGAATGAAGAGTTTTAGGGCACAGCTGGGTGATTCTTTTGAATGTACAAGGTCTATCCTGCTCATTAAGTGATTGGTAACATCAGGGTTTGTCACTGAGGCCGCGCCACCAATTGGTATAAATTCAAAGCCTCCAGAAGTAGTCTTGACAATTCACACCAGAACAAAAAAGGAAGAGGCTGGAAAAAGAAACTTTGAGACAGACAAGTGAGGCATCTCCAAATTCTCAGTCTTAATGACAGAAGAAAGATCTCACGAGAATTGCGTGACGAGATCAACACCACAATGACTAATGTCCTCAAGAACTGTGTGTTGGAGACTGGGAGAAGAAGGACTTGTTGGCAGAATAGCAGCAAAGAAACCATTTTTGAGAGAGAACAATATAGTGAAGCACCTGAAATTTGAAAAAGAACACAAGGAAATGGACAAAGATTGGTATAAAGTGTTGTGGACTGATGAGTCCAAGTTTGAACAGTTCGGCAGCAAGCGAAGAGTCTATGTTCGACGGAGGAAGGGGGAGTGTCTCTTGCCAACAGTTAAACATGGAGGGGATAGTATTATGGTGTGGGGTGCTATTTCAGCCTCAGGAACAGGTGACTTAGTGAAAATTGATGGCATCATGGATAAGAAAGTATACCAGAACATTCTGGTGAGGCGTGGAGTACCATCTGGGAGTCGTCATATTGGGCCTGGATTCATTTTCCAAGAGGACAATGACCCTAAACATTCTTCTAACTATTGCCAGAACCACCTGTGACAGAAGGAATCTGCTGGAACAGTGAAAATGATGGACTGGCCCCCTCAAAGTCCGGACCTCAACCCCATTGAGCAAATTTAGGGCGAGTGGGGAAATAAACTGGATAGATCTATTGTACGTTCAAAAGAAAGCCTTTGGCTTGAGTTGCAGCAGGCATGGGATAACATACTGCAAGTGTTGAAGTGAAAGATACTGACACTATGCCAGAGAGATTTACTGCTGTAATTTCTGAAATAGGTGGACACGCCAAATATTAAAGTTAAAAGTGGATAAAAACAGTAGGACTCACTTCATCTGATATTTGTTGCACTCAGCACAATCATCTGCATTTCATGAACATTATGAAATATACTGGAACCCCGAATAGGACAAGCGGTTACAGGAAATGGGTGGATGGATGGATGGACGGATGGGTGGATTTGAATTTGAGTTGCACCTCAAGTAATGTGTCACTGGTCAATTTCATAGCACAAAATTATTTTCCTCACTGCTACAGCTGGAGAGTATATTGCCAGATATTTAAAGGTTTCCTCAATAAAGCCAAATTCCAACTTTAGTAAAGATGGCAGCAGCATAAACGGCTTAATGCTGGCAGTAATTGCTGATGTCACATAAGTATGTGTATCTCTATTCTGATGCTGATGATTCTCTCTTCACTCTGTTCAGTGCTTCTGAGTAAAGCCTCCAATCACTTTGTATTCATTAACACAATTTTGATGCTGCTGCGAAATGTTTGGATTGGCTCTTGCTTTAAATTAGACTTGGATATTTGGCAAAATAGTGAAGTAAATATATGGTAGCTGAAGCTGTGCATATTTCAGTTTTAATTGAATTTAAATTAATTCCAGCGCAGTGGAACAAAGAATATTTTAATTTTACATCACATTTAATTTGAATAACTAATCATATTTACATACCTGTATTCCAAAATAGTAATTGCTGAATGGTGAAAAGTCAGATCTGTATTTATATGTTTATTAGTTAAAGTAAGATTACCCACAATATGATAATCAATCCATCCATCCATCCATCGGTTTGCCTTCAAACTGCATATCTGTTGCAGTGTCACTAGGGGGCCATGAGCGTGAACTCAGCCAGTTATAGTGCTCAAAGTTGGTGTATACCCTGTGCATGCAAGAAGGAAGGCAGGATACTGGGGGAAACCATTACTGCTGATACTGCTCTTCGATTGTGTCTGGTTTTAAACAGAGCTTTAGTTTGCAATCAGTGGGAATTTATGCTAAAAACATATTAAGTCTAAAATCTAACAAAGGGACGTTAGATGTCTGAATTAAAAAAGCAGGACGAAGATTTAATTTATCAAATTGTTTTAAATTAAACTTTGAATAAAGTTGCTTACAGTACTGAGCTCTTAACTCTGCTCTGAAGTCTGCAGAAAAGGCAAACTTCACCCACAATCAAAGCAAGACAGAGTTAATCCTCCTCCAGGCTTTTAATAATGAAAAATTTATAACAGATAGGGTTACTGTGAAAAATTCAAGGACAAGATGGAAAGAGTATCATAAAGTCAGCCAGTCATAAGATAGCAATGCTTGTTATATAACCTTCCTGCAGAACAACAAACCATTTTTTTATCACACTGCAGCATGCAATATTTTTAAAAATATTTTTAAAAATACATTTCAAAATAAACATGATTTATAATACCATATAGTACAGTTTATGATGTAGCATGCTGAACCTGTTAAAGATGCTTTTAAAAAATTGCCATCATCATACTGCTTTTCTGGGTGAGGTTACAGGCTTGTCCTGACCCTTCACTAAATAAGTTAAGAGGGTTGGATGGATAGATAGATGGATGGATGGATGGATGGATGGATGGATGAAGACATTCCCATGCATTGTATCTTCACAGTATGTATATTTGTTTCATCAAATTCTTTAAAAATTCTGAGGCATTAATTAGGTGTGATTTCATCCTTTGCTTCAATGTTACTCATGCCTTTTAATGAATGCCAAATGATAAATAGTTAGCAATCTAAAAGTAGCATATAAGAACTCTCCTGTTTTGGATGTCTTGTTTCTTTGTATAAGCGAAACAGAGTAAACCACTCTTCTTTAAACTCCCAAAGCTGTTCATTACTGTAACTTTAAATTCGTACATAAATCCATGCCAAATGGATTTTAAACAAGCATAAAAATACACCTCTTCAGTCATATAATGTGTGATAATGATTTTGCAAGTGTTTCCTTTTAAGAAATATTGCCATTGGTATTAAAATGACATTTCTCTGTGTAATCCCTAGCAAAGTAGATTAGGAATGGCTGAAAACACGACTGCTGCCAGTCCTGGCAGGAACCTCAAAGGGACGTGTTTCTGCACTCATATGTGACCCTCCCTTTTAATGCAAATGTCCTAATTTTCGCTGTTCTTACCACACAGACCCCTTTCATGTAATGCCGAACAGTTCCTGGGGGTATTTCTTGCTTTTTTTATTCCTCATGCAGTCAGTCCTTGATTGACCGTCTTCAGGACAAAGGTGATTTAGGCTTTAGATGACATAGAGAAGAGAGGGACTCCTCTGCTGAGATATGGTTTCATTTATGAGAATCATGATTTCTCTCCTATCGAATCAATTTAATGATTAAAAATATTATTATAGTAACATATATAATTTGTATATAACCAGAGGTGGACATTTCATGTCCAGAAAGTAAAAATCCAGACCATGATTTTTGTTTCAGCCAACCAGTTCAGTTAAATAAACAGTCACAATCACAGAGTACTCAGCTGGTTAATTGAAACAAACTCTTGGAATGGACCTGAAATAGCTACATCTGTGTATAACATTATTTTATTCAGAGCGTCTTTTAAAGTGCCCTGTAAGTTGACAAAATTATATACAGATAAAATGGATTTAAATGCACGCATCCTTCATTCACAGCATAAAATAAATCCAAAATGAACCCACTTCACACAATATAGAGTTGTCAGAGACTCTTTGCTGGTGAAAAACCTGATCTGCACATGTCATTTACAGAAATGACAAAGAACCGCAACATAACACCTTATACATGTTGTTCATTATCAGAACAGCTGATCCACGTCTGCTTATGAGGATAAGTCAACTTAGTGCTATTTTTTTAATTTTAGAACTTCTTTCTAAAAACTATACAAAGAAAAGTATCATGTGCAGGACTTCCAAAATTGTACTGTGAATGATTTGGACTGGGGTTGTAAGTCCAGGCTCTCTCAAAAAACATAAAGAAGCATTTTTCTGTCGGGTGAAAGTATCTTCCAAAATGGCAAG
Organism: Mormyrus proboscirostris; assembly: GCA_026779585.1. NCBI lineage: Eukaryota > Metazoa > Chordata > Actinopteri > Osteoglossiformes > Mormyridae > Mormyrus > Mormyrus proboscirostris. The sequence goes on from JAODKF010000126.1 coordinate 13,968,423, forward strand.
TATCTAAGAGCTGTGTAAGGCCCAGAGCTCGTTCATGTTAAAGGAAGAAAGCCCAGAATGGCCAATGAAGCCAGATAAACCATCCAGTATCACCCTGGACAGGAAGCTGCACTGCATCTGCTAATCCCCTGCTGAGGTCCGAGACCTGGCAATTAGCTTTCTCTTCGATCACAGCCAAAGCAGAAACGGATTATCCTCAGGTCCCATCCTCTGGGGGGGGGGGGTGATCTGTCGGAGACAAGTGACCATCTTCCATGCATGACAGTCTTTCCCAGAAGACACTAAGCAATGCTGTCATTGATGCTGTCGGAGCCCGTGGACAGCCTGCATATCACTTTTATTTATTTGTTGTTCCTGGGGGAATTGGACAAAAAATGGGGGTAGGGTCTACAAGAACAATCTTTTTGGCAGATTAGGGTAAGAAACAAAAAGAACATCAGGGAAATGATGGACAGGTGAGAATAATTATTCAATAAGCTTTCCCTCCTGAAGATGGAAGGCTGCCTTACACAATGCTGCAAACAGCTGTACATCACATGGAGGATCTGCACTGGTTTCACATTCACAGAGAAGAGGATATTTCTATGGAGGGTGTTTTGTGATAATATTCAATAAATGGATATCTCATTTAAATGATTATTTAAATTATAATTTCAATTATTTTAATTATCCTTTATAAATAAGTCATTTTTAATGCCTATATAAATTACAATTTAAAAGAGGTCATCAACCATTAAAAGTCTCTGTCAAAGTTACCTATTGAACTCCGTGGGTGGGCTCTAAACAAAACATAACATCTGATTGGTTACACTGTAAACTTCAAATTACAGTGGTTACATTTATAATTACGTTATGTCTATTCTGTCCTGGGGCTATATACATCCTAACTTCCCAAAAATCCTGACTTTAGGATAACAATTAAGTTTAACTTTTACTGCCTGCCACACACACTATATTAGACAATAGTATTGGGACACCAGGCCATTATAACTACAGAAACTTTTATGACATCACATTCTATATCCATAGGCATCAATATGGAGTTGGTCCCCCCTTTGCAGCTATAATAGCTGCCACTCTGCTGGGAAGGCTTTCTATTAGATTTTGGAGGGTGTCTCTAGGACTTTTTGCCCATTCATCTAGAAGAGCATTTGTAAGGTCAAGCACTAATATTGGATGTGAAGGTCTGGTCTGTGTCTTGCACTCTTGGGGCACAGACCGAGAAAGCAGGAGCAGGACTAGAGGAGTTGGGAGAATACAGGGTTTAATCAAGGAAAACATGTTCAAGCACATATGACCACACAATGTTAAGATGCTAATGACCGGACTGGGGTAACATACTCTAACGTGGACTTAAATACAGACTATTTAACAACAACGAGCTGGTAATACGGGGATTCCACACAAGGTAAATGAGGGGGCGTGGCACACGTGAGGACGGGATGACCGGGGCATGACAGTCTGCAAACTCCATTCTAGTTCGCCCCAAAGGTGTTCGATGGGGTTGAGGTCAGGGCTCTGTGCAGACCAATCAAATTCTTCCACATCAAACTCACCCAACCATGTCTTTTTGCACCTTGCTTTGGGCACAGGGGCACAGTCATGAGAAAGAGAAAACAGCCTTCCCCAAACTGTTCTTACAAAATTGCAAGCATAGAATTGTCCAAAATGTCTTGGTCTGTTGAAACCTTAAGAGTTCCTTTCACTGCAGCTAGTAGCCTAGCCCCACCCCTGAAAAACAACGCCATACAATTATCCCTCCTCCACCAAACTTTAAAATTGGCACAGTACAGGTTATGTTCTCCTGGCATCTGTCAAACCCAGACTTATTCAACAGACTGCCAGACGAAGAAGTATGATTCGTCACTCCACAGAACGTTTCCACTGCTCCAGAGTCCCTTGATGGAGTGCTTTACACCACTCCATCTGACACTTGGCATTGCGCTTGGTGATGTGAGGTTTGCATGCAGCTTCTCATCCATGGAAGGCCTTTCCATGAAATTCCTGGCGTATAGTTTTTGTGCAGGGGTTAATGTCAAAGGATATTTGGAACTCTGCAGTAATTGAGTCAACAGAGTGTACCCACTTTTACGCACTATTTGCCTCAGCACTCGCAATCCCGCTCTGTTACTTTATGTAGTCTGAATTTCTATTGTTACTAAATGCTTCAACTTTAATTGTAATATCTAGCATGGAAATTTCACAAACTGGCATTTACCACGATTGTATTGAATGAGCTCGTCAGAGCAACACATTATTTCACCAGTATCTCTAAACCTGACTGCATGGCTAGATGCTTCATCTTAAACAGTTGTGGCCAGGGGCATTGCTAGAGATTTTGGGCTCCATGATGGTATATCATATTGGGCCCCCCAGTCCAGACCAATCCAGTTATTTTACAAATTTTGTAGGCCTCCTGCCACTCAGGGGCCCCTGGAATCGCTCTAACTTTCCCTGGGTGTGACAATGGGTCTGAATGAAAAACCAGGGGTGTGTCCATATAGTGTAGCTACTGTATAGTTAGCCATAGTTAAACCTTAGTACGGAATTACAGTAGGCCACCTGTATCCACGCTTTCAGTATCTTTGTTTTCTTGAGAATCCCTTTCATTAATTTATTCATTTGAGAAAGAGACAGTACTCTACAGTACTGTACAATAATGTATAATAATTTCATTATTACTATATTTAATGCTGGTAATGTTTTACTGCATGTAATTTATTAATTAAACTTTAGCGTAAGTATTTACATGAAAATCATGCTATGTATGGGGTCTGCGGACTTCAGCCATCTACGGTAGGTCTTGGAACGTATCACTTGCGGATACGGGAGAACTGCTGTAGCAAAATGTAGCCACAATGTATGTAATTTTTACAGTTATGCCATGAGCATGACTGTGTAGTCATTCTAAAGTTAGGAAAGTTTATTTGAGATATTGGGAAGTTAGGAAGCTTGTGTAGTACACTTTCCATTCTTAAGTTAGGCAGGATCTCCAGGTTCGATCAGCTAGCTGGCATGAGAATTTTAATTCAAGGCTAGTCTCCATACGCATTTACATGTATGTACTGTAACAGTTTAATCGCCATGAAAATAATCTGTAGGGGTACCTACCCATACCCCGCTTTTGTTGTTAATTTTAGGATTATAATGGAATAATACATATTTGCTGTAAGATTTCTTGCGTGACTGTGAGAGTCTGAAAGCATGAGTGTCACACCAGATGCGTGAGAGTTGGCAACCTTGAGTAAGGATAGGAACAATGACTTAATTAGGAACTGTTCATCTGTAACGGCTTTTTTCCTAAACCTTAGTTAATATGGCCACCACATAGTTAATGATCAGCAAGTTATGAAGTTTCCGTAACACAGCGCCAGGATGGAACAGACAAAAAGCAGTTATGAATAAGAATTCAATCGATTAGTCGAGAGCGATCTGGTGTGACCAATGTGTGCAATGTAACCAATCAGATGTTAGCTTTTGTTTAGAACCCTGCCCATTGAGTTTAATGGTGACTTTGACAGATAATTTAAATTGTAGGTGGTATCATTTAAATTGTAATTTACATAATCATTTTAAAGGCATAGTTGTTTATTGAATATTGTCACAAAACACCATCCATATGTCTAAAGGGTTTTCAATTCATTGCAGTTGACAAATAGTACAAACCATAAAAGAAGTTCAGCAAGAGACTATTCTGTATTTCTGTTTCCATGAACAAGTGCTTCATTGAGGCAAAATAGCCAGAAAAAGAGACCCATGCTTGTTCACAACTTGGACCAGACCTGTGTGTGTGTGTCTGTGTGTGTGTGTATTATTGTCATCTGGGGTGTCACCAGCCCACCTCAGATAAAATCAGATAGGCTACATCTACATTGTCAAGACATTCATCGGATCAGCAGAAGATGTGACAGTGAATCAGAACCAGTTCAATATCTCGTAATGAGAACAGAGGCTGAAGAAGATCTGGCTTGGAGTAACATCTCTATGCCAGAATCTTCTTAAGGGTGCCCAGAAGCTTGGGGTATACAGAATATACCTCAGCAAGAGCTTTAAGGTTCTAAGAGAACTGATGGAGGATAAAAAGACAACTGACAGGAACAGAAATAATTCAAAGACTAAAGTAACATCAACAACTACTTGAGCCCTGCAAATAGCAGCAAAAAGAGCAGATAATGGCAGATTCTTTACAAATGAGCAGCAACAGAAGAAGAGCTAAAAAGCCAGGGCTCAGGTATGCAAAAACCAGCAGGAGTATGAAGAGAAGCATCAGCTGTGGCAAAAGCTACACAGACATGTAGGCACCAGGAGCTAAATAGCAAGCTACAAGTGGAAATATGAAAAAGCACTACAACACCACCAAGAAACTATCAAGAAAATACAGCAAGACAGGAAGATCACCAAAGGCTAGGCAAGGAAAGCCAGTTGTGGGAGATGAACAACAAATAGGTGGATGGGTAGAATATTTGAACATCTAAATAAACCAGCATCATCAAGGCAGCTGAGACCTGCTGATACACAACAGAAAAATACCCAGTGAAGAAATTAAAAAAGCAGTCAAGCAGCTGAGAAGTATAAAATCAGTGAAACCTTACAGAGGCTCTCAGTGCAGACCTAGAGACCACAGTGATGCTTTACCCACTGTTTGACTCGATGCAACCAAAGTGAGGACCTGAGTCAGATAAGGATACACATTTAAACCTTTTCTTTTTTTGTTATGGACTGCTTCATGAAGTCGTCCACAACACAAAAGCGGAACTGATTCCAGGCAACACTTCGGACACAGCTTTATGACCAGAGCTATCCCATACTCATCAGCCAATGCAGAAAATAAATGATGTGGCAGCCACCTCGGCACAAATCGATTTTAAAATTCATAGAAGAAATCTTCAAGGCCAGCACAAACAGTACAGACCCAGCCAGACTGACAGGCAAGAGGTAGAGTCGTACTGTATAGCTACTTCTGTGTCATCGACAAGCAAGGCTTCTCAGATGCTGATGTAACAGTAAGGACTGGCAAAGCAAGAGCAGAATTCCTGCAATTAGGCAGCATCTTAAGCAGCAAGGTAATTAGACTGAGAAATCTTTGAAATTGCTGTTTAAAATGGTAATTTATTATTGTAATAATGAAGCAAAGTTGCAATAATAACATACCGTCGAGCTGAGGAATATTAGAGAAAGGTGTGAATACACTAACGATTGTATGAGCTTGAAGCACGATGAGTTTGAAACACGGCAGACCCATGCGGTACATTTAACTCAATCTATGAAAACACGCCAAATGAAATTCAGAATCACAGTATCCCAAAACATAAACAAGTAATGTAAGGTTTAGGTTTGAAAATAATTAAATAAGATTTTAAAATGGCCTTAATCACCTTAAAGATATGCAAATCATATTCTTCCACATAGATACATATCTTTATATTGTAGCACCTGTGTATATATCTGTATAGCATCTGCATGTATGAATAATGTATAATATTAATGAACAGGTACTGTGTATCACATTGCACTAATAAAATAACCATTAACAGATTTTCTTTATTCTTAATTACTACTTATTTAGACCTTCTAGTACTACTCGTACTGTTTGTGGAATTATTATTCTATATTCGTTTCATTGTTTTATATTGTTTTTATTGCCAGGTATTCGTAGTTGGGAGTATTTCTAGCTGAAAATGTGAAGGTCCCTGCGCTTGCATTGCAAACATCAAGTGCAGCACCTTCCAGGGTGTGGAGAGGCCTGGTAGGCACAAGGTGGCGTTGCATGCCTGTCCACCGCACGCACATATTCTCACACACTACGCGCCATTCAGGCACAACGATTTACATAAAGCTGGAGTTTTGGACTGAAGGATACTAGAGTACACAGAAAACCCCATGTAAAGCCGTGCAAACAAGGGGCGGAACTCAAAGCCCCAAAGCTGGCGGTTACAGTGCTGCCCGCTGTACATACACGAGTCTGCGGGGTGGGAGGGGGTCGTGGCCACCCTAGACTGAAACCCGGCCACTCCATTTACCACCCCATTATATTTGCATTTTGGTTAAGTCAGACTTAAAAAAGCTCCTTTTATCGCGTAACTGTTTCTCTGTGTCCCTGATGATATACTGTACTGATAAAGAATGAGCTCACAGTCATGCTGAGCTAAACATGTGCTCTCAGAACAGGAATAATACGGAAGTTTTGGGTAACCGTGAGCTCGTCACCTTAACTGCAAGAAGGTGATATATTAAATGTGTATTTGATAATTCCACCACTGCCTGGATTATAAACAATGTAGATTTACTGTATAGCGTTTAGGCACTTTAAATAATCCCATTTTCCGGATCTCTTATATTCATATTTAGATTTATGCACCACCCCGAAATGACTCCTGGTCCCACCCTGGCCACCCCACTGAAAAGTTTCTGGCTCTGCCGCTGTGCAATTATCCATCCATCCATTCATTCATTTACACGCATACACAATCACAGTTTATGGGCAATTTAGAGAAACAAATTATCCTAACTGCATGTCTTTCAACTGGAAACCAAAGTCCTCAGAGGAAATCGGCATGACATTGGCGTGACACAGAGCAGAGGGAAAATGGGAACCCCCTCCCCAACTCTGGAGGTGGATGTAAGAGTACCTGCGACTGTGCAGCCCTTTATTCTTATTATTTCAATGCATATTTACTTTGCAGCAAATGCCATGAATGCTTCTGGATATTAGCTGCAGTGGCCGCCTCAATAATACAGTGACACTGGATCCCTAACAAATACAACCCTGTCAAAATCATAAATATCAAAGCCATTATTATTATTAATAAGAATATCATTGTATTACTATTATTATTACTGTACAGATTTAGACATTTTTACA
>JAODKF010000126.1:13975384-14017906 GCA_026779585.1 Mormyrus proboscirostris
CAAAGCCATTATTATTATTAATAAGAATATCATTGTATTACTATTATTATTACTGTACAGATTTAGACATTTTTACAAATTTTTCACAGATATATGTGCTCGAAATCAGCACTGAACTTTTAAAAGAGTTTTTGTATGAAATGATACTCTATCTATGTCCCACCTTGCCCCTCCTGCCAGAACTGCCCCCCCAGGTCTCTCTGTCATCAGGTTTATTAGATTCATCACATATTCCTGCCCCCCAGTTAATTACTCCCAGCTGTTGTGTATTAGGTCCAATATTTCCCATGTATAAAAGTCCTCCCTAGTCCTTTGCTCACTAGTCTGGTCATCATTGTTTGTCTGTACTTCTGTGCTTGTGCTGTCTTCCTGAATAAACTCCTCTACTTGGGGTTTGCACTGTGAGTTGTCCCTTCCCTGTGTATGTGACAATCCATGTATATGACAATAATAAAAATATCAGTACCAAACTACTACAAGATCCATAAAAGGCCCTTACTTGTAATAAAAATTGGAGAACTTTAAAAATTAATGAAATGGTGTCAATTTTTTGGATGATGGTTTAGATCATATGTTGTAAATTTCATTCCTGCCCTAGAAATAGCACAACACATGATTAAAAGTATTAAATTGCATTAGCTATCATTCTCCATCACTGAGACATTGATTACCTTAATGCAAACTCATGGGCATTAGAGAAATTTGCTGCTCTGATGGAAGATACAGAATACATTGAAAATTTATGCTCACAAAAATATATTTTAGCAGCTGCCAAATATAGATATAAAATAAAAGTGTGTACTTTTACTAAATGGTCTGCTCTACAGTATTATTTATTATTATTTTTTTTTAATCCATTTAATATTGTAGTTTACAATTTCCCTGATTTATTCAACAGTGAATTACCATGTGATGGTATTAGACACAAAGACAATAATGCAATGGAAATAAAAACATTTTACTCTAGTACAATATCAATACTATTGGACTTTAAAGCCTTCAAGCTCAAACATTGATTTTAGTATTAAAAGTACTCCATCATCTGCATGCATTGGCTTGTCAAAATAATAATAATTACGTGCCCCTTATCAAAGTAGTGGTCAGTTTTCCAGCTTATTAATACACTGAGAGTGAACAATAGCAATGTCAATATATTCATCATATTTGATGTCACTGTGTTATACAGCCATGGGCTTTACAATATAAATTTCCAAAACCAGGGACACATATTTACATGGGGTTTATAATGTAGCAGCATACATTATATATAAACATAAAGCTGTTTGTAGTTGTGATATGAATGTTGCAATAAAATGCATCAATTTTATTCCACAAAACACGTTGAATGGGTTAGAAAAAGCTATAAATACAATTGTAGCTGTGATATGAATATTGCAATAAAATGCATCCTTTTTATTCCACAAAACATATGGAATGGGTTATAAAAAAAGCCCTTGGCCCTTACATGTCAAACAAAACTTAACTATTATTACTTGACTTCCACTAAATTGCTTTCCCTGTGTTACATACTGTATAGTTCTGAGAATAGGTTTGTGACATTTTACATTTTTCAGTTTTTCAAATGCCTTTGTAATTGATCTAAAATGTGACCTGGTCATCACTGAAGTTGTGAAACTGATTGAGATTCTAGCCGAACATCTGATTGGACACTGAACACAATACCCAGAAGGCTACAGTACTCACCATTAAGCTACTGCACCTCAGTCATGCAGCATTCAGCATTCACTGCGAATTAATGTGAAGATTGGACAAACGGCAACATCTGCATTAACGGGAACTCTAAAAATAGAAACATTATACAAGATGAACAAAACCTTTGGTGGGTAGAGCGGAAACCAGCAAAGGGGAACTTCACTATCCCACTCTGGGAGAAGACTCACAGTTGTTTTATACAAAATATCATTTATATACAAATATACAGCCTCACAATATACAGCATCATTAAGTAGTATTTACTGAGCTATTCATTGGATATTCACATCAAAAATGTTTGGGGAAAAATTGCTTTTAGGTAGGTGATGTTTAACAGGCGTTTTCCAAGCTGCAAAGCAAGTCAAATAAGGAAGTTCTTGCAACAAGAAAAGCACCATGTTATTAGCATCAAACAACTGCAGCATCTTATTATTTTTTAAAAAATATTTTTTATTCGCCTGGTTTTATTTTACAGTATAATAGTGTCAATAATAAATGTCAGATTCAATACAAAAACAATGCTATAATACATTACGCAAAGGAATGGTGGCTTTGAGATTGTAAAAAGATCCACGTTAACCTTTGCAGCAGTCAACCTGATCTGAAGTCTTTCTTGTGGTAATTTAATCCATTCAGCCCTGACAAAACCACAGCTAGCCTCATCTGTTAGGGCTCTCGGTGGGCCAGAGGGCAGGAGATTGTCCTCAGGCAGCTCCACGACCTCACACTGGTGGGCAGAGTAATCATATCACCGTTGGGCCTGTGAGCATTGCCCTGAACTCTAATCGCTCGAGGGGCACCTGCTGAAGGCTGACCTACTGCTCTCATGTCCCAAAAGGTGCCATTACCCATATATACATTACTGTCTCTTTGTCACATAGAGTGCATGATGGGCTGTGTCAATGCTAACCAATTTGCCCATAGGGATTAATATTCTATTCTATTCTATACTATTCTATGGCTGTGCCGTTTATCTAGTTCTCTCATGACTCTCTAATAAAATTAGTGTTTTTCTCAAGGGGATTAATATCTACCCAGTAACTTTGACTGCCTGTCAAAGACATCGAAGCAGCGCATCTAGCATCATATAGCACATGGCAACTTATTGATAAGATTTCTCTGTCCTGTGGTTGGGGGAACCAAAGAAAAGGTACCATGCTGGAGCTGGTATGCTGGTGAACGGGTACATTGGAGGCGGTTTGCTGGCATGCTGGTCTGCTGCTATGCTGAAGTTGAAGAAAGCAATGTTCCATGTTCAGAAAATCACTTTAATAGAGTTCTATAGAACCTTATTCACCTCTATATATACCTCTTTCATTAGGTAACCTAAATCATATGTCTCGAGTCAGGGTGACATTCCAAGCACAGCCAGTGGTTTGGCCTACTTGGATATGTATGTAATGAGTTTATTCAATATTCTGTGTTCTGACTGGACATATCTAAGTGTGTGCGTGCGAGTGGATTAGGTTTATATTACATTTTGTCCCCCACAATGTAATAAAAGTCTCTCTTTTTTTTTTTTTTTTAACCATTTTTCAGGTCCCCAGAAACATCTGTGAATGCAATCAAAAAGCAAAACATGTCAAAAGTCTCTTATTTTGTTTGGATACTTATGGTTAAGGTTAGGGCTGGGTAGGGGTTAAGGGTGTCGTGATTGGGATTAGGGTTTTTCCCATATAAATGAATGGAGACGTTCCCACAAAGATATAAAACAAAAACCTCTGTGTGTGCGTGTGTGTGAACAGGCACAGTGACTCCTGCATTGCTCTCTGTGCCTGTCCGGATAAGCTCTGCTTCACCACCATGACCTCTTAAAGATAACACGACAAACGCTAGCCAGCCAGTTGGGAGCATTCATCTATAAATTTATATGGGTTTGTTATTTGAAAGATTACCCCATGGAGATTCTCGGGGCAATAATGAACTTCAGTTGCCTCAGTGAATTCCCTTTCTTTGACTGACAGGGCTTCTGCTTTAAAAGAGAAAGAAAAGAAAAAAGGCAGCACACATCCAAGCGAGTTCGTGTCAGTTCAAGCGAAAGCTTATACAAGGCGTATCAAAGCGACGTCTCAGACTCCTCACAGCAGAAAGTGACATTGACTTTAAAAAAAAACACCCTAAAATCAAAAGCTTAAAAGCACGACACATGCAGCATTTTATGCTAGTTCACTTTATGTTACTTTAATTGCGTGACGCAAAGTGATGCAAAACAATGTACTGTATGGCGTCGCAACCTTATTTTTTACACTGGTTGCAAAAGGGTGGATCTTTGAAACTGCATATAAAACGGAACACCTTAACTCACCGGTACCGACACCGGGGGCGGGGGGTAGACGGATGTATTCCCGCCCATACACCTACGTTTTCTCCTCGCCCGCTGGAGTACGCCATTGGTTTAACGGCGGCTGGTTAATGTCTTTCACACTGTAACAGTCCCATTACGAGTTAGTGATGCGAGTTGGTTGTAGAGGATGCGCTGTACGTGTCACTTGCTTCAACTAACAGAAAAGCAGAGAGAGAAGTTACAATATCTTGGGCTTTCTTAACCAAGAGCATGAGACTGCCGCGTCCTGTCAATTCACGACGGTATCGCGGAAAACCCTCCATGCTCCGCAGCGACGGTAGCAGATGAACTGCGGGCGGCTGCACGTTTCGTTAGAGGATGCCGACGATGGGACTGTTTTCGGAGAGACTCTCCACCTGCCTGCGGATCCTTGTATTCCTTGATTTTTGTAGCCATCCTGTGACAGCTAAAGGTAGGAAACGGGAAACGTGCTTAATTTAAATTAAAGCAGGAGGCTCGTGTCTTGGTTAGGATTTTACGCTCACTCAGCCAATGTTTAGTTGGGTAATATTTTTCTGATATTGCATTAAATGAAATTGTTTTAGAATGAAAGCGTCTAAAAACTGGGAAAAAAGTTCGCGTGTGTTTATTTAAGTGGGGGCAATAAATAACCAGTACACTATTAAAAACATTTCCCCATGTAGATGATTTGTTCAATAATTCCGAGTTATGAGTCGGCTACCATATTATTGTATAGTATTGCACTCTTTCTATTAAATGACCGTCAAGAAGTTTGTGCACAGCCTAGCAGTCTACGCGGTTATTTTGCAATGTGCCATTTGATCTAAAGATACCTTCCACTTTTTTGTGTTTGCCTGTTGAATGGGTCATGTTTTTGTGTAAATTTCTCAGGATGAAATCTGATAAAGAAACCGCGGTCCACTGGTCTGTTTTCTTCCCCCATATTCTGTCGTTGAACAAGTGTATAGCTGAAATTAAAGAACCAATTCTTAATGTAATTCCATTAGATGCAACAGGCGTCCTCACACTTAACGACACTGAAATATCTGGTCACTGTATTTGGGATGCAATGATACAGTTTCCTTAACAGTTGTTCAGCAGTTGTTTTCGGACTGATGTACCATCCAGATGTCGTAGGCTGTACCGTCAGGACCATTAAATGCTCTTCTAATTCAAATTGGATCGTACCTGTGAAAAGAAATAAGCAATTATGAAAACTGTACTTAGCAATACAATATCGATCATACCTAATATATATTAACCTTTCACCATGGTACTTATGCTTGTATTAATCCTTTGATTCTCCTTGCTACGGGCGCACAGCGCTCTCAGCAGAACCGCTATCAGCAAGTCTCTTTTTTTTATGAATTCCGACGATAAAATTTAGGTTTTCATTAAAGCTACAGGTATATGCGATCAAACAAACACGTACGTGCGTGTATGCAGTATGATAATAATAGGGAAATGTCTGTTAGTATATGTATGTATACATAAATATAATTACTTTTATGTTGTATATATGTAATTGTGCTCATTATCAGACTTGTTAAGTAGCTGTGAATACACTGTACAATTATCAATACCTTGAAATACAGCTGCAAAAACCCCACATCAGGATATGTCTTTGGCTGTTTATTAGTTGGGCTGTGTGGTTTTCCTAGCCTGACATACTGCTGTGTTAAAGCACAAATATCACTACAGGAGTAAATACCCCCTAGAGAGCAACAGAACAGCAGCCACAATCTAAGGATCACCTGCCTTTCCTCTCCTGTCTATGCAGACATTTGCTCTACCAACTGTAGAAAACCAAAAAAATGAGGCCTTTGTCAATATCTGTCTCAACCTGGGAAAATGAACAATAAAGCTGTGATATCTGAGACGCTGCACAAAGCGTAAGAAAATGCCACACCTCATATTACCTTTGCATTGTCCTCCCTCAGCCCTATAGCCTCTCAACGCGAAGGAAACTGCTTCCAAGTGTCCACATAGTGAAGAGACCTTTAACTAAATAAAAATAAAGAATATGGGATGGTTCTATGTTACAAAGTTATATTCTTTAAGTTTTGTTGAATTATGGCTTCATGTCCACATTGCAACTGACTGGAAAGTGAAGGCATTTCATACATAATTAGTAGGCTCCTGTCAATGCACCAAAAAGCCTGGGGCATGAATATAAACGGGGGTCCATGACAAAAATTAGGCTACTTACTGGCCAGAATGTGACAGTAAATGTATTTGGGGGGGGAAAAAAAAATCTTTGTCAATTACACTTTTTTTTTTTTTTTTTTGTAAGTGAAAGACATTGGTTATCAAAAAGAGAGTGCAGAATTGTGATTTCACGAACCTGAGGGTAATCCGTTAAAATGAGTCGAAAGTTCTTTGCTGTAATAAATTATAAATTGTTCTGGGAAGAGAAACAATTTAAAACTCTACTGTTTCCTCACTGTTTCCTCCACATTTGCCTAAAATGCATTCCAATTGGAGGTCATTTCAGGCCAGCAGATATTATTAGATGCTCCAGAATCAGCAGCAGCTAAAGCATCTGTCAGTCTATAGGAAGCAAGCAGTGCTTCACGATGCGACATACCGCAAGTATGCAGTATATGTAACGGCATGAAAAACAATGTATTTGCAAATGAATAAATGAAACATATGCATTTATAGATGATTTCATCCAGAATAATGTGTACACACCCTCGGAAGGTCAAAATGTTCTTCCAGGTACATTCAGTTCCTCTAACAACTGAGGGAGCAGTATTGATATGCATATATCATACATGCATATGCTTTATTGACACGCATATATCATGCATGTAAATGCTTTTCTGCCTATGATAGCATCAGTACTTAAGACCTTATTGGCTGGTCCTGCGAAAGGAATTTACAGATCTTGTTTTGTTGCCTTTGATGTCATTTTTGCAGTATTTATAAATATATCGTAAATATAAATCTATAAACACTGATTACATTTTGAAACACTGATTTTGATGTAAAACTAAATGTACCTACATATTCTAGATGTATTTTGCTTTGCTGATCGTAAATAGTTTACAAAGAAATAAAATGATGATGGGGAGATGGGGAGGAAAAGGGATAAACTGTCATTACTGTCATCCATTTCTTAAAGCTTCTGCCACCAATTAATATGCATTCTGAAGACGTGAAGTTAAGCCTTTCAGGCAACTTATGAATATAGGCCTTGTTGCATTTTGAAGATCTATCATCAGCACGCGTGGGAAACACGCATCTTTAGGTCTCCTTCTTTGAAACAAAATTAACTGCCCACTGCCTGAATCATTTATTTAACGCATTTTATATGGAGAAGTGGTTGTTCGTGTTTTATCCAAAAACTGTTCAAGCTGATAATAGTCTGGGGAAAAAAAGAAAAGAAAATCATTCGCTAAATGATAGCAAGAATGGACAAAGGAGTTTACTTCTAAATTCCATCCTAACTCAGTATAAATTTTCTTGGGTTTATCCACTATTAATAGTATATCTGTATTCTCCCAGTTATCTGTATACTAATAATAATATTTTCTCATTGTTTTGAAGTTTGAAGCAGCTTGGAAATATGTACAATAAACATGCATGAAGTGTTGATAGTGCATATATTCACTACTGATACAAACAGGTGCACTGTCAAGTTGCCTCCATGTCTTTTTGCCATTTTTGGTACATAGTGAGTAAAATCCTCAGATTTTTATTGGACTTTCCTTCTGAGAATACCATGCTGGACAAAAAAGAGACGGCAAGTGGGTGATGGCTTTTTGCTAACCACTTTGCACTAGTAGTGCTACTTTGGTACTAGTACCGCTATACTCCTGCTACTGCTAATAGTGCTACTACTAATGACACTTAATGAAAACATTTGCAGATGTGTGCCAAACATCATGTCTGCATGCTGTGTCTGTCAGACCAGAGATTTCATTTCTAAGGAGTTTTTAACACAATAATGACAGTGAAAGACATGTGGAAAGGCGTCATGTTCTGCATACCCTTGCACTTGCTAATAAGCATTTGGTTGTGCATATAATAAAACATATTTCTCCTAGTTTTACATAAAGCTGCAGGCTGTCATTCTGGTTATTTAGCATTGGCTAACAGGAGATTATTTTTTGCAAACAAAATGATGTGCACAAATAGGCATTTTTCCACTGCAGTCTCAAAACGTTTACCTGCAGTACAGCTGACATATTTTGTCTGTGAAAATCTACCTGCATTTTTAGGATATTGAACCTTTCATCGCTTTTGAAGCATGAATCACTGTCTTTTGCAATTATTATGTATATAACTATGCATTTTAGTTCTTTCTGCTCCCAAGCAAACTCAACCATGAATATTATTTTAAAAATAATAAATGACCATTTATTTGAATTATTATTTGACCCAAACCAAACAGAAATCTTGCCAAACCGTTTTTTAAAAAAAAAAACTCCATGAGTTTATATAGATAAGAGCTAAATATATTTTTCTAGCTTTGTAAGGAGAATAAAGAGAACAAGAGTGACTGACTTGAGGGTCTGAGTCTTGAAGCAGCACTGATTGCCCACGCATTTTCAAATAGCGCTATTCATATGATAACGATACGATAATCCTGCGGTTGTTACTGGGTCAAGAAAACCCGTGAAAACTCCCAAAAACATGAGCACATGTCTGGGTTTTTTTCACACTGATTGGGGAGTTTCAACCTTTTATTTTGTGATGTGAGAGTTATCACTGAGGAAACGCTTCACATAGATAATTGCGAATTTGGGTAAGCAGTGACTTTGTAAATTACAAAATTTAACTTGATTTCTAATTTTGATTGTTACTGTAAAAACTTGTCTTTATAAATATATATAGACTTTTGTTCTTTTATTGTTTTTCACTAGTGTTTATGAGACTTTTTTGCAAATATAAGACTACAAAGTGCTTTATTTAATTTATTGTTTCTCAACATACATGTTATAAAATAGCTCAAAATAGTATGGATTGTATTTGCAGAAAACTATGTAAAATAGCACTAAAAACACTGTATGACTTACATGTTCTCTGTTTGATTTGGTTTTACACAAAGTTGCTCTTTTATTTAGCCTCGGACACAAGTTTTTTTCGATTTCAACCCCTTTGCTTCAGTCTAGATGATTCTGACATGGATTTACAGTAGTCTGTTGTTGTGTGAGTGAATATTAGGGACCAACTGAAATTTTGGCTCTGGTAGTAATACAGACTTTAAGGGGCTAAAAATCCAGCCTTAAAGTTATCCCTTAAAATAGAATGACCTAACAGCAGCATGGCCCTCAGGGAAAATTAATCACAAGGTGAGTAACCATGGGTAGGACGGCTTTGCCAGTGGAAATCACAATGGTAGTGTTTTGGAATGTTAGGGTACAGGATGCGGATGTAATTTTATATAGACAGAAAGTATAGACAGCTACTGATAGCATTAGCTAAACGATGATCTACTGACTTAAATGATTCAAACAGCATGTCAGACAATACATGTCAAACAGCAATTTTTTTTAAACTAATGTACTTTACAAATGTGTTGTATTCAAACACAAGAAAAATACAATAGCATAATACAATATTAACATTCCCAGTCAATCACTATCAAATCTTTTCCAAGATGTATCATTTTGTGTGTGATTATGGTCTCTTGAGTTTGCTTAGGCTTTTCTGGACATTGAACAGTTTGGTATGTGGTAACTACAGTTGGGTGGTTGGGGCTTTGTGGTTATTGTTGCTTCTCACCCCCAGTGCTGAGGGTTTGAATCCCCTCACTGCTCCGTAGGTGGAGTTTACATGCTGCCCCCATGCATTCCCTTCAACGATCCAGACAAATGTAAGATTACTGGTCTGTCTGAATTGCCTGTAGTATGAGCCCTGCAATAGCCACTCTGTCTTATGCCCTGAGCTCCTGGGGTATTCTGCCCTTAACCAGGACAAGCAGTCAGGCGATGCATAAATGTTTTTGGTTATGTAAAATCTGCCACACCCCCAGTCTGCTTCAGACAGTAGCGTGAGTAAGGTGCCGTCAAACAGCTGGAGATATAGGGGAGGCTGAAGGCAATGAACCTCCAGCCGCTTTGCTTATTATAAACAAATACATTTCAATGTTCTGCAGTGTGGCTGTTGTTATCTCCCAACGCGGCCCTCAGGGGCCCGCAGACAGTGCCTCTCTCGTCCAACGCTGCATTTACATTTACTGCCTATATGTTATTGTCAGCCTGGTTTGTGGAGTGGTGTCAGTTACTTATATCAAGTTTTATTTTTGGAAGGAAAGAGTTCATTCATGTTAGACATTACATAATGCAAGATGGAGTAGTCAGATTCAGTTTTTTTAATGTAAATTTACCTCTTTTCACATTCCTTATGATTTCTAATATTAATGCTGTACACATACAAAAACAAAATAACAGTGTTTACTATATTAATGACAGCTGATGCATTAAATGCTTAAAAAAATATGTTATTTTATCAGCCTATCGCTTGAAATTCTTGTGTTATGTGCTGGAAGCCCCAGCATGGTGCTGTGCTGTTTTGCGGTGTATTGTGTACCAGCAGACGTCGCAAACTGTGCCAAAGAAGATTCTCTGGCTTCACCCAAGTCTTTGGCCTGACAGCCTCCAGTGTCGTCAGTTCCGGGACCTGCGAAAAGACCATGGACACCACTATCACCAGCCAGTTTTGCTGGTTTGCTCTTGCTGTTGGTTTGTGTTTCTTTCTGGTTTTGACTGCTCTTGTATGACTTTGGTGCGTTTCTGGTTTATCCATTCCTGTCTAATCCCTGGTTTTGGTCATTATTCTTGATAATTGCCTTTCTGCATATCGGTTATTTTGCGTGTGCCTTGACAGCAATTAGTTAGCAAGTAGGGAGTGCCTGCAAATTTTTACACAATTTTTTGTAGCTTTTGGTTAGGGAGATAGAGTGAGTGATTATCTTTTGTTTTGCTTTTCTTTTGGTAGATAGGTTAGCTTTGGTATGGTGTGGCAGTTCGTTTTGTTTGTTGTGTTTGCCTGGGTCACTCTCAAACGCTATATAACCACTATGGCGAATGGCACCTTTGTAAATGCACACTCTGTTTGTACCCTTGTTCCTGTGTTCCCGTGTTTGTTTCCCCCCAACACTCGTACTCTGTTATGCACCAAACCGCGAGACTGCGGCTCCTAACAGCTTGGCAAGCAGTGTAAATGAACATGCTTCTATGATGTGGACGTCTGTGTTTGGAATCATTCCCATGACCTGCAAACTGCCTTGAAATGACTAGGCATGTTTTTATAATGGGCCCCTATCAGAGTGTCACTATTTATTTATAAATATCCATCCATCCATCCATCCATCCATTTTCTTATCCTATTCAGGGTCGTGGGGGTCTGGAGCCTATCCTGGAGGCAGACAGTGTTTACAAATTCAGAAAAAAATCCTGCCATTCTTAGCTGGGTCTGAAACCCTCCAGTCAAGCATGTGAAAACACCAAACCAATACTTTCCCTTCAGCCACCAGGCGTCCAGTCCCAGTTGCATCACAATGTCCAACACTAATTTCAAACCCTCTTTTTAAAATCAAAGAAACATTAAGGCATCCGTGAAATGTTAATGAGAAACACGAGCTGCAGCACGGGATGTTCAGCTTTGATCACCTGTCTGCAGTATGACTCAATGTCGACTCTCTGGAGTGACTCTGACACCTGCAGCTTCACATGAGAGCACAAGCCTGGCCTTTTCCTTCTGCTCTTCATATTTGTTATGTCTGCTTTTTGGCGGCGCTCCAGTTCATTCTCTTCTGTGTCCCGGAGGGATCTTTTTGACCGCGCTCCTCTCCTCGTTTGCTGCCTTTTTCCTGCGGCCTTTTTCATCTGGTGTCAGAGCCCTCTGCGGGTGGCCCCTTCATTGCTCCCATCCGCTTTCGTGTTTGGAGCGTGTTATTTTCATCTCTGCCTCCCCGGACGCATCTCAGCTGATTTCTCGCACACTAGCGCCGCAGGTCAACTAATTTTACCTTTTCCGAAGCCTTGTTTGCAAGTTGAAATAATGGAATTTAAAATAAAAGAAAACAATAACCGCATAACCTCTTATGGCTTTGTTTGGCCGAATGGGAATAAAAACACGTACTGAAGTGAGTGTAGTGTGCAATGAAATCTATGTTCTGACTACAGATTGACTTACTGGATGCAGAGAGCATTCCATTTTTCAGTATTTTATCTAATGCAGCCAGAATCATGTTAGAACATTTTATCATTTCAAATTTTGTGCCAAATAATTATTCTAGAAAAGAATATTTAATATACCTGAGATAATGTAATAAATATATAAAAATGAAATGCTCAAATTGAGTTGCATAATTTAGATTGAAAATGAAAGAAGAAATTTATAAGGAAATGAATCACGGCAGGAAAGGAATGCTAACAATAGTGAGTCCTTGGACCAAGTTGATAACCTTACGAAACTGAAAAACGTTGGTGATTTTTCACATATTAAACTCCTAATTACATATTAAACTCACAGGTTGCCTTCCACTGTCCAAAGATGCGTAGTTAAGCTACTTGGCATCTCTGTTGCCTATAATGCACGCTTATATGCGGCGTTCTGTGGACTGGTATCCCATCCAGGGTAAGCCATGTGTGACCCAGATGGAGGATGGATAGAAGAAATTAAGACAATCGGACAATTTCAAAAATAGATTGGATGGACATGTTCAATTAAAAATTGGTAATGGGCAGAATTAATCCAAAATTCATATTCATCTGAAATAAAATTATGCTCCATTTTCTCTTCTGAAGTTTTTTTCCCCCGATTTCCTTTAGATATTAAAACCCGACTTACATGATCATTTTCTCTTGTTTTCTTTTTTGTTGTTTACCTGAAACTGAATCCACAGACATCACAAACACCTGAGAGCAAATGCACATACAGCAGAGGTGGGTTCAAACCCCCCTACCCTGTAGGTGTGAGGCAGGTGTGCTATTCACTGAGAGTTTGTGCTACCCCACTAGTGTAAATGCTCATTGTATTTCCTGCTGTCTAATATGGATCCTGCCTGAAGGGCTGTGATTTTCGTTATATTGCTAATCCAAAGCAATGTGCAGCACAGAAGCTAAGGTTACTTTGCCAGCTGCTATTTTTAATCGAAGCAATTCAAGGTACATGCTGTGCCCAACAGTACAACAGAAATTCTGCTCTTGAGACTATAAACGTATAAAACTTTATGTATTTGATCACCATTTTATCTATAAAGTTTTACTGATGCTAGCTGTGTTGCTTGGGTTATTTAGTGAATGTCATGACTGAGTCTGTGCCTTAAAAACTAAAGGATACGATCTGTATATCCATTTGTCTTTAACCACTTGTGTTGGACAGGGCTGTGGGAGGCTGGAGCCCATCTCAGGCGCTAAGCAGAGGTGCAGCCTTAACGGGAGACCAGTCGATCACATAGGACACGTACAATGAGAGATGGCAGTTAGGCTCAGCCTGTGGCAATAGACCAGGGAGAGCTGCTACACACACAGGATGGAGGTGGGATTCAAACCACCACCCCTGCCGGTGTGAGGTAACAGCACTTCCCTTTGAACCACCATGCCCATGTGCGGTGCAATTGTGGGGGGTTTAATTTGGTTTCATTCATTCCCCCCCAAAGTAGACATTTGTATCTGAATTATTAAGTTTTCCACCCCCTGCATGCAATTGGCTGTGCTACCTTAAAACATTATATACATTATATAAAACCATCCCCACGTGTACCAAAACCATCCCCACACCATCCCCACGTGTACCAAAACCATCCCCACACCATCCCCACGTGTACCAAAACCATCCCCACGTGTACCAAAACCATCCCCACACCATCCCCACGTGTACCAAAACCATCCCCACGTATACCTAAACCATCCCCACACGTACCTAAACCATCCCCACACCATCCTCTCTTGCACCAAAACCATCCCCACCCCTTCCCCACGTATACCTAAACCATCCCCACACCATCTTTGCATGCACCAAAACCAATTCCACGTGTGCCAAAACCGTGTCCACCCTGTCCCTGTGCTTACCAACAAACCCACAATACAGTGTAAAATTAAACGTCCGTACAGTATATACCTTTAAATTATTAAATTACTCGCTTGACACTGCAGCCAGGTGGTGTTTGGGTGAGAACAAATAATTTCAGAACAGAACGAAAGGACTTACAGTTAATACAGCAGATATAAGAATATGCATATACAAGCATCTCATTACCATTATCACAGTGTTACCACACATTTTATTACCATCCCTGCAGAAATACCATCAAAATAATCTAAATTCCTAATTTTACCGTGGGAATATTTTTTTCTCCCTTTCCTGCAGATTACTGCATTTATCTACAGTATTATCGCTTTCCCCATTCCTGTGCAGCTCTCTACTGCCATCCCTGCAAACATGTTGGTAAACTGATAAACTAATTAATTACAAATTCATCTGAAATTATGAGGGCTCGTCTTAGGTCGAGGAATTGCTTTCTTTCTGAGTAAAGATAGAGGAGATGAACTGCACAATAAAAAGGGAAATTAATTATCCAGCGAAACACACTGTTCTTTCATCTTCTGGTCATTACTATCCGGGTGCATCATTTGCATTTATTTATTTGTTCAGTCATCCTTTCTAATTAAGAGACATACTTTTTCAAACATTTAAGAACGAAAATTGGTTTTGGGCAAAGGGGAAAGTGACAGAAATACTCCAGTTTTTCAAATTAAAATAATCCTTACTTTATGAGACTGTGTAATTATTTCTTTACACTGAGACCATTAAAGCTGGAGATAGACTGTATTAATTTCATTTTAAAATGCTTTATGCCAGTTGTGATTTCACTGAATGTATTAACTGGATGATTTCTCACTATTATATTTTATCTCTATCTACAATTAATTAAATAATACAGAAATACAAATGGAGAGCGTCTCATTGAATTAAATTTGCCATTTTACCCAGTCCTTGCTCATAACTTTTAAAAAATGTTCATATTTTGAGAACCCTTATTTGTTGCAGGTTTTCAAGTTACCCTGACAAAATTTTCGCAGTATTTTACCAAATGCATTGTAGCTAAACCATCTGACATCTTACGTGTGACTGAAGCCAGATTTCACAGCATAGGAAAGGAACCAAAACTAAAATGGAATAAAAATAGTCAAAGTCAGTATAGAGGTTTTAAAAAGCAGGAAATGATGTCAGTTGAGAGCATGAAGGGCTTAGTGTGTAGATTTTATTAAATGTAAAATATTTCTCTAGCATTGGTTGTATTAAAGCAAAGTAAAAGGAGGATGTGCCACGTGTGTTTTTCACCTCAGAAACATTGTCTTCAGCAGTACTGTGCACACTGGCATTGCCAGGTCGTCAGCCTGTTCAGCTTCTTAGCATTTTCCTCTTCAGCAGTACTCAGCACCGACGGGACCTGCGCTGCTGACTGCCAGAAACGGGCTGAGCTGGCTGAGCAGACATGAAGCGCATAGTTAAAATGGGTGAAGAAAAACTTTTGTAAAACTAATCAAAATGAGCCAGTTAACACAGAGGAATGAATTTTAGAAAAATCAGAAACTAAAACTGAAAGTCAGAACAAGGACATCTCCTAACAACTAAAACCAGAGCACTAAGAAGCAACTTCAAAACATACAGCCTGGCCAAGAGAACCTATTGCAAAGAATGAGTATTTATTGCAGTCTTGCTGCTAAAATACAGTATATGCCATAGTACTCTATTTGTAATAATACTATTTATTCAAATATCCATTCAAACAGCACGGTTATTACTTTGTCGATTGCACTGTATGTTGCCTTGTCCTGTGATTTGCACTTGTGTAGTCTTGTGTTGTTCTGCCCATTTGATTTTTGTGTAACTTGGTCCTGGAGGAACAATTTTTCATTTCACTGTATATTGTGTATACTGTTGAAATGACAAATAAGCCTACTGGACTAGACTTGACTTGAGTAGGCATGACCAAGCCCCACATGCAGCCATCAGCCTACGGAACCAAGCATAAAGAGAACCATTGGACTCTGGACTAGTGTTGTGGTCAAGACCGCCTAAACCAAGACCAAGACATTGCAGAGACTGGAGGGTATAAAGACCAAGACACTGCCGAGACTTGAGGGTACCAAGAGCAAAACACACTAAGGCAAGATGAAGACCAAGGCTGATCAAGACCAAGACCGAAAACAGACTAGGGCTAGAATCAACATCACATTACTCAGATCAACTGAGGTCTCGAGAAGTACAGCACTCAGACTGGGAGTGACTGAATGGCAGAGGATAGTGCCCCAGACTGAATGGACCTCTGCAACTGGACAAAAATCAAAACAAACTAGTATTGGATCCTTTCTGGCTATGGGTTTCCAAATAGAGGCACGCTGACCTTGGAGACTGAGTCCCAAGCAAGGATGGCTACTCTGGCTAGAACCTGGAGCCGATTCCTTCTGGTCCAGGGTGAGGTCACAGACTCCTTCTGGTCCGGAGTGAGGTCACAGACTCCTCCTGGTCCAGAGAGAGGTCACAAAAGTGTCACGGATCAAAACAGTGCTTTAGGTATAACGTATTTAGGGGATGTATTTATTTAGACTTTGATTCATCGCCCTTGACCAATGTCAGATCTACTGCGTTGAGTTATTTAACAAATAATAGATTAATAATATATAATTATACTATATATTATATTTATTATAATTTATTTATTATATAAATATAATAAATAATATAAAATAACTCAATAATAGACAGTGTACAATCTTAAGAAGATTGGATCAAGTGCTATAGATACGAATGTAGCTGCAATGCTTCTCTTGCTCAAATCTACAGCCATTTGGTAAGTATTAGTTCCTGTCACTACAATCATTTTTTGTGAAAAAGGCCTTTCCTAAAGGCCACACTGATCATGAAATTAGAGACTTTTTGCCCGAGAAATGGATGTGCAATATTTATGGTTAAACCTTTCCCTTTTGCAGCATTTTTTTTTAAAATCAGACTGTTCCTTTGCTTCTTGGATGATAATGCAGCATTGTGTATATATTTTTAACAAATGCTGAGCAAAGCAGACACACTTTAAGATGAAATGTTGTTTATGCTGCTATCTTTTCAAATTTGTACAATCTATTCTCAGTAAGGAATGGTTTTCCCAGGAATGCTAGACTATCTTTCTGCTGACAAGATCCTTCTTCCTCGCACATAAATATGATATATGTAATATATGTATAATATTTTCTAAATAAAAAAAACCCTCTAAACTCAATATAATCCTATTTTCCATAATCTGATATAACATTATTATAACATTATTATGTTCAGATCCTCAAATCTGCATGTTCGTCTCTGTTCTAGTGGTGATTTAATCTTAATTTAACATCATTAGATTATTAGGTGCTCCTGATTTTCAGTTGTGCCCAAAAGCAAATATTTAATGATACAATCTACCAATGGCCATCTCATCTATACTAATGATATAAGCTACCAATGGTAGGTGGTGTACCTGCTCTAGCAATGATTATCATTACCAGGAGAACCATTTGTTGTTTTGGATTTTTTTAAAATTCTGCTATTTTAAAATGATGTACAATTGGCAGTTTTAGATAATTCCAGGGGTGAGTTGTGTAGAATAACATTTGGGGTTATACAGTTCATACAGAGTTACACCCCGTGAGCAGACTGTCTCCTTCAAGGTCGCATGTTTTTATTACCATGCAATTCCATGGGCGCGGTTCCGTCCCCACGCTAATGGAAGAACTTAAGCTTTGCAGTAACGCCTACTGCATTGTCCTCTCTGAACTCTGTCTTGTAACCACTTTTTCCAGTTTCATGCTAGTCTGCAAAATTGGCTGTCATGCTTGGATAAATACAGTATGATTTCTTCCTGCTGCAGCAGTCATAGATTTGTCTTTAATTGATATGAGTTTCTTTTTTTTATTTAGGGAAAAAACATTTCTTCTATACAAGAATGATAAATATTAATGAACTTGATAAAGGGTAGGAAAATGTAATAAGTCCCTTGAGTTTTCTGTGGGTGTTTTTTTGTTATTGAAAGTGATGGAAATCTTATTATTTTATTGTGATTTATGAGTATGGTCTCATCTCAAAACACAGAATGTGGTGTTCATGAATGTTTTATATATTAATTTGTGTTTACATAATGAATTGAGATAAATAGGTGCAATTGTTCAGTTCTACTTTGTTTCACCCACTTAAAATCTCGCTGCCGTTGTTGATTTGCACAAAGTACCGTGTACGTGTGTGTGTGTGCGTGTGTGTGTGTGTGAGAGAGAATTTTCTCTTTGTGCTTCTCAGCAAAACTCCTGGAACATAATGAATCAGCATACAGGGCAGAAATTGACAAATAAGGGACATCGGACCAGACTTCCAGGGAGCCAAAAACACTTTTAAAAATTCTAATTCATTCATAGACCATAATGCAGCAAACAGCTTATTTTGACAACTGTGAAAACAAAAAGGAATACTGGCAGCCATCCACAGGGTTATTTTTTTCTGGGCGTTCTGACTGCTTAAGCTTATTGTATTTATTTAATTCCAGAGCCTTTATGCAAACAGTATCTGGACTTGCTAATTATTCTCACTGAATGTGGTGTTTTGGGGTTTATTTGGTAGAATTTTAGTGTAGCTCATTAGGCTGGCTATGAAATGTTAAATATATAAGTAAATATAAGTAAATATAGTGACATAATACAAATGACATTAGGATTTCAAATTTGTGGTGAAAATGCTAAGGAATTGATTTACAGAATATACTTTATAGAGTGAACTGAAGAGAGTCATGCCCAATTGTGTTTACATCATCAGCAAGTTAGCCCTTCCTTCTTTAATCACTTTTAGGTGTTTTTCAGCAGGCTTGCTTATAAGGGATTACAGTATGTTTTCCTTTTACTTCCATTAAATTTCCATATGAAGGACAAAGCATATATATTTTTAGTGTTTTTTACAGTTGGATGTTTTGTCTGGGTACTTTAACAACATATCTATGGGAATTTGAACAAGCAACCTTCCAGCCTCTAGAGGACAGGTGTACAGTTCATGCATATGGACTTGGGCTTTTGAGACTCTGGTTAAAATTAAATTGTGAAAAATTAACTGATATCACACAATTAAGTACACTGATAACATTATATAAGAGAATAATGAGTAAGCACCTCTCCTTCCATTGAACTGACATACAGTACATGTGTGGTTGTCAGACCATGGCCTTGTGACCAGATCATCCACATCTCTACACTTCTAAAGATGTACAGTATGTAGATATATCGAGGTACGCATGAGGCATCATGATAACTAAGGGTATCTACTGCAGCAGAGTAAAAATGAACCTTTTCTTTTGTAGATGTAATCTGTACATCTGCAGTGTAAACTGATAAATGCAGTGCATTGTTTTTCTGCTTCCAGCAACTTATTTTGCGTAGATTTTTAGCAACACCGCTGTCGTAGTTCTGTCAGGTGGGGTGGTGACTCATCTTAAAGTGTTGCTGTATATTTTTCGCTGTGGTGAGATCTCTAGGGTACACGGGTGCGTTGACTGCTAAACACAGTACATTTTAATACCGTATCCGGGCAAACGCTGCCGCTACATGAACATCGGCATGGGTGCTTATTAGAAGTAACTGCAAAAAAAGCTACATGTCTTAGCTAAGATCACAAGGCTTTGTAGAGGAAAGAAAAGTTAGAATTGAGACGGCATCATTTTGTTTGGATTAGTCTGTGTTTTTGGAGGTCTGTTTCATTGAAAAGCCCCTTAATCTTCTCAACATCAAATTAGAAAACAATCATTTTCACAATTATAAACACAAAAAAGGAGACAAAGAACTGCTATTATGTTCTGAACTGTTCAGTAATCTGACAAAATTATCTCTTGATCAAAATTTGGCACTGTAGTATCACAAATTATTATACTGATCCTAATGTAGCTAACATACTTACAAAACTGAAAAATTATCATGCTGAATGAAGACCATTATAGTCTAGTCAGAATAAACTAAAACTATATATTATTTCCTATATATAATTATATAAACAGATTATATCCACAGATATTGTAGGTACTTGTGACATTTGCATTAATCTCAAAGAAAACTCGACAACGTCGAGTAAATATGTAATTAGCATAATTAATACAATTTACAGTTTTGCCTGTTTTGCTTGGTCAAAACAACCATATCATCAACAGCAGCAGAATAAACAACTATAAATTAAACTATTAATTCTGCTTTACCTTTGGGCTATACTTGACCTGAATTATTTCAGTGAAAATACTGAATACATGAAAGAGTGTAAACTGAAAAACTGTACATGTTTTTTTAGATAAAAACCATCCTGTAGACAAGCAAATGCATTTGTTTAAGTGGGTAGCAGTGAGGAGCGCTTGACAAAATAAAATGAGTATTGCTTTTGAATGGGTGTCAGAGTTTTCTTCAAATCCATACAGTTTGGAATTTGCTGTAGCTAAATGGAGGAATGTGGTTACTAACCCCATTTCAGGAGCTAATTATTTTTTTTCATGTTTTACAGCATGCTTAATAATTTTCTCTATATTAATCTGTAAGTCATAATTAGGCTATGGAATACTGCATATGAAATGATTACTTCTAAGGGAATGGTCTGCTTTAATATGTATGTAAGCAAGTTTCGTTTTCTGTTCCTCTTCCTCTCAAACTGTGTACTACAGTATGTAATGTACAAAAAAAATTAGTATGCATTTAGCATTTTAGATTTTCCAAGGCATTTCATTTGTAAGGTGCATCACTTCAGGAAAAATTTATAAAATTGAATTCCCAGTTGTGGTGACCATAAAAATGGCCATGTCTTTATGGACCTTGCTTTGTGTACTAGGGAACAGTCATGCTGGAACAGAAAACGGCCCTTCTGAAACTGTTCCCACAAAGTTGGAAGCATGTAATCGTCTTGGTATGCTGAAGCATTAAGAGTTCCCTTCACTGGAACTAAGTGGTCTAGACCAACCACTGAAAAACAACCCCATACCATTATCCTTTCTCCTCCAAACTTTGTAGTCAGGCAGGTAACGTTCTCCTGGCATCCACCAAACCCTCGTCGATTAGACTGCCAGACAGTGAAGTGTGATTTGTCACTACACAGAACACATTTTCTATGCTCCAGAGTCCAGCAGTGGCATGCTTTACACCATTCCATCAGACGCTTGGCATTGCGCTTGGCGATGTGAGGTTTGCGTGCATCTGCTCGGCCATGGAAGCCCATTCCATGAAGCTCCCATCACACAGTTTTTGTGCTGGGTTAAATGCCAGAGGAAATTTGTAAGGTGCGTCCCAATCATTTTGTCCAAATAGTGTACATTTGGGCTGAAGCTGAGCCCCTCCTGGGGTCAACAACTACATCAGCAGAGGAAATAGTAGGAAGACCTCTAACAATTATGATTGCCCAGGGGCCTCTGATGGTGTTAATGCAGCCCGGGGGCCTCTGACTGTGTTGATGCAGCCCAGGGGCCTCTGATGGTGTTAATGCAGCCCGGGGGCCTCCGACCGTGTTAATGCAGCCTGGGGGCCTCCGACCGTGTTAATGCAGCCCAGGGGCCTCTGATGGTGTTAATGCAGCCCGGGGGCCTCTGATGGTGTTAATGTAGCCCGGGGGCCTCCGACCGTGTTAATGTAGCCCAGGGGCCTCTGAACGTGTTAATGCAGTCTGGGGGCCTCCGACCATGTTAATGCAGCCTGGGGGCTTCTGCCTGTATTATTGTAGCCCAGGGGCCTTTGACGGTGTTAATGCAGCCCAGAGGCCTCTGATGGTGTTAATGCAGCCCGGGGGCCTCCGACCCTGTTAATGCAGCCCGGGGGCCTCTGACTGTGTTAATGCAGCTCGGGGGCCTCCGACCGTGTTAATGCAGCCCGGGGGCCTCTGATGGTGTTAATGAAGCCCAGGGGCCTCTGATGGTGTTAATGCAGCCCGGGGGCCTCTGACGGTGTTAATGTAGCCCAGGGGCCTCTGACTGATGCAGCCTGGGGGCTTCTGCCTGTATTATTGTAGCCCAGGGGCCTCTGATGGTGTTAATGCAGCCCAGGGGCCTCTGACGGTGTTAATGCAGCCCGGGGGCATCTGACCGTGTTAATGTAGCCCAGGAGCCTTTGACCGTGTTAATGCAGCCCGGGGGCCTCTGATGGTGTTAATGCAGCCTGGGGGCCTCTGACCATGTTAATGTAGCCCAGGGGCCTCTGACCATGTTAATGTAGCCCAGGGGCCTTCGACCGTGTTAATGCAGCCCGGGGGCCTCTGATGGTGTTAATGCAGCCCGGGGGCCTCCGACCATGTTAATGTAGCCTAGGTGCCTTTGATTATGTTAATTTAGCACAGGGGCCATGGATCATGTTAATGTTGCCTAAGGGCCTCTAACCATTTTAATGTGCTTTTTGCACACAAATCTGTATTTCTAATTAAAATAAGGCTATTTAATTTTAACACAAATATTCTCACCATGCCAGATCAGTGTCACTGAATCAAAAATCCTCTGCAGACTCATCAGGAGTACTTATCCACAGTGTAGTTCCAGAAATCAGGATGTCCTTCCGTTCAAGGCCATAGCAAGACACTGACAAGGCATTGGGAAGACAAAATACTCATTGGGAATTGTATAAAATTATTAACTAAACAAAAGGTAACAAGTTACATAAAGATTTTTATTAACCACAATAATGAAAAAAAAAACATGCATACGTTTTTTTTTTTAATATTCCTACCACACTAAACACAAAACACATTTTGGTGTCCTTGCTCTTTTATCTCAGAGATTATTTCGCGTTCAGGTCCTGATTTACATGAATACACTCTGTTAACGATTGTAAAAGCTTTCGCATCATTTACACTCCAAATTACACTTTTTAAGAGTGTGGGAAAAATACTATGTATTAACAACTGACTGAGCAAAGTGGACAATTATGACAAGACTGGGGCCCACGTTCCGAGTTCTCGGTGCTCTTATTGTTCCACATTGACAGTCTGCAGCATGTTGTCAAGCTGTGCAGCCTGTCAATGTATGTGAAGTAATGTAAAGAAACGCATTTTAAATTCTAAGAGTGTCTGCAGGTGGGATCTTGTGAGATAGGGACTAGATATCAATATGACATCTTATAGATTTTGTTCTCCTCAAAAACAAAAACGACTAGTTTTCATTTCTTCGACGACCGTTTTTTTCTTGTCTTAACAGTATAATCCCTTAAAATGACATTAACTGTTTTGAGAAGCAAATACATAAATTTATGAAGGCCAGACTAGTTACAGCAGAGGTGCTGCTGGACTCTCAAGTTGTCGAGAAGACAGTAATGCTGGCAAAAGGAGACGGGAGAGAAATACAACATTAATTCCCAATCTGTCCGACTGCAGTGAGGGTGAAGGACCTGTACTGTATCAGCAGCTTGTTCTCGTGGGTTTCAAATGGCAAGACAAAGGCACGCGGAGGAACGCCTTCTCTCTCATTCACCGGGGTAGTTTGTCTATAGTTATGTGTTGAATTGACAAATAAGAATCCATCCAGCACGGCTAATTAAATCCACTCAATGTGTTTATAGAATAACCCATTAACTGTCATAATGTCTCACATCATTCAAGAGCGTGCAAACTGACAGGCAGACATTCTTACTGAACGGTTGCTGTATACACGGAGTCTCCTTCAGAAATAAAGGAAAAATGCTACCTGTTCAGCCTTCCAGAGGGAGCATACTATGCTGTCTTATTTGTGATTTACAGAAGTCATTCTGTGAAGTCAGACAATGTGAAACGCACTTCTTATGAAAGCTGATATTAATGTATTTGACTTCCCTGTAACTTTTTTATAAAGTTTGTTACAAAGCATATGGATGGAAACAATGCTGAAGATAATGAATGAACCTAAGAGTTCTGTTTTATCTATGAAGGAAGCCATATCATCCTGTCACCATAGAAAGCATATACTGATAACAGCATTCAAAATCTAAAAACCATACATGCTACACCTCAAAAATACAAGAAATATCACATATATGATATCTATGCACTGCAATTCTTTATCCTTTCATTGTCTGGGTAGAGCTTGAAGGTTCTCTTTGCATTTGTGAGGAATTGCCTGGAGTATTTTGGATTCCACCGCAAGCAAAAAGATAAAAAAAAAAAAAAACAAAAACATGCAGTTTGTGTGTATCGGTGTGTCTAAATTATCCTTAGCTTGCATGTGCACAAGTGTAACGAACTGTCATTCAGTTCAGAGTGTCCCTCCAATTTTCTTGGGTAAATATCAAGCTGCCTGTGACCCTGCATTGAATTAGTGCTATGGGTAAAGTGGATGTAATTGATAGACATATCAATTATTAATTTTAATGCATGTTAAAGCTCTTTTAATCTTGCTTTGTCCACATTTCATGAATCCCTGCTATACATGGATGCAACGACAATGACATTGTGTGACTTGACAAGTTAGGACTCTGTGCCAGTGATCGGATGATTACTGGTTCAAATCTCAGGATCGTCAGTATGAGGTCACTGTTCTCAGCCCTTGAGCAAGACCCTTAACCCCAACTGCTCCAGGGAATGGCTGACTCCGCTTTCTCAAAAAAATATTACTTTACATAAAAATGTCTATTCATTAAGTAAAATGTGTACTAAGCTGTAGTGCAAGCTAAAACCCTGGGTTCCTTTAAATCAGAGCTAAATAAGATTAGATAAGGTTCTCCCCAAACAAGCTTGATGGGCCGAATGGCCTCCTCTCATTTGTAAATTTCTTATCTTCTCATGTTCTTAATTATTGATATAAGTATAGTAGCAAAAGGGTATAGTAGTGGAAAGCCCAATTTATTTAATGGAAAAAGGTGAAACGTGACTAACCCAACATGGCTGACAGATTAAACACTTTGAAAGTTGCCAGAGCTGACATACAGTACTGTAATTTTATAAACAGGGAGCTTTGCTTGAGCTTACAAACAGTCATCACTAATTTATCTTTCTTTTTTTACATATCAGACAGGTATAAAGTAATCAATTTTGGATCCCAGCTTTATCATAAAGAGTGCCATGTGTCATGTCCTGCCCTACTAAGACTCGCTTCTCTCCTCCTCTGGTGTGGCTTTGCACTCGCCATGCCTACTGTTCAACTGTAGTACCTAGTTCTCTTGTGACTCACTCCAGCTGCCTCCTGTTTGTTCCCTTATTGGTATTCCAGTGTTTCCTGGTCCAGTGAACCCTAGGTCTGTCACTGAAATCATTGCCTAGCATGCTGTTCCCTGCCTGTCATTTCTTCCCTTGTTTTGGACCCATTGTGGTCAAGTTTGTTTCCTGTCAGTGATTGCTCATGTGAATAAGCTCCTTTCTGGTTAGACCTTGTCAGGTCCCGTCTCCTTCCTCCATATGCGACGTCATGACACTATGTCAGTATTTCTTTAGTGGAACGATAGTTGGCCCTTGGGGCTTAATTATGAGTTTCTACAATGGAATTATATATAGATATATTTGTTTCTTTTCTTTTTCCCAATGAGACAAAATGCATGTTTTGTACTGCAAAATAATGTGCAGTATAATGTGACTTTTTGATACATAAAACAGCCGAATCAGCCAGTTAAACTGAATTCACTCATTTATAGTATTATTTCTGTAGATGTGATTACATGCAATATAATTTCTGTGGCCTGCAAAGATGTTTTTCGCCTATTACATTACCCATTTGCTTTAAGTGTATATATTGGACTGAAACTACCTGTTCTGAGCAGATGGCCGCCTTTAACACAGAAAAGATTGTTACATTGGAGAATAAGTGGGGTGAAATTTCCCACTTAAGAAGCAGCTTTTGCCCAGAAAATAGGATTTTTGCTAAGCCATAGATCTCAAAAATCTGTTACAGTAAGGAAGTAGCGTTGATGTCAGGGCTATTGAAATTTACAAATGGTATTTTTCAGGAAAATCCTGAACATTTAGAAACTGTTCCTCCAGTTTAATATGTGGGCCTTGTTATGACAGAGCAATTCCCTGAAAACGAAGGAAAAAAGCATGGAGAGCTACAAAGGACCACCCTGGGGTTCATTGCTGATCTTGACACTGTCACCTTGATTTCCTGTTTTGAAAAGGCTACAGCACAGATGACAATTAAATGGTGTACCTAATTCGAGGAAGCGTGACCCAGGATGAGTCAGAAATATAGAGGTGTGTTCCATGGCATTTCATCTGTGTTGTCTGCTCTAAACAGCTCTGTCTTCCTCACAATTTTCTCCTGGTATGTAAGCCATGGTCCTGCTGTAAGGATCTATGATGTCCTACTGACCTGCCATCAGAAAAGATGAAAGAGACTGGTGCAGAGAATCGTGAATGAGAAGCTCTTACTGAGATGGATCAACCACACTATTTTGTGGGTGTCCCAAGGAAGGAGTATAACAGTCTGTTTCCATGGGATCCGTAGGGAGGAGTCAGATTCTGAATATTATTAATATTCCCTACACTGCTCTTGGTACTCCGCAGTGCTGTTGTACACTGCTGTTCTATGGTGTCTATTATTATAACTTTTTAAAAGCTACACACTATAAAATCATTTTTGCCAATGGAATCTTGCTAGGATTATGTTCTCCTGGTCACGCATTAGTTAAGTACATTTTTATTACCTTACTGTATAATGTATACTTTCTAAAATATAGTCAACATTGTAAATCTTTAACTGCAGAAACAGCTGCCAGAGCCATTATAAAAAATTATAACAATTAGCTTATGAGGACACAAAGTAGAATAATGAGCTGTGAGCACAGGATGTGTCATTTGCTCAAGATGCCACATTTTCAATCATGATTACAATAGGGTGATTATATAAAATCAGTACACATTAAGAATAGTTGTCATTGTGTCACTGAGGAAGCTACACAGTTCTTTTGTAATCACTAATAACCAAAACTCAAAAATGCCCAGTACCTTTTCAGAACTAGAGAGGTAGCCAGATATTAAGCTACCTCTTGCTAGCAACTATATTGAAGTTCAGTCATTGTAAGATTGAAGTTCAGTCATTGTAAGTAGCTGAATGACACTACCCATAATTTTGTAGCAACACTGAAGACTTTTTTTGAAAGCTCTCTCCAAAATATCAGCAGTAGGTTAATGAAAAGTAGCAAAGTGAAATAAGCATTTGAGTTAGCTCCTTTTTTGAAAAGAAATTTATAATTGCAATAAATATTAATAAATATAATTGCAATAATAGCTGAATGGCTTTTTAGTATCAATAATGAATAATTATTAGTGAAGTTTGTGGCCCAAATAATGATTTATTTCTTTATTTTTGAAGAAGTGGAAACTACTTAACATGATTTTTTTTTTTGCTAATTTGTGGTTGATAATGCAATGAATGGCATTTACACTATGGTTCATTGAACACTCAATAGTGGAATAATTTACAACCGTATTTATCAGAGGAAAACATAGACCTTACTGCTAAGTCTTTCCAGCAGAAACACCGTCATATTACGTAACCTGGGTTTAAAGCAAATTAGAGAATGATATGAAATCCTCTTTCGTTTCTCTGGGCTTATTGGGTATTTAGTTTCAGATTGTACTAAGTGAAGTGGAAGCTTTTAATGGGAAGGTCCCCCTGAGACATGTTCCTAACGTAGTTCAGTGCTCTGATCATCACCAAGGAGCTCTTTCAGTGAACACCAAAATGGCGCAATTCATTATTGTAGCAAAAGTGTAGGGAAAACTAGCAATAGGAAATGAAGAAAGATAGATACTTTATTAATCTCAAAGGAAACTTAGGCATCCAGTAGCTCGAAAAATACAAATGGTAGAGACAATAACACACGCTAATAGAATAAAACACATGAGATATAGAGGATGAAGGAGCTGTACAGATCAAAGTGACTGGATGGATAATAATGGCTTATA
The DNA here is from genome assembly GCA_026779585.1 of Mormyrus proboscirostris. Taxonomy (NCBI): domain Eukaryota; kingdom Metazoa; phylum Chordata; class Actinopteri; order Osteoglossiformes; family Mormyridae; genus Mormyrus; species Mormyrus proboscirostris. The sequence continues at coordinate 14,003,250 of JAODKF010000126.1, forward strand.
CATTATATATAATAAAAATATGCAATTGAGAAGTACAGATGCTCCACTACTTGTGAACGAGATACGAACCGTTCGTAACTTGAAATGTTCGTAAGTCAGTCTTCAACATCATCTGTCTAGCATATATATGAACTATATATATATATTAATAATTTTCTACATATATTAATTATTTAATACAATGTATTAATATATATTAATACAATTGTATACGCAAACACACACACACACATACATAACACAAAAGTAAATACTTTAAATATGAAATATACATGGATGACGAATACTGAGATATAATTATATGCGTATAAATATGTACTCCATAAAATACACATACTCAGTAAAGTACAAAACAAGAGGGAACACAGAAGCAGCCTCATAGCTAGAAGCTCATTTGCTCTTCCATCTCTGTGAAAGAATAACACATTAACACCAAAGAAAGCATTTTCTTTACAGAACAATGTTGCATAATTCCCTGTTGCTACTGACCACATCTGGATGAATATAACAAATATATGTAAAAATGCAATTAGTATTTTTTTTTTCTCTTTTTAGGCTTGTAGTTAGTTGCTTTCATAACTGTTACATAGCTAATGTTTCTAACTATCATTAGGTAAGGAGTGCTTTGGCATTTTCACTAAATGCAACAGTGTTCGAACTGAATTTTGCACACGAACTGACTGCTGAAAACATATCAGCGTAGAAATATAAATATTGTATCTATTTCCACATCCCTTGGACAGCAGTTGGACTCTTTTTATACACTTTTCAACAGTATGTGCAGGTTGTAAATGTTAAACAGACTGAGTCTAAACTCTGTCTACTGTATATACAGTATGAGAGCCATTGACAGCCAGTGAGAAATTCCCTGTGTGAACATACTTGGTCATCAAACTTGATTCTGATTCTCAAATGGCTAAAGTGTAAACATATACAACATATACATTTAGCAGATGCTACAAAGGGTGATGTGCAAGTGATGTGCAGCTGTGTAAAAGAAACCCACCTTAGCTGGCCCTTCCCAGCATATGAACAAATAAGCTTTAGACCCAAAATAGAATCACATTAGTTTTTCTAAGTCAAGCTTTTTAAATGCTTTTCCATGATACTGGAATGATTATGCTTGCATTATCTTTATATTTGCGCGTTCCAGTGAATAAGATGAATGTAAAATTCTAGTAAATATAGTGATGTCAATTTATTTTTTGTGGAAGTAATATTGCATCTTATATAAAAAAAAACACAAAAGACTGCACATGAAGAATGGAGCCCTCTGGAATGAAGTGTTGGCACGTGGCCTGATACTTTGAAGACTATTGCGGATCAAGTGAGAGCTCTCTCCTTCTGGATGCCTGTAGTCTTACGGCTGGGAGATGATATTTATCATGGAGTAAACCATATGCTGCTTGATGTATCAAGGTCGGAATAAGGCGCAGTGATCGAAGACTCCTCATTTAGGCAGTATGCATCATACCTGACTCTCAATAAAGTGTGTGTCAGCAGCTAGTTCATCTTAGCAACATCTCAGAATGGTGTCCCTGGGGATAATTTCCACATTCCGCAAAGTCACAATCATTCAGTTAAAATGGAACACTTCTAAGAATCTGATCAGTAAAAAAAAGCCTAAATGCTGAAATAATATTGTTTGTGAGAAAACAAAACCATAGTATAAGTGGTAGTAGTACTACTGATAAGAACTTATTTTCTACTGAACACTAAATTTAATAAAGCATTTAATTTATAACAATAATAATTATTACGTTAAATGAATTCAGGTGTTATGTTTTGATCATTTTGAATACTATGGAGCCCGCAAAGTCCTAAAAATGGTATATATTTCTTTTTTATCTTGTGTGCAGAAGATATTTTGAGCAAACATTTACTCATCTTTGACTTACAATAAATTATCCCTCTAGTCCACTATTCAAAAGCACACTTTACTAGCTGTCTCTGTCTCACATTGTTTTAGTTTTTAGACCGTTTATTACGTCCTTTGTGCTGTGAATGGAGGGGAGCACCTGACTGTAAGTGACAGTGAAGTACACACGCCAACTTTCAAAAAATCATGAAAATCGCCTGCAAGGAAATCTGGTTTCCCAAGGGGTGAGCATGAGTTTTCATGATGTCTTCTTACAGCTGAAGTAGCATATTTACATAGTTATTAACAATATTAAACACAAATAGTGAAAGACTTTGAGTCACAAAAATTGATTGGTGTGTGTTACTGTCCCTGTGCTGGGCATCCAGAATCTGTGATAAAAAACTGCCGAAAAAATAATACAGCCAGAAAACTGAAATCAAATATGAGGCTTTATCATGGAGTAACAAGAATGTCTTTGCAAGATGTTCTAAGACTGAAGTAGAATTTTATGAGCCATGTTTGCTGCTCCATGTTCATAAATGTGCTCAATACCCTAATTATCTAGTGTGCATTATATTTTTTCATGTGCGCTCATCATACTATAGTGTGAGCACAACAAAATTATCATGTATACACTATAGACAAGTATATTATGCACACAAGTGAATTTATTGTTCGCTCAAGATAATAACTTGTGCACACAATATAGTGAGACCTCTGTATCCGTGGTTTCAGTTATCTGCAGTTTACTGTGGTCTGAAAAAGAAAATTGGAAAAATCCAGGAATAGTTCATAAGTTTCGAATGAGTACAAGCTGTAACATGATGAAATCCACCAGGCTCCCATTAGAGGTTATGCACAGGTACATGATACAATATTTCTTCTTGTAAAATTGTCACGTCGTGTTTCAGATGAGCAGACAGACAGAGGAGTGGAGCTGTAAATACGGGCAAAATGGGGTTTATTAAGCACAGACAAGGAAAACACGGCACACAACATCAATGACGGATCTGGGAAATGGATTGAGACGCGGACTGATATACACTGAATCACTAGGAAATAACACGGGACAGCTGGTCACAATCAGGGTTTCACATGAGGTAAATGAGGGGGCATGGCACACAGGGGGATCGTACGAGCAGGTCATGACAAAAATGTTTCTTCGTCCTTTGACGGGTACATAAAGCATGATTTTTATTACTTCACCCTCCATTGATAAATAATTTTTTTTCATCAAACATAGAATTCAGAATCCCGTTCATTCGAGAAAGAGTACAGTACTGTATAATAATAATGTACAATGTGCTTTATTATTACTGAACTTAATGTTGGTAATGTCTCACTGTGCATAATTTTCAATTAAACCTTGCGAGATATCAGTAGGCCTACGAAAAAAATCGCTATATCTGTGGTTTCAGCCATTCGGGGTATATCTTGGAACATATCACCCTCAGATATGGGGAAACTACTGTATAATTTCTTGTGCACACAAGACAAAAATATTTTTTTGGGACTTCACAGCCTCCTTAGAATACAGTGTTCACCAATCACCAATAATTCACGAGTAAGCCAAGTCTAATAAGCAGTGAAATAATCCTAGGAGGCATAGTTAAAAAATCACTTTTAGTTCACACATTTTAACAAAGGGCAGACATTTTAACAAAGGGGGAAATGCATGTCTAGGGTAGATATGCACATTATAATTAATTATATAAATTTTCTTTATGGCCTTTGGTATCCTTCAATGCATTTTTAAACCAATGAAGGAATGAAACCATGTATAGAATGGCTATAGCTGTTCTCCAAGTCCATTATAATCTGTCGTGTTATATGAATTTTATTTTTGGACAGTGCATTATTAAATCAATGAATGGACTCAGGAGGAGGGAAATGGGCTTAAAGGGATGTAGTTAGTCTCCATTTTCTGTGCATGGGCATGCAGTACATGCTGTTTCCTGGCGGACTGACAGGCTATTTGAAACAAAACCCAAGCTTTCCTTGGTAGATGGAGCAGTGCACACCGGACGTAAGAGCAATTGGGCAATCGTGTAGCAGTCAAGCATGTTGGCTATCGACTCACTTAACTGTAAAATCTTCCTTTCAAGGAAATTCACAGTGTCCTTAGAAGGTCAATCACATCATTCTGCTATCTGCTTCATTTGATGTCATCTGCTCTGAATAAATCTGAAAACCCTGAGCCATTTAACAAAAAAAAATCTTATTTTTTATTCTACTGTCACCGTGTTTTATTTCATATCTTTAAATTAATAATGAATTGTAATTATAAATGTATGTCTTTTCACAATGAGAGTCAAGTATAAGTGTATTATTGTCTTTATATAGCCCTAAAATCCAGTTACTCACTTTCATTCAGTTAACCTGAATATAAAGGTGGCTAGAGGGATATTTCATGGATCTTGATGGAAAAAATGATAATAATAAATGATTCACTATGTCTGCATACTATAAACGAAGTCATGCAAAATACATAATATTATATCCCAGTGACACTCTGATTCTGACGCCAGTGACATTACTGTAGTTTGAATGTCAAATTGGCCCAGTGTGTTCTTACAGTACTTGGGAACATTAAATAATTTGTTCATTTTAAAAGGATTTTTCCACCATGAAAACAGGTGGCAATGATTTCCCGATTAAATTTAATTTGACACTTTTGCAACCTAAACCATGACAATCAGGGATGGATTCAACCAGACAGAATATCAAATATTGCCCCGTTCACACCTGGTATTAACATACGTCCTGGGCGATCCGAGAAGACAGAGCTACAGTAAATACAGATGTGAACGCCCCCAAAACGCATTGACAACGAATCAAGATCCGATCACTCAACCCACTTTCTTAGGTGGTCTGGGAGGCATATGGCCCCATTCTTATAGCAGTGTGAACGCGAATGTGTCCGGGGCCGCATTGAAGGATTGCCTGCTCAGCTGACGTCCCTGGGTGGGCGTAAATAGCGTACGCACATACTCATTGAACGTCAGAACGGTTTAATCGCAACCCAGACGCATGGGAACATTGTCAAAGTGCGCATCATTAATGTTTCAACAAATTGGGGAAAATTAAAGTGTGTATAAGAAGTGATTTATCAAATATATAGGCTACATATAATGCGCACTTTGATGAAGCGTCCTTATTTATGTAAAAACTGCTCCACGTTTTATTAATATTGGTGAAACGTGCACGTTAAAATGACATGAAACCGAAATTAAATCGTGTAGGTAGGACTGTGCCTTCAATAGCCTAGATAATTAATATGTTACACATTAAACAAATTTGGACCTCTATGAAATTTTCACAAACTTCGAGCTTCAGTAGTTATGATTAAAAGACGAAATATTATCATACGTTAAGCATCATCATGCACTACAGGCTGAACCCTTTGCCTATAATATAAAAAGCCGAACTTGATTGTGAGATATAGTTTGAATTATATAGATTGAATTTCTAATAATGTCTGTCGAATGAAAATCACGATATTACGAAAAACAATTTAATGGTTATACATTAAGAAAAATAATACCCTTTATGGAATTATTAAAAAATAAAAGACGCATTACTTATTTATTTATTAATAGATATTTCTATAGATATTTGATATATTTCATTTCTAGTATTTATGGCGTTCCATGCAAACATTTTAGACGGTTGGTTACCCTGAAAGGAACCAATTCCTTTTGATTTCTTCTCACACTTTTTTTTTCCGCAGACTACTCACACGGAAGTGATTTACGTGCTTATTTATAGAAGTTGCGGAAAAATGAGATCCGTTTACAAGCAGTCAGTCGAGCGGCAGGCGGAGACATATGTTAAAGCCAGGCGTTACCGGATGCATTTAGCGCTGATCCACGTTAATACCAGGTGTGAACAGGGCCCAGAAGGCGACGAGGCCCTAACTCGCAAACTGCTCACTATGCAGGTGATGGAAGATGTGAGAACGGAAAGTACGCCCCATTTTATACTTCATCTTTTATAGACATTTCTAAAAATGCTCAGTGATTCTTAAGTCTAAAAAGCAACTTTTACGGAATCTCAGAGTAATTAAATTAAACTCACTTTGCCATGTTGATCACCTCTGCACTTTCAGAAAAGGACTATTGGTATCGTTATTCTGAAAAATTCCTTCAGCAAAACACAACTCAGAGTCAAATAAAAACTGGATGGGAGGCACGTGTCATTATGTAATTTTGATTGTTTCATCTCACTGGATTTTCTGATTGTGGTATGATTCTTGTGGAAGATATGGGGCACTCTATGCACAAAAGTACGTACAGCAATATCTCCAAGAAGAGAAATGTGTCAAAATCCACTCCAGGCATTAGTCCCGCTGTGGCAAAACCTGTTATGTGATTATAGGATCAATAGCAAGCTTACCTTCGGAGATTTGCGGGTCTGCACTTTGCTCTTACTCATGGTGTCCCTGCTATTGACTTGTCCATTTGAGTTGCAGTTTCAGCATCTCAGTTGCCTGGATAGGCGTCTCAGGGGAGGTTAGGTGGAGCCTGGGGATGGGGGCATCTGGGGGAGAGTTGATATTTCCTGTCAGCTTACAAAAAGTTAGTTCACTTGTTTGAACTAAGAACCTTTATGTTGAAATGAGCTGATTAAATTGAGCTCATTCCAAATATTGGTAAGGCAGTCTTTTTTTGTAAGGGGGTGGATGTCTAGATTTTATGAACTGGAAAGACATTTTTCCCATTTCTCCCATGGGTTCTTTGCATGTCAGCCTCCATGTTCCACACGGCTGGTTTGTTTCCAGTCTGTGAGAAATGGTACTGTTTTATACATGCTGCTTACAGGAATTGCCCAAACTTATGGTCAATGATGTAAATCACCTTTGTAAATCCTTCCCCAAAGCACCAATGAGTAAATCAGAGAAGGGCTTTAAGATGTATGCTTTGCCGTACCTCTGTGGATATGAAGGGGAGTCTTTATTCTCTCAACTTTGAGGCTGGCGTTAGCCGTAGTTTACGCTAATAAACATTACTCCCGGACAGTGATGGTGTGTGCAGTTGCCAATGAAGTGTCTTTGAACATCCCCAGTCATTCTTCTAGTGAAGAATGTCTAACTTAATATATTCCATATGTGCTTCAGTACATATTGTGTTAATCTATGTTTGTTATTCTTCACTCACGGCAACAGGAGAGGTTGCTGTACAGGCTTTTTGCTTCAGATTCATGAAGAAGCATAACAAATCTCATAGTGTAAAAGCAGGACAGCACTGGTAAATTTGTCAGAGTTCAAGTTCTACTGTTCTAAAAGGTTCAAGTTCAATGTTTCAAAAGGGGTCGTGTTTACTGTGTTCATGAGATGAGCCCATTTGTTTGGAGCAATTATTTAAACTTTATTAAATAAATAAAGTGACAATAAATTCTATGAAAAATTAGCATAAATATGTTTTAAAAGTTCTTCCTGTTTTAGTTATTTATTGTGGATTTTATTTATATACTTGTTTGTTTGTTTTAATGACGGCACACATGAGCGCGGTGGTGCAGTGGTTCCTGCTGTTGCCTCACACCTCTGGGACCTGGGCTCAGGTCACTGCCAGGGTTCTATGGGAGTTTTCTGTGTGGTTCTGGCGTTTCTGCCGGCCACTCCGGTTTTCCGGCCCCACGGTCCAAAAACATGCTGTGATTAATTGGATTTCTTGAATTGCCCATAGTTGTGCACGGAAACATAAAGCTTGATTATATTTAGCTCAGAATAAAAGTTTTTTAGTGCAAAAAAATGTTTTAATCTTATTTGCAACCATTATTGCATTTAATGAAATCAGACATATATTTAATCATAATGATAATGAAATTATATGAAAATTGGTAATGATTGAAGTACACCTTCATAATACTTCAATGTACATGGATAACAGACTATATAATTATATTATTTTATGTTTGTTATGTACTATGTTTGTTATAAATGTACATTATAGCTGGAGTGTCTTGTTCATTGAAAGTGTTATGACTGCAATGCATTACTTGCATGCTGATTATTAATGTTGAATGCATTATCAATGCAATATGAGGGTGCATTTAATGTAATGTAAATCATTACCAAACAGTTTAACCTTACCCTGTAAATATCAATGAACACAATATATTAGAAATCATTAGGGTTGCCTCTAACGGCTATTTTTCTGTCGACTAAATTACCGAATGGTTGATTAATTAAACGATTAATTTTCCTCCAGAAAATCAAACAGATTGTTTAATGTAAGTTAATTTTATTTTGACACCAACAAACTGTATGTCATTACAGGGGCTTTAGGTAATGGACACTGGCTTTTCAGCACTATATGGACATTATTATTTTCACTGACAGTTCAATAAGTGAATTAGTAGTATGCCTAATATTAATGAGAGGTGTATTGTGATGCCAAAAAGTTATCAATCTGTATAAATTCGGCGTATCCATATGCTTATTAAGTTTGGTTACTGGAGCACGCCACATGTGACTGTTTTGATAAATCATGGAAGCGATAAGCACTGAAGTCAAGAAAGGGGCAGCTCCGCAGTCACAACGTCTTTCGAAAGAGGAGACATTATGGACAAACAAGGCAAACAGATGTTGGTGGTGTGACGCTGCTTTTTGCTGAATAAAGTCCGACACTTTTTTTTGTTAATATAGTTTTCATTTTTATTTTATGAATGATTTTCTTTTATTTAGTGTCATTTCAGTTTTATGATAATAGCACTGGTACCAAGAAGCGCACGAACACATAAGCCCAGATTTTAGGCTAAACATTTTCTCAAACACTTGAATGGAGATTCTAAGATAGCAGCACACACCTTTATGGCTTTAATAATGAGTGTATTTAGCAACTACAAGGAAAAAAGATTAAAACTATATTGCCAAAAGTATTAGGAAACACCTCCAAATCATTAAATTCCAATCGCTTCCATAGCTACAGGTGTATAAAATCAAGCACCTAGGCATGCAGACTGCTTCTACAAACATTTGCGAAAGGATGGGTCACTCTCAGGAGCTCAGTGAATTCAAGCATGATATCGTGATAGGATGCCTCCTGTGCAATAAGTTCATTTGTGACATTTTCTCGCTACTAAATATTCCACGGTCACCTGTTAGTGGTATTATAACGAAGTGGAAGCAATTGGTAAGAACAGAAACTCAGCCACAAAGTGGTACTGTAGGCCACGTAAAATCATAGAGCAGGGACAACGCATGCTGAGGTGCACGGTGTGCAGAAGTCGCCAACTATCTGAAGAGTCAATAGCTATAAACCTCCAAACTTCACGTGGCCTTCAGATTAGCTCAAGAACCACTGCATAGAGAAGTTCATAGGATGGGCTTCCACGGCCAAGCAGCTGCATTCAAGCCTTACATCACCAAGTGCAATGCAAGAGTTGGATGCAGTGGTGCATGCCGCCACTGGACTCTAGAGCGGTGGAGATGTGTTCTCTGGAGTGACGCTTCTCTGTCTGACAATCCGATGGACGAGTCTGGGTTTGCCGGTTGCCAGGAGAACGGTACTTGCTCGACTGCATTGTGCCAAGTGTAAAGTTTGGTGGAGGGGGGATTATGGTGTGGGGTTGTTTTTCAGAGGTTGGCTTTGGACCCTTAGTTCCAGTGAAAGGAACAGGAAGAGTGGTACATGCTGTGTAAAGAAGTGCTTTCTCAAATTTGTTTTAAAATGTTCTCCTGCTAATTTTCACCATCGCCACTAGTTCTAGTATTTAAACTAATATTGAAATTGCCATTTGGCTTAACAGCATCCAGACCTGTTAGAATCTTATACACCTGGATCATGCATGAGTGAGTCTGGGGTAGAAGAACTTGACTGCCCTGCACAGAACCCTGACCTCGACCTAATTGAACAACTTTGGGATGCATTAGACCAGAATCTACGAGCCCGGCCTTCTCATCCAACATCAGTGCGTGACCTCATAAATGGTCTCCTGGAAGAATGGTCAAAAATTCCCATAAACACACTCCTAAACCTTGTGGACAGCCTTCCCAGAAGAGTTGAAGCTGTTATTGCTGCAAAGGGTGGGCCAACATCATTAAAGCCTATGTACTAGGAATGGGATACCATTAATTCAGGTGCTCCTGCATAGCTGGTGCCCGTGTATGTCATCGAACTTTGCACAGTGTAAAACCACCTTTTTGTTTTGTGATTATTTGAATTACACCCATAACTATGTAGTGATATTAAAGGAAAACATTAGGTATAATGAATTGAAGCTTTTTAGAAATCTTGATGGCAATTTCATGAAAATAAATCGATTTAAAATATTGATATTGTCGCATTTTCAGCGTTGACGTCATCAGCTACATAGACTGATTGCAGCAGCCCAAGAAATTTAGAAAGTGGGAGAATTGCCAGTGCCATTTAAGGATAATGAAATAATGATAGACAGCCAATGGATTGTTTCCAGCTTATTGTTGGTGAAACTCGAAGATCAGTTATCATGGCAGAGTCCCTCCAGAGTTACTGAGCTGTAGGCTCTATTTTCAAATTGTTCATTAGTTCCTCCTTTGTGAATTAAACACTGGTGCTCACAAGCTGATGCACATGCACTCGCCCAAGCATGATGCGTGTAATTTGGCTGTAATGATTTTTTTGTAATATATTTTTTTTTGTTTCACCATGGATTAAAAAAACATCAGATCGACATTATTCTGGCTGTTGGAGAATGAGAGTTGCAATAGAAAGGGCTATTTTTCATTGAATTTTAATTTTTGAATGATGAAATCAGCACTGCGCAACACGATACTATTTTTGTCATTTTCAGTTATGTACATAAGTGCACAGTAATCGTGCATTAACACCCAAAGGCAGAAGATGTAAGCAACATACACCCTCAATAGCACAGCAGTCACATTCTGTGGGGGCAATGTAGGAATACAGAGTCATCAATTCATCTAGTTGCATGTGTTTTTTTTGACAATAAGAAAAAGCACAGGACCCTGAAAATCCCCACACGAACACTGCAGACATAACAGGGGCCAGAGTCAATCCATTAGCCATGCATGTCAGTGATACGGCAGTCATTTTTAGTGCCTGAGTACAACACATTTCTTGTATACTGGAAAATGTGGTTTCTGGAATGTGCACTCAAACTGAGCTTTTGCATATGAAAAAATAATGGTGTTAATATTTGAAAATGGTTCGTATTTTTTTTTCAATCATCATTGTTTGTTTATTGTAGCAAAGATGCAAAAATACATTCTTTTGATATTCAGCCATTCTGCTGACTGCTATTTAAGAAACCATGTACCGTTCCAAAATGCTAAATCCAGGGGTTAAATCAGAATCTGAGAGGAGCTACAGACAGATAGGAAGTCAAGTCTTGGCAGCAGTACGGTAAGCAAAATATGTTAAAATACAAAGAGCAGAATGGAAATCAAGGCATCATGTAGGAAAAACATGATCTTTAGTGCATGATTTTTACTTTTGAACCTTTTACATAATTTTGGGACATAAAGAAAAATATTTAACATTGAAGGAGGCCCCGTTTACAGTTAAATCATGCCTGTATCTCTCATTTGTGGAAACATAAGTGACTTTCAAAATAAATTATTTCACATTACCCTGCCATAATTATATATCATTATTAATCTTCACCTCCAGTCATAAAACATACCATGCCTACACAATATAAATTATTAAAATATCCTTATTTATCACAGAAAGATCAGAAATATCTTGGATACAAATGTATTGCAAGTCTCAATATTTCAATCCATAGTATAGTATCACATGTATATAACTATAATAGTAATGCAGATAAAGGTTTCTGTCATTTACTGTCAGATTTCTTGCACAGGGTAAATGTCTTATTTTTCTAGCATTGCAAGATAACACATGTGACTAATTGTGAGAGGAGTAAAAACCTAGGAAGTTGCATCTTGGTACATCTTTATAGGGATAAACACTTTAATTGTTTCTTTAACCCAAAGTTTTATTGACAACCATAATAGTACCTAAATGGTTGCTTAAGCAGCCTTTTCCCCCAGAAAAATCTTAAATTTGATGTTAAAAGAAGTGAAATGTGGAAATAAATTCCTTTGGGCACATACTCTTACAGCTTACCTTTGTTAATGGTGATGGGTTTTTAATTATGTCTCCATGTCAATTCCTTTATCTTCCCTTTTACCTTTTACCTTGCTAGAGGTGAATGATGCTAAATTCATTTGAGAAACAAAGGTGCAAATTAATGATGTGAAAAAATTTAAATAGTTGTGTTTAAAGTTAAAAGGCTCCATTTTGCTCTGAATGGAAATTAAGGGTCTTTCTCCTTTATTGTGAGAGCTGTGTCTCTTCATACGCAAATTTCACTATAGAGGTCCTCGACAGAGTCAGGGGTATTGCACTGTGTACAAGGAATCTGAGAACAGTTTAGCATGGGTAAATGTTATTGGCTGGCCTTTTATTTAATTGCTAAAAATATTGCCAATTTTTGTTTTATTCGAAGGGATGTTTAGCAAAAGACTCAGTCAATGCCAGGCATCATTTCATTCTTAACCCATAACCCCCCAGCCCCCAAACAGCTGGAATGTCAAGGTAGGCACCAATCGGGAGACTCTGGAGAAATCGCGGTGGCAAGTTTTCGTTTTGCAGGGTGGTTCAGGAAATGTCATTAATACTCATGAGAGAAGCGCTCCCTTATTGGCCAGTGAATGCCTTTGACACAACGCCTCACTTGTAATAACTGTCTCATTATTTAATAGCTACGTCTAGTATAAGTGGTTCACTAATCTGCCGAAAATGTTACTACATTCTACATTTCCATTTTAGAACACAACATGTATAATTGCAGAAATTCAACATGGCACCATTTAATGAAGCAACGCTACTATACATAATCTACCTTTTACCACCATCAGCTAAACTTTTACCAGGAAAAATCAGGCACATGTCGATGAGAGCATGCTCACTGGAAAATCGGGTTGTGCTTCTCTCATGAATATTAATGCGTTTTCCCGAACCACCCTGTAAAACGAAAATTCGCTTCCCGGCGGGCTACTTAGCTGTTGTTAGGGTTAGGGGCGGAAGATCTCCACAAATGTGAAAATTCATGAATAATATCTGCCCCCCACCAACCTTAACCCATAACAGTCTGCTTTCCTGAATTATAACATAAAAAGTCCATTTATTGCCAAGTTCTAAACGAACTGTACTGTGCACTTTGCATGCCAAATTACTTTGCCATTTACTATCAAGACCTTTTTTTTATAACATACAAACCACCTGAATTATGTCCCCGTATGTGCAAAATTCCTGCCATACGCACTGGAAGCACTATGTTTTGGACTCATTATTAAAAATGCACTGAAAAGTGAAAAAAAAATCTGTAATAAGTGCCAAATTCCACATTCACAACAACAGCTGACATGTGAGTGAGGCTGGTCACTGGTACAAAGATACTTGGCCTAACCCAGCCAAGCCTTTTAGTATTCTGGTGCCGGGCAGACGGAAGCATCACAGTGGCGATGAATGAAAATGAGGAGAGAGGGATCCACACGGAGTTCGTCTTTATGACCAGTGCTTAAAAGCACAAAAATCAACAATAACACGCAAGCCGAAACTACTGGAAAAAGCAGGGAGGTTATACACTGGACAGGAAGGCTCAAACACGGTAGGACATTATACCTGTACAACCCTAGGACACATCAGGATTACACAAACAGCACAAGGTAAGGGTACGTGATACTAAGGAGCACACAAGTATTTACACTAACAAATGCATGCAACTACTAATAGGACATACACAGGGGCTGTATTCGTGGCTTGCGACCATACAACATTATACACTTTCATTAATAAATATTATGTTTTACTCATAGTTTTTGGCTTATGCGAGTTTCTGCAAAGTTTTGGCAGCTCCAAAAATATTCATTAATACATTCATGGCTAACCTGCGAATAAGCAAAACCACAAATGTCAAAGGTGGAAAAGTGTAATGTCACCTGTAACAAAATAATTTATGTAACTTGCTAAACCTGTCAATGGTATTAATATTAGCTTATTGCTGTAGGCCTACATACATAAAATATCGACGTTAGTCTGGAAATAATTTTTATCCTTAATGATTCATTTTTGGAATTTGGGGGTTTTTGTAATGTCTTCTGAAAGTGAAATAAATTAGTCTATCCATTCGTCCTCATACAGAGTTTTTTCTTTGTTCTGATTAGCATACGATATTTAGTTATGGCCAATTGACTTCTTAGATACATTATTAAAATAGCACACTGGGAACTCATTAGCAAACTAATATAAGGGGCCTCTGTCAAGTCTGATGGTTCTTTCTGAATTATAATTAAACTAGGCTGAGATTTTTAAAAATTATTTAAGGATTGCTCTGACAGTACATGCTTATGACCCAGCTAGACCAATAAACATTCATAATCCCTGGAGTAATCTAGTGCCCTTTTTTTCAATGTACTCTTTGTTAGCTGACATGTGCATCCATCTTTTAAATCATTGAATTTCTTCCTTAGCTGTGCTGAATCACTGGCTTTAGCTTTTATCTGTATTGTACATTGATCTAGATACTTCTTTGCTGCATAAATAAATTCATAATTGTTAAGAATACAATGTATTCATACATACAAGAAACACAAGTGGAGCTTCAAGCCTTTTCAATAAAAGCAGCAAAAAACAGCCCATTAAACTGATGTTGAGTGGCCCCTGATGTCGGGTGGCCCCTGATGCTGAGTGGCCCCTGATAACGGGCGGCCCCTGATGCTGAGTGGCCCCTGATATTGGGTGGCCCCTGATGCTGAGTAGCCCCTGATGTCGGGTGGCCCCTGATG
>JAODKF010000126.1:14036551-14051528 GCA_026779585.1 Mormyrus proboscirostris
ATGTACTGACTGGTCAAGGAAGGATGCCGAGGCCGTGATGAGTAGAGTATGGTGTTATATTTACTAGTCGGCAAAACCGCAAGATAGACATAAGTCGCCAAAATGTCAACTTAGGTGTATCTCGTCAAGTCCTCACTTTTAAGCTGGTCCCGCGAGTGTCGACTTAGACCGGTTTTACTGTAGTTCTGTATTGTCACCAAATCCTTAAATATTTCAAAGGAAAGGGTGCTAACCTGGAAGATAGCTCAAGCTTAGATGTTATTTATTCCAGTCAGGGTTACAGGACCTGTTTCCTGTGCTGCTCACTTGCCTGGTATGTTTGTGAAACTGGGTCTGAAGAATTTGCAAGTTCATAAGCCTGAGCCTTTCTATTAGGTACCTCAATACCTTTATGATAGTTTATAAGACGTAAATCAATATATATATATATATATACACACACACACACACATACATATACATATCTCATCTGTGCTATATATACTGTATATATGTATAAACATATGAAAGGTTCAATTCTTTGCTCCTACTCAGTGTGTGTGGAGTTTGCATCGTCTTCCCACCTCATTCTGGGGTTTCCTCTTGGTTCTCCAGTTTCCCTCCAAACACACACTAAGTTGCCAAATCCATAGGTGTGAATGTGTGTTCTGGGTCTTTCCCTGCCTTGCGCCGATGGTTTCTGGATCCCTGTATAGGACAAGATCTATAGAGAATGAATAAATTATATTCTACTTTAGGACTTTGCATGAACTTCCCTGAATACTGAATCTTAGTGATCGATATTTAAAATTTCATAAGTATCCTGTTTGGCTTCACTGAACTTAAACTTAATAGATGTAATTAATAGATGTAACTGTATATGAAAAACTGCCCTCTTTTTATAATGAAGACAGACAGCTCAGTCAGCATATTGTGAAATTTTCTATAGGCACATTCACATCAGAGATGTAAGCAAGGTAGACCCATCTCTTCTGCCTTAGCTGTTAACAGGATGGGTATGAGGCTAGAGCACTGTGCTAACAGTGCAAAGTTCATGGGATCAAACTCCCAGAAACCCAACTAAATCCTAACCTGTCCTTCTACGATAAGTTGTCTTGGATAAAGACGTAGAGGAGAGATAAGGAACATGCACTGATTAAGGTGCGTTGCCACACCCACCACATGACAGACCACTGCAGGGATGACAACCTGAGTGCAGCCATGTGGCAGGCAGTACCTCAGCACCACACTAGTCTGATTGGACCAGTGTGAGTTTTTTCCCAGTGGCTGGAGTGCCAATCCTGCCACCAACCCCCAAGTATTCCCCCAGTAAGCTGGAGGACGTCCTTATAGGGCTAGATGTAGATTAACATCATACCCAGCACATAGCAATCGCATGGTAAGGGCCTTGCTCAAGGGCTCGACAGAGTAGGATCACTCCAGGCATTCACAGGATTTGAACTAGTAACCTTCCAGTTGCTGGCACAGATCCCTCGTCTCAGAGCCACCACTCTATCCAATAAAAGCAGCAGATAAATGACACTGACACAGCATCACTGCACTAGAGTTATATGGCGTTATTACATACCATCTACCACATTTGCTTCTACAATACAGGCTGAACCTAAGGCCCTTCTCATGCAGCATAGGCTACAAGGCAGGGCACATCCTGGATGGGATGCCAATAAGTGTCACCCAATGCCGAGAATGCAAGTATCATACTTGTGGTCTTGGCAAGAGTGGTCTTTGCTAACTTGTCTCCCAAGAATGAACTTGGGGTGTAATAAATCATCGGATTGGTCTCATTTGGTGAGAGTGCAACCAATGTATACTTAACATTTGGTATTTGGCAAGAATGACATTCAGGGATTTTAATCAGCATTCTCTGTACTTCTGTTCTTAGTATTGGAACTGGTCTTCGGCAATGAAAGATGACATAAAATGGGTACATGAGGACACGAAGTATGGTCAAGTATGCATATTGAGAAACACCTTATCTTATACTATTTACAAACCTGACTGTATGTCTTTGCACTTGGGGAACATATCAAATGTGCTAGGCTCTAAGTGTCACCCTCTGACTCACTATCTGACTCATTCTGACAAGCCACATGTCACTGAGGATTTTAGTAGCTGTTATAATTCTCCATGGTTGTTTTTGTTAGAGTTTCAAACGTCCCTGTGAGTCTGGAAAATGATTGGTTGGTTGGATGGTGTTTCGAGTATTTGATGAAAATCCTATATAATGTATGTTGTATATGACATTGTACAGTAAATAGTTTTGGCTTCTTTTGTACAGTGTCAGATGAGATACTGAATATAGAGAAAATACAATATATTACATTACTGTTATATTAGCTACTTTTCTATACATTCGGCATGTAATTCTATAAAACAGCACATCTATCTTCCAAACTCTCATCCAGAACAGGACCACAGCCCTAGAGCCGATCACAGACAGCACACTGCAAATGCAGGGCAGCACTGCTGAATGCTAGAATGCACACAATACAGTTAGATGGTTTGAGACACCAATTCACCTTTCCCTAACCCTAACCCTAACCCTGCCAGGCAGCACAGTGAACATGCAAGACAGCACTGTTGACTGCCAGACTTCACACAGAACTGAGCAGGTGATTAACAATTTAAAATGTTCAATTAGAGGTCAGTTTCTTATCAGATTTGATAAGATCCATAGCTTGGCTTGTTGCATTTATGCTTGAGAAAGAAATTAATCATGAATACCAAAAAACATGTATTGAGCTAGATGTTATTTCAACTAGCTACACGAGTGTGTCATACAATAAACATAACTGCAACCAGTTCTGTTGTAAATGGTTGTTTTACCTTTTGTTAGCTGTACAGATTATAGCCATGTTTTATACTCTCTTTCAGAATTGTTACTGGAACTGTGTGTTCTCGATAAAACATACAGCAGGGGAAGGTTAAAAAAACTGAATTTTAATTTAATAAACTCTAATTTCATGTTGCTAAGTAAAAGATGCGTTTTGTCTTGCAATTAATTCAAGAATTAATTTTCAGTAGACAATTGTCCATTCAGGGCCATGGTTTGCCAGGCAAAGACTCTTGGGAAGTAAGGTGCCTGCCACATGTCACTGATCCATTACTCCACTGCTAGGAACACGGAAAGGGATACTCACAAAGGACAATGGAGAATTTATGTCTTTGGATAGTGTTGGGAACCTGAGCACTCTGTGTAGAACATTCAGGCCCTATACAGCCTGCTTTAATATGACTTTAGTTTATATTTCCGTTAAAGACACATTTTGTAGCTCTGCTTTAAAGAGGTCATTGTACTGCAATTACAGTATGTGTTTGCAGTGGCAAAGTGATTTTGAAACCTATTACTTGAAATGTTTTGCAGTCTCATAATAAATTATATTTTCAGACGTAAGTATTTTAACCAGTGACCCCATTATGTTTTTTTGTGAAATCAGTTGAAATTACCACACCATCCATTGAGAGAAATTTGCAGGAAGATTGAAACAAAAAAGTGGGTGTAGAAATGCATTTTTCTGATAGCTTGTATTTACAGGAGAAGTACATACAGCAGTGCGGTTAAGTGTGTAGCATTATTTTTCATTACTTTGAAATTAATCAAATGCTTTAAAATAATTTGGAAAAAAAAGCCAAAGTAAATTTAAGTATGAATGTAAAACATAATCTGCACGTGCTACTGTAATCAGTTTGATAAGTGTAACAAAATATGAACTGATTTGGAAATAGCCTTATCCCACTTCATATTCTGATTTTCATGTTATTGGGAAGAAACTGTCAATTTGGGGGGAAAAAAAAAAAAAAAAATATATATATATATATATATATGCGGCTAGGAACAAGTTATACATGCATTTGGACGGCTACATGTTCCTGGTCTCCCCTTCATGAATCGCCACCTCAACATGGTAGGTGGTTTTTGTGTGTCCCAGTCATCCTAGGAGCTGTATTGTCAAGGGTAATTGCCACTGATAGGTTCTCCCATGGCAAATATGTTGTATGTGAAGTATAAAAATAACGGTATAAAAATAATAAATTCAAATATCCATCATAAAGTATACAACCAAGGAACCAGAAACTTCAGCTGGAACAGGGTACCAGGACCCTGCCTCGGAGCCAGGCCTGGGGAGTGGGTCACTGAGTATCTGACAGTCGGGTCTTCACCCACGGGGTCGGCCGAGCACAGCCTGAATGAGCCATGTGGGCCCTTTCTCCTGGGGGCCCAGCAGCTGCAGGAGTGACCATAAGGGTCCAGTGCAGTGGGGAAGGGGAGCAGTCAAAGGCAGAGGCCTTGGCAGACTATCAACACTGGCTTTAGGGTCATGGAATGCAACCTCTGTGGTCGGATAGGAGTGTGAGCTATTTGGGAGGTAGAGAGATACGGTCTATATATAGTCAGGCTCACCTCAATGCACAGCACAGACTCTAGAACCAATCTCCAGGAGTGGGGCTGGATTTTATCCACGCTGGAGTTGCCCTGGGTAAGAGGCTTTGGGCAGGAGCTTATAGCTCCAGTTTGGCAATTTACACTTTTGGCGTGAACAAAAGAGTCACCTCCCTTCGACTTCCAGTTGAGGGATGGGCTCTGACTAATCATTTTAGGATTAATTTATTTTCAGTACAAAATTGTCCATTCAGGGCCATAGTTTGTCCAGACAGACTCTCTTGGGAAGGAAAGTGCCTGCCACAGGACACTGATCCATTACTCCACCATAACAATACGTAAAGGGATACTCATAAAGGACAATTCAGAATTTATATCTTTGATTATTGCCGGAACCTGAGTATTCCGAGTAGAACATTCAGCCACTATGCAGCCTGTTTTAATATGGTTTCAGTTAGTATTTTGGCTAATAACACTGGCTCTGTGGACATGGAATGTGACCTCTCTGGAATAGAGTCCAGCCCCTCCCTGGGAAAGGAGCCTGAGCTGGTGCGGGAGGTAGAGAGATACGGTCTATATATAGTCAGGCTCACCTCAATGCACAGTACGGGTTCTGGCACCAAACTCCTCTTGAGAGGCTGGATTTTATCCACTCTGGAGTTGCCCTTGATGAGACGTACCGGGAAGGTGTGGGTCTACTTATAGGCCCCTGGTTCCGTGCTTGTTCATTGGAGTTCACCAGCTGGCTCTGACTGTTATCGGTTCCTATGATTGTCTTGGACACTTGGGTGAAGAGAGCACCTAGGATGTCAGCCCATCACCACTTGGTGGCAAGTTGGATCAAATGGCAGGTGAAAGTGCTGGACAGACCGGGCAGAACCACAGGTACAGTGAGGGAGGGCTGCAGGCCCATCGCTAGACAAAAAGCACTACAGGGGCACAGGCCCCCACCCATTTTCTGTACCCGCCTGTCCTGTTCAGGGTGGTGGGGGGTTCGGGAGCCTCTCCCAGAGGCTACGGGAGCAAGGCGGGGAACATCCCCGGAACTCTTAAAGCATGGTGCCAGAGCTGAGGCAACAGTGCTAACCACTGAGCCACCGCGCCACCCCCTGCACAACCCCCCCACCACTATATCTACAGGAGTCAATAATGTTTGCATCAAATCAAAATCAAAATCATGGTTATTATTTAAAAACTTACTTTTAGTCCTGTCGTGTTTTCATTCCCCCATCCTGATTCTCATTCTGGATACTTAGGTTGCTGTGTGTGTCACATGCACCAGTTAATCACACAGTAACATTGAGGGGGCACAAATAATATCATAATACTGTATTAATTAACCACAAACTAAGTTTTATGTTAAATCATCATTAATGAATAGTGATGCATCTTTTATCTCATGCAGTTACTATATTTGTTACTATATCTATTAATTCTGTAAACCTTTGTGAGCCACTGAAGGAACTTTTTAAGGAACAGAAGGGAAATGCTTATCTCATGTTTGTTTATCATTAATGAATCATGATGCATCTTTCATCCCAAGCAGTTACTATATTTCTTACTGTATCTGTTAATCCTGCAAACTCTTGTGAACTACAGAAGGCGCTGATGAATCGTGACCCGTTGTATCTCAAGTAGCAGATATATTTGTTCAGGGTTTGTTCATGATTTGTACTTCAGTAGTAACTGAGTTATTACTAAATATTTGTGCCCCGTCAACTAAAGTGTTACAGCGTTATCATAATACAGGCACACTGCTGTTCACGGACAGTAATGTGTGCACTGCAGTGTATGGTACCGGGATGTAAGGTACGCACCTCAGCTGGTATTTTGGGTTAAATGGCATTGCTTTGACATTGTGCATAAGAGAAAATATCCATTATTTTTTCCTCTATTACCAATCTGAATAACACTGCCAAACACAGGAGCTTGTTAAAGCTTGAACGTCAAATTTTACTGGGACACAGCAGATCAATACTGGGGCATGTGTCCCAGTTAAAGAGGTCTAGCAATGCCCATGGTGTGCTGGAAGCATCTGTTCAGGAGACCTTCAAGTTATACCTCTGGCAAAACTTCACTTCTAAGGGAGGCAGGTGACATTGAGTCTGAATGCAGTGTGTTCTGTGCCTCCATTGCTGAAGCAGCTGTGCAGAGCTGTGGTGGCAGCAGCGCCCGAACTCGATGGTGAACACCAGTGCTAAAGGGAGCCATCAGGCTGAAGAAGCAGGCCTTCTGGGCTTGGTTAGCTTGTAGGACTCCAGAAGCAGTTGACAGGTTTACAGGCTTTGGCAGTTGCGGAAGCAAAAATTCGGGTGTGGGAGGAGTTTGGTGAGGTCATGGATAATGACAGGTGGCTCAGTAAGGGGAGGCAGGGCTTCACTTAATAGGGATATAGTCAGGTGGTGGAAGAAATACTTCAAAGATCACCGAAATCCCACTGAAGGATCTCCTGAATCCCACTGACACACCTTCCTTGGAGGAATTAGAGTAGGAGGACTTGCCCATCACCAACGTTGAGCTCACTGATGTTGTCAAAAAACTCTTCAGTGGTAATGCGCTACATATTCTAGCTTCAGGGAGATCACACTTCTCAGCCTCCCTGGGAAAGCCTACGTCTGGGTGCCAGAGAGGAGGATCCATCTGTGGGTGAACCTCAGATCCAGGAGGAGCAATGCAGATTCCATTGTTGTCGTGGAACACTGGATCAGCTCTTTACTCTTACAGTGTGAGGATTCGAAAGAGTTTATGGGAGTTTGCATAACCATTGTACCGCGTCCCTCAGAGGGTTGTGTCGGGGTTGTGTCGGGGTTGTCTGCGATTATGGGGTGCCGGGTCCACTGCTATGGGCCATTGTGTTCCTGTATAACCAGAGCAAGAGTTTGGTTTGCATTTCTGGTGGTAAGTTAGACTTATTCTTGGTGGGTGCTGGTCTCCTCCAGGGTTGCCTTTTGTCATCGATTCTGCTCATAAAATTTATATACAAAATATATCAGCATAGTCAAGGGACAGAGGGGGTTCAGTTCAGTGACCTCAGGATCATGTAATTTCTTTACCAGATGATATGGTCCTGTTGGCTTCACCGTGCTGTGACCTGCAACATGCACTGGGGTGTGAGGCAGTTGGGATGAAGATCAGCACCTCCTAGTCTGAGGCCATGGTTCTTGTCCAGAAAAAGGAGGATTGCCCACTCCGGCTGGGGAACGAGTTACTGCTTCAAGAAGTGAAGTTCAAGTATCTCAGGTTCTTGTTCACAAGTGAAGGACATTGACAGGCAGATTCATGCAGCATCATCAGTTATGCAGAGGTTTACTGCGCTGTCATGATGAAGAGAGAGCTAATCCGAAAGGTGGCGCAATATATTTTTCAGTTGATCTACGTCCCTACCCTCACCTATGGTCACAAGCTCTGGGTGGTGACAGAAAGAATGAGATCATGGATAACGAGCAATGGAAATGAGCGTCCTTCACAGGGCACAGCCTTAGAGAAAGGGTTGGACTAGGAACGTTGTGGAACGTTCAGCGTCTTGAACAGGTGACACTGTCATGTGGGATGTACCTCCTCCACATCAAAACGCGCCAGCTGAGGAGGTTCAGGCGTCCGTCTAGGATGCCTCCTGGTAGGGGTGGGTAGCTTATCCAATTTTTATGGTATATTGATATATTTTCACAGCTAGATTTAGGATGACACAATACCGTTTATATCAATATACTTTGACTGTGCATTAAAATTAGGGCTTTATTAAAGATTTTTAATAGAGACCTATAGGATCCTTCCTGGTTGTAAACAGTGTGAGAGCTTCTGTCATGATGTGTCACAGACTACTAGAATCCACAGTTGAGGAGGGGGCAGGAAATCATTAGTACTTGGTTCATGTCATTTGAACACATTCCCAAATGGCTCACAGCTGAAGAATAACGGATTTTGTGATATTCGATTTATTTTCTTAGGCTAACACCTTAAAATGATCTTTGTAGTAACCATATTTTAAATGGCTGTTATGTGTCTGTTTTTAGAGACATTTGCCAAAAAGGTTTCGCATTTAGTTTTTTTTCCATAAACATTTACTTTCTGTTTTGAGAGCAATGTTATAAACTCAGAAAAACATGTCTGTTGGTGGACATATTGGAGTGAAGCACTTCACTCCAACTTGTTGTCTAAACAGTATATAATGATAAAATAGCTTCTATTCTATTCTATTCTATTACATTACATTGTAGATGCTTTATTTGACCAAAGCAACACAGATATACTGTAGGTATAATTAATTTTTGTCTTTATGTTGAGACTTCTGTTCAGAATAAAGAAAATGTCTATATTGAATAATACTGTAATATTCAATAATAATACACACTCTGCTGTAATAAAAGTGTTTAGGGCATCCCACATGTGGCTTTGACTTAAAACTGTACATTTAGTCCCCTTCACAGAAAATACAGAGATATATATCGTGCATTGGTATTCTGCTTAAAAACACTGAGATGGTTTTGGTCCGTATTGCCAAACCAAACTTCCTGGACGCCTCCTTGGTGAGGTGTTTTGGGTATGTCCACCCAGGAGGAGACCCCAAGACAGGCCCAGGACATCCTAGGGAGATTATATCTCTCAGCTGGCCTGGGAACACCCCAGTCACCCCCTGAGGAGCTGGAGGAGGTGGCTGGGGAGAAGGAGGTCTGAGCAGCCCTGTTTAAACTGCTGCCCTCGCGACTCGCACCTGGAAATGCAACAGTAGACGGATGAATGAACGTTAACTCATGTTTTCCAGTAACTTTGACAGCATATAGTCTAGTTTTCCAATGCACCTATTGCACATAGCCAGTAAAGATCTTGAATCTTATTGTAAACATTGTCAACTGTGACACATGCATTCTTCTTTTTTTTTTCCAGAAAATAAATCTGATGCTTCAGATTTTTCATGGAATAGTCTAATTTGTTCATCATTGTTTGCACGATAAAACACAGCACTGATAATAATCATTGTCTGCAGAAATTAGCATAATTGAATAAAAACAGTGAAAAGAACAGAAAGCTTACTACAGGCAGTACCTAATAGACGCACATATTACATTTGTTCAGCTAGATTGTATTGTTTTACACTTGGGTGATAACTGTGTACCTAAATTTTTCAAGGAACACTTTTGGCATTAATAAAATGAGAGGAGTCGAAGCGTTACTTTTTACGAGGCACCTTCTGACATTAACAAGCTACTTAAGCACTTGGGCCTTGACAGAAATGGACCATATGTGGTTATCCACTTCAAGAGTGCTGCCGCGTGATTCTGAAATAGGCCTAATCTTAAATAAGTCATGCTGTGACACTAGGGTTAATGTCAACAAAAGACCATCTGTGCTCTCTTTCCACAGCAATTGAAATGTCCAGTCTGAAGGACCACCCCAGGAATCACGCAACACCTACTTCTATAGCATTACTGAAGTAACTGAAACAGATGACTGTCAACTTATTGATGGAAAATGTCCCAGAGTATGCATAAGGACAAAGCATTTTCCTCAGTCTTTTTTGTGATATACTTTTCAAAGGATATACTCACCCCGATCACTTCATATTTTACCAATCCATGTGTTTATGCAGATGTCATTAGCACTTAATTGTCATTATTCTTCCCTGCTGCCTGTCTCTGTTTGCAAATGTGCATTCAGATGGCTTTGCACAAAGCTGCTTGTTCTCCGTGTGTCACTCCATTGTTCCCTTTTGCTCTGCAGACTGTGCCAAATGTGTCATCTGTGACCAGGCCTGACTTGCACCGTAGACCTGCCCCATTGCAATCTGTACCTGACGCTTCCTGCTGATTTTAGCGGACATGCATTCGTGAGCTTTGAGGAGGGACCATCACCACTAAAGTCACTCAGTATAGTCACAGTTTCCTGGTCACATCCCTGTTGTTTCTGCCACAGTGTGTTTCTTTTTATAAATTTGGTTAATTGCTGGACTCAAGGACTCCTTGCAATGCAAAATTAGTTAAATGCACAATAATGTTAAATTTTGTTAAAATAAAAACAGTAAATTTGTTATTTAATATTTACATTGTCCCCTAAAAAAATTTAATAACCTGTGAAATAGATAAATAAAATTTTAGAGTCAACATATGGATATATACACTACCTGTAAAAAGCTTTTGCTCACGATAAGATTTTCTACATTTGCATGTTACTTACTTAACATTTATTAAAAATACACTTAATATTCTTTGCTAGCAAATACATTTACAGTATAGTCACCATTGTGTAAGTAAGTTGAGTAAGTTTCTTAGCAAGAACATGTCATCTTCGATTCATCAAAGTAACCTCCTCTAGCAGTTATAACAGCAGAGAAAATTCAAGGCATTCTTTTTACTGAATAGCCTGACAGTACAACAGCACAGAACAGTCTAATTATGCGCTGTGGAGGGTGAAATCTCGAAACTCCATGAAATGGTACATGGAGAAACGTTCTTCTTAAACTGTTGCATTATTGGATCTTGCAGTTCCTTATACATTGTTGAGCCCCTAGGCATCTTTAGCTGCGGATGATCGAGCCTCTTGGAAATACTCCTCCCGTATCCCACCATTCAAGACGCTGAACATTCCATTACATTCCTAGTCCAAGGTTGCCCCAGTCACATTCAGAATGAGCGCATCTTTCCAAAATATTACATTTCCTGTGTTTCTAGTGCCACTGGTTTCAGTTTAATACATGCAGGTCAAAGAGGATTTACAAAGCAGTGCTTTTTCCTTTTTATTTGCATTTTACATGCTTTATATACTCAAGCTTTATATGTTCTGTCCATCCCTGTCAGTAACTTTGATATAGCATTTAGCTTTACGTTCTGGAATGGATGCAGAGGGCTTGTCTACTTTAACTGCTGGCCTTGTTAATTTTGCATTGTGGAAATTAATCAATACTATCCTTGAAGGCTGTCCTTGGACATGGCACTTTTGTTTATGGGATATATTGTATGAATAATGTGTTATTAATACAGCTTAAATATACTAAGAGTCAATTTGCATCAAATATTTAGCTCTATTCCAGGTATTATGTACTTTTTTGAACGTTTTTGATCATGTACAGTATAACTTTTGTGTTCAAGATCTTTTATATTAATAAAATGTCATTAACATAAGTTTGCTATGTTCTGTTTTTTAGTTAATGCCAATTCCCTTGCGCAGAGATGAAAGATGCAAGCTTAAAACAATAAGTGAATAATACATCCCCCTCAGAGAACAAACATGGAGTCTCTGGAGGAAAATGAAACTTGTTGGACAAGACCGCACAGACTGAAGAACAAAGTACTTTCAAGGGTTATTTGCAGTCGGCTACAGCTAGGAAAAGCTAGGACTTTGGGCTTTACATCTTAAGGCGCACATTCTACTGTAGACACGATACTTTAAAATAATTAACCAGCTAGTGTCAAGAGATCGGAGATAGATAAAATGCTCAAAGAATCTGTCTTCCCTTGTAGCTGGGATCTTTTTCTTCCTTAGAAGCAAGGCTGCAAACCAATTTAAAAGCTAAAAGTGCCACAGTTCAGTGATATGATTGGGTGCTGCCTGTCACGGGTGTCGTTTTTTTGTCCAGTCCTTGGCATCCACTTTTCATCCAGCTGTAAATCTTTTTGGCACTCACTATAGGGTGTGATGCATGAAGAGAAATCTACTTTGAATCGTGCTACATTAGTGAAAGATGACTTCTGTTTTCCCTGATACAAGAAATGCTGCTTCAAGGAATGGAAATACGAAGGGGAAAAAAACAAAAGGTGATCCAATTTAAATATACCTAAAATATACCTTACATATACCTGCTCCAGCCTCACCGCCCACCAATCTGGAGGGTGTCTAATGATGAACACACTGTAGTGAGGCAGAGGGGACTTAAAATGGCAGCAATCCAAAACAGGGCGGCATAATCTCATGTTGAACATCTGATCAAATTCTTGTTCCATGCTGTAGCTTTTTATGTACTGCAGGTGTGCATTCTGCAGGAACATACCAAGTGAGCGGGGTCTCCAGCAAGATCTGAGATTTGATGGGCAAAAGAAAGCTTATCTGTGATAGACTGATATAGGTAGACAGAGAATTCCATGCAATGAAGTCACAAAATCAACATATTCATCCATCATTTTGCAAGTTATTGTGTCATGTATCGAGTGAACCAGCAAGAAAGTTATAGCAACCCAATATACAATTTATACTAATTTAGACACTGAAAATGTTCGATATCTGTTTGTTGAAGTACAGGACAGCAATAGAGGAAATTGCTTTCCATCTGAAGAACTATCCCCGAAAGGCAATCTCACTGCCTGGTCCATTCAGAGCTAAGGATGGGAGAGCATCTAATGATTATAAATGATAATGACACAAAGGAGCTCATCAGAGGCGAGATCAAATAAAAGAGTAAAGGGCAGTGTTATGTATAAAGGCAAATGAAGTGCAAATTTCTGTGTCCCCAAGTGGAGGTGACATCCGATAGGACTGGATGCTGCCTCACTGGATTAGCAATTCACGTCAGTCTGAAGTGAAGATGCTCCGTGGAGAATTACTTCAGTTGGTAACTATTCTTTCAGATGGGCCTGGTTAAATGTGGTGTTTTTGTTGTTTTTATGGTATTAGTCATAGCTTCTGATTGGGTGCTGCACATTTTCTACCGTGTCATTATGTATGGCTCTTGACAGGCCTGGTAATGTAAGCGCCACAGAAGATAAGCGATTGTCAGAGCAGCTTCTCATTTCTGCATCTGTGCACAATTACATCAAACATTTGCGAAGCGTCACACCGAAGATTAGCATCGTCTTTACAGCTGCCATTCCTCATCTATTTTTCCCATTCGAAACCCAATGGCATTGGCAGTGTCTAGATCGGAGGGGTTTTCTTTCTTGTTTTTCCTTGATTGCAGGGGTCACGTGGTGCGCTTAAATGAGAACAACATTAGCATGCTGGCCACGTCTGGCCTGAGTCTGCGCTTTGGTCTTGAGATATTTGTGTAGATGATTGCCAGATACAGCAGCTGTCATACTGCATGTTAATTCAGTTCTGCTTTTTTGCCACACCATAGATTTTTTGGCAGCGCCTTCCCACCTTCAGAAAACAAAGCGACCTGCCTTTTGTTGCTGGTAAAACATCTCCCAAAGCACACAGGCATGTTCCTTTGTGCTGGGATTGTTGATGACCCATTGAAACTCGGAGAGGTTTATCTAACTGCCGGAGATGTTTACTCCTTAGCGCCAAGCTCGCACTGGGAAGGTCCATCATCTTAGGATGTTATTTCAGACCAGAGTACCCAAGGCATAAACGGACACAAATAAGCAGACACTCCTCCCCCAGCATATTGATGTGCTTGTGTTGTGGCCATGTCTAACAGCGATGGCACTTATGTGTGCTGTGGCCTGGAGGAGGTTAGCCAGGGGGAAAAATGTTTTTGTTTGCCAATGTGAAAACCTGTCTTTTCTGTGCTCTCGGAAATAGCTCATGTGGCGAAGGCACTGAGGTGGAGTGAGCAGTGAGTGAGGAAGAAAAAAATAACTGCTAAACTGGATTTGATACTGTGAACATTATGGGCATCATGAATGAATTTGACAGTGGATGAATTTAATTGGACTTTAAATTTTGTGCTTGGCCCCCAAGAATCATTATCATAATGTAAAGTGAGGAAATGTTTGATTATACTCTATGCAGTATATGCATATAACTATTTGCCAACCATTAGTTGAAATTCTATTTCCAAGTGATTGTGATTAGCTCCTGTGCTATAGATATTAATTATTTCTTGTTAGGGACTTAAAAACCAGTAATTCCAGTGTTCAAAGAGAACAGCCTTACTTAAAAGCAAATCGTCCACATTCTCATTTGGTTTTCTTTGACCATCCGTGTCAGTCATTTGCTTCGTTTTAATTGAACCCTTGACTGAATCCAATTTGGATTACTGCTTCTCATTTGGGATCACAGTTTGAAAAGTATCCTGTGATTGTATCTGCTCAATAAATCTATTTGCTGGAATGCCAGGTGCATTTTAAACTCATGGCAAAATGTAGATACGCAAAGACATCTGTTAAATCTGTCTAAAATGTGTTAAAAAACAAATAGATAAGCGTTTAACTCAGCACCTTAGTTCACAGTGAAAGAACTGTGCTAGTTCTTATGCAAAAACGTATTATAAGTATTTATTAAAATGTATCTACTTAAAAATTCTACTTTATAAAGCACTTTTAAATAACCTGTGTACATGCTTATAATAGTTTCTGTTGAGGTTATAGGATTTGGGCATCTGTTAGATTTGTGTATATTACACCTGCATAACACTGTGCTGTGGCGAGGGTTGGCGAGAATCTCTCCAGTGGACACATCAGACAGTTGAGTTATGCGCATGCAACTTTCTTATCATAAAGGCTGGGAGGTTATCAGCAGCAGAATGAGATGAGAGAGCAGAACACAGAGACATGGAAAATAGCAGAGAGAGAAAGACAATAAAAATGGGGGCAGATCACCGTCCACGTTCAGGAGGAGGAAAAAATAAGCACAAAAACACAAAAAAATTACTACGTTTGAGGGATAGGTGTAATCAGTCAAACAAAGAATCCACCAACCATCTCTCGCAAGTCGTTAAACCCC
>JAODKF010000126.1:14051628-14062557 GCA_026779585.1 Mormyrus proboscirostris
CCACCCCCCCCCCCCCCCCCCAAACACACACACACAGGTTTGTAATTATATCTTTGTGGGGACTCTCCATTCATTTCTATGGGGGAAACTCTAATCCCAACATGATAACCTTAACCCCGACCCGGCCCTAACCTTATCAAAAAAAAACTTTAGGCATTTTTACTTTTTGATTGAATTCAGATTTTTGTGGGGACCTGAAAAATGGTCCCCACTACATTAAAAAACAGGTTTTTATTACATTTTGGAGACATTTGGTTCCCACAATGTAATATAAAGCTAATCTGCACACACACACACACACACACACACACATTGCTTTCTTACGGGGAGTGTTTTAATCTCCATTATTACTGTGGCTAGCCTCAGGAATTGTGATACTGACTTTGCTGATGAGCGCAGACGAAGGCTGGGTCCCCAACTTTTCACTTCTGTTAACGTTTCTCCGGCTCTGTGTCTTTTGCATGCTGTCTCCGTTCATTCCCGTGAGCTGAGCTGTGTTTATTAGTGCTACTTGTAGCATCACAAGGGTCGTGCAGTGCTTAGCAATGACAGCAGGCAGCAAGGTCGCTGTGTTTGAGGCGACAAGGCAGCTTGGCAGCTACCTGGCGTCATTTTTCAGGGTGGCGTACTCGCTTCCTGTTGTATCGATTGCACTCATTATGTGAAACTATGGAAACAGCAAAATGTGGAGATTAATATCGTGTAAAGATTGCAAAGCTATAGCACCGTCTAACTGTGAATACATTACTAGCTTGCCTCATACTTGTAACTTTGTAGCATTTGTCAAGGGCCAAGATGTGGGTGAATTATGAACGCTCAGGACGTGCTCCTACCAATGTTGTGGAACACAGTGTTTGTTTAGCGGAGTGCGGGGTTCAGGGCTGATATGGACCCTGTCAATACTGAAAACAGACCCACAACCTCGGCCTTTGTTTTTGACTCTTAGAAAGTGACGCATCAGCTTAAGTAATGTGAGAAGTCAGTGCTTCCCAGTTCAGTTCCAAATATTGTCCACAGTTATGTGTCTGAGGCAGTGACCCAGGAGAATAACCACTGCATTGCATATACTGTACAAATGGGTGTGACTGTTTGAAAACAGCCACTATCTGATTGGCTGCATGGGAAACATAATTCACAAATGATTACGCTACATACATCTTATGTTTTGACTCCTTTTTTTAATTTGTTAGTACAATTTTAATATTTATTTAGTATTTTTAAACTGGCAGCTTGTTCCCTTAGGTCTCATAAAGGGTGACATCTATTCATGTTAGGAATGCAGTGACAGGATATAAAATGAAACTTAGGCAGTAATTCGGAAAGTCATCGTTTGTGTTTTTTCTTCTTCTGAGTGGAAAAGGTGTGTTTGAACAGAGACATATTACGATCGATACTGAGGCGTGCCTTTCCTAGCTGACTGATTACTGCTTTAAGTGCTCCTGACATAAAGTTTAGTGGGGGGTGGGGGGGTATTTATGTTGCATCAGTTTAAGTGACGCTGTCCCTTTAATCACTTAAGTCTTAAGCCAATCTGGGAACTAATGTTGTTTGCAAGACAGACACTCATAATTAAAATTCACAGACAAAATATATCTGGCATCATGAACAATTAACAGCCATATTCACTAGGGCATGTTACAAAGCTTTCTGTGTGGCCAATAAATATTTCATAAAGCCATTCATTTGTTTTATAAAACCTGATTTTTTTTATCAATAAACTTTATCAGTGTGCAGTCTTACAGTTATGGGTAATTTTTTGTCTCCTTATTTAATAACGCATGAAGACAACATTCATGCCTGTTTTATGTTTTTTTTTCAATGGAATCACTGACAGTTCTGAAATATATTCTGTTATATATTTAGTAATGTATACAGTTTATGTTATGCTCTGGGGAAAACCTGTTACTTGTTACTTTTTTCATTCAAAAGAAATGCCTCTTCTAATCCATTAAAAAGTTTTTATTGGTTCCCATTTTACAAAACAAATATATGGTGCATATTTATCATGGAATGTGTGCTGCTGGATCTGGTTGAACTACAAGAATAGCTTTCATTTTCCAGTCCATTAAAAAATGCCAATATTGCAGGAAACACAGGGCACAAGGCAGAGGAAGCCCTAGGTGGGATGCCGGAACCTCCTAGCTTAATTCAGATTGTATTGAATAATGATGGAAAAGTTCTGAAAATGTATGGAAGATTAAAAGAAAGTAATAATAGTCAAAAGCATGTAATTACTAAATTAACATATTGGAACGCGTCTATTTAAAGCTTTTAGTTTTTAGGGACTGAAAATTTTACTGCTTGTCTCTTAACTACTTGGAATAGTTCTAGATAAATATGGTTCTCAGGTGGTGCTGAAAAGGTGTGTATTTGGAAATCATGCACTCCACTCTAGTTAACTATAACTTGACTGATTGATAGCTGCTCATTTAGTTCTCAGCAGATTCTGTCAATCTGTCCAAGTACCCATTTATAAAATCAGTCCATAAAATGTTAAGCTCATAAAATGTTAAAGCATATCAAATGTGTCCTCAGCTACCAATTACAGAGACTGAATGAAAATATATTACAATTTCTCTTCACAGAGTAACAGCTATAGAGTGACTGTGCCAATTGTGGGCTAACACTTATGCAGCGTCGTGTATATTGAAATATGCTGAAACATGCATGTTATTGTAGACACAGGGTGTTCTGCCATATGTTCCCTGATTGGATAAAATAGGCTTTCATACTCAATTTGGGAGATATTATTTTGTTACCTCTATGGGCCTGACAGCTGCTTTGCAGCACATGTGACCTGTTGTCTAAACTGCTCTACTTTTACCTATCGGTTGAAGGATTACTTTGACAGTTCCTGTTTTCAGCTGAAGCAGAGGTCTACTGAAAGCTAAGGTCTGCAACATGTGCCATCCCATCGGAAATTATATCTTTACCGAAATCCTTTTTTTTTGGTACATTAAACTTTTTTAAAAAGATTTACTTCGCCTTAGCAGTGGAGATGTACCTTTAACAGCTTTGTCGATCTGACACCTTTGTAACTCTCTGTGCCTCCTTTGATTGCTGGCCGCTTACAATACAATACATTGCTTAAATGGGAGCAACTGATGACAAGGCTGTCAGGTGGATAGAATGAAAGGCTTCTTTGAAAATCCTGCCTTCACATAATATTGACTCAGTGTCCCAGTTGGACCAATAATGAAAGATATTCAATATAGATTTGGCCAGGTTTTAATTTAAGGTTTTTTTCTTGAAACTGACTAGAAATAGAGGATCAGTCTACTTCAGTTGAAGAGCATACCTGACAATGATACAGGCATCTGTCTCAGTGGGTAATATTTGTCCATTTTGTGAGGAATTCAGTGTTTCTGTTACAACCAATGTCATGACTGCCTCAGTATCTTCACCTGTTTCATCAGCCCTGATGTGTTAGCTTTTAACTTTGAATCAGCAATGACTGAATGGTGTGATGTTTTGATGAGAGAGAGTCCAGTTGCGGGAGAGCAGTTTATCATGAAATCATAGACCAAAAAAATAATATGGGAGTCTCATGCACAGGAGGTGAATCTTGGAGCGGGGCAATGGTAAACAAAGGAAACCGAACCCCAACCTTAATCCAAAATCCATAATCTAAACATAAGCAGAATGTCATTAGAACACTTCAGAGAAAAACTGCCAAATCCAAAACTGATAGATTAAGAAGAAATCATGCACAGAAATGGTTTCAGTTAATGCTCAGTATGGTGAAAGACACTCTACCACAGAAAATTTAAAATGGTCCTGATTTAAAAAATTCTGCTGCCTTTCTGAAAGAAAACATGTTGACCTGTGTCATTGGTCTAGCCGAAGCTATTACGCTTGTCGAGAGACAGTGGATATTCAGTATAGAATATATCAGATAAAGTGTATAAAACAGCATGCAGCACACTTTTAAAATGTTTTATATGATTATTTGCTATTAAAGCCAGCAAGGTGTATAGACTTCTGGCGAAAGTACTGTCTTATTTAGCCGAGTATTTTACCACATGATGTAACCTACACCAGAGATATTGTGGGTCATAACCCAAATTTGGGTCGCAGCAAGTTCTGAAAGGGAGTTTGAAATGTAAGCATTTTTAAACAAGCAAAGTCCTATGCTGATCCACGATCAGATTTCCCATCCCCAATCCTACAATCAACCTATATACTGTAGACAGCTCATGGGTCTGCAAATGCTTAGCGCAAAACTAGTGAACATTCAACCAATCCAAGAAGCCAAACCACAGATGATTAATGTAAAATTCACTGGCACATCCAATTAGATTTGTTTGATAGGCATTGATTGGCGTAAACTGAAGAGTGCACTGCATGCTTGATCATAGCATTAGTTTAGACCTATACTTGATAAAGGGTTGCAACTGAGCTGGCATGGTAAAAATTGGGTTGTGGTGTAAAAAGGTTGAGAAATACTGACCAATACTGTACTATCCCTCTCGATAACGTAGAATAGCTTGTTTGACAAAGTGTTTGTTCAGCAACAAAAATTTTATTAATAATATTCATATTTACAGATGTGTTGTGCCTGATTGCTCATATGAAAAAGATATGCTTTGTCTTATTATTTGGGATTTCCTTTGTTTTTACAAAACCAAATAAACGTGCCTTTATTGTTGCTAAATAATACACTCTCTGAATGTAAGGCTAGCAAATACTGATGTTTTAAGTCATTTAGCTAGAGCTGCTTGTCAGAATTTGACTTGTTGACGTATCTTGCAGAAAGGAGAAACCTCATCCATCACCCAAACATCTCTGCATTTATCCTCATGGGGACAGTATCAGCAGTGAAAGCAGACTTTAACTGGAGTCTCGCTTGTTATTATCTTTGGTCAGTTTTCATCAAGATTAACTATTTTATTAAAATTTTTAGTGCATCTTTTGAAAATAATTATAAAACAATACATAATTCCATGCCCAACGGAATAAAACTATAATACCTAAGGGATTATTTGAAAAAATGCTAGAGGAAATTGTACTAATTAAATTAGGCCTTTTAATGAGTCATCAGCAATGAAAGCTCATGGTAAGAGTTTGCACCTGCTGTGTCAGGAAGCAGCATTAGATTATACCGAATATATTTTTACTGGCTTGTCATGCAGAAAATAGCCAAGAGCATGAGACTGAGCTGCCCCAACCTGCCATCCTAAATGTGACAAATCATACTGAAAATATCTTACACTGCAGTGTAGACATTCACTTAGTAGCCACTGCATTACGCCTAGCTTGCACCAGGTAAGATCCACTTTTGCCTACAGAACTGCTTCAAGGCCAGACAAGTTGTCCATTCGGAGAAGCCATTCTGCACACGGTTGTTGTACTGAGCTGTCATTTGTGTGGCCTCTCTGTTAGCTTCGAATAGTCTGCCCGTTGTTCTCTGACCTCTCATTAGTGAGGTGTTTTCACTGACAGAACTGTCACCGACTGAACGTTTTTTTCGCTTGTTGCATCAGTCTCTGTAAATTGTACTCGGTGTCGTTGTGCCAAAGTCCAAGAAGCGTGACCGTTTCTGAGTCACTGGAATCACTGCATCTAGCGGCAGCAATCACTCCACATTCGATATCCCTTAAATCATGCATCATAGCCATTCTAATGCTTAGTCGAAGACAGATCGAACCTGTTGTCCCAGTCCGTATGCAATATGCATTCAGCTGCAGCAACAGGATTCTGTTTGTAGAAGCAGGCTGTTTGCGCTAACAGGCTGGTGTACCTGACAAATTAGTCATTGTGTGTTTGCTTTAATGCTAAAATAATGCCTTCAAAAATCTACACTTTAGGAATGATGTGTTAACATTTTATGTCAGTTTTGCCAGTGTTTACTTTTATTTTTAAGAACCCCATAAAGAAGGGTTTGAATGAATGTGCCTTTTACTATAATTTACATAAATGGTGCCCAATTGCAATAATAAATTGTATCCTGTAATACTTGTTTGTAATCAATTCCAGTTGTATAATTACAATATTTTCATATAAAAATATGAGTTATTATAACGTGTAGTAATTCATTTAATTATCTGATGATGGATAAACATGAAAATTATGATCTTTTAATGTAAGGGTGTTCATCTCAGACATCTGTAAACTTACTATTGTTGCTCGTACTGTCAGCAATTTGATTCATATGTGTCGTAACTCATTACTTAAACCTGCGTTATATGCATTCAAAGTATTTTTTTCCAACGCAAAACTATAATAGTACATCCAGGGTGGCAGAAACACATTTTTATCCCTGACATCATATATTTTAATGAAGCTGTAATCGATTATGTAAATGGAATTGATGAAAGCGAGATGTTAAGTAGTTAGTTAAGTGGTTAAGTAAGGCTACATGTATTTTGCATAAAGAGTTTGAGCTGTGCAGTATTTTGCTCAGCCTGTTCATCCATCCATTTTCTCACCTTCCATATTTGCTTAATACAGGATTGAGGCGCTCTTGTTTAGCCCTAACAATGAGACGCTTGTGTGTGTCTGTCTGTGTTTCAGGGGGCACCAAGGACTCCCCCCCTACCCTGCTGGCCTCCGCCCCCGCAATGCTCCCCCAATTCCTGCAGGAGCCGGATGATGCTTATATTGTGAAGAGCAACCCCATCAAGCTACGCTGCCAGGCTGCACCGGCCCTGCAGATATTTTTTAAGTGCAACGGGGAGTGGGTGCACCAGAGCCAGCATGCCTCCCAAGAACTCAGGGACGAGGCCACAGGTACGGCTGAGAGACACCCAGTGTGACGGAGCTGTGAATCTGTCCTGAAGTCATCACAAGACTCACACTCCATGCTTATGAATCACTCATTACTCCCGAGAATCGTACCCAGTAACTCGACCTGGTTCATCTGAGGAGATGCTTTAATACAGTTTTTTTTTTTCCCTTTACCAAATATACATAAGGTTTTTTTCACTCGAAAAGCTACACTATGGGGTTGTTATAAAGAACTCACCTTACTTAGTTTCAGTTTTCTAAGATTGCTATTATATTTAACATATTTAACGATCCGACTCAAGCCACTTGAAGTATGTTATACTATGAATAATCACTTTCTTGACCATGAAAGGAAATTGCTTCTGCTACAATTGCACAGATAGACAGAGACACCATTGGACACGATGAACACTATATACCGAGATGAAGAATATATCACAAACTAAATTAAATGAGCAAAAGAAAATATTAAAGATAGAATACATGACAAATATACTACAACTCTTTAGGCGAAACATATATAATGTTTTCTATACACTACTACATATAACTGTGTAACTAGTTTGCAATGAGACTACTTCACTGTGAAAGATGAATTAGCTAAGATGCTGTACAGTGGAATTGTTTGATATGATGCATTTTGTACTCACAGTAGTCGCTCACAGAACCAGTATTTTATGTGATAAAATTAATATTGCATATAGTGTTGAGGTATTCCACATTCAGAGAAACTGACCAGTTATTGCACGTCATAGTAGTATGTAAAAGATATATGAAAAGACATAGTAATGAAGTAACGCCTGATGATCGTGAATACCACAGAATGAGTGACATTGGGAGGAGTTGTAACATCTGATGATTGTGAATACATCAGGATGAGTGACATTGGGAGGAGTTGTAACATCCGATGATTGTGAATACCACAGGATGAGTGACATTGGGAGGAGTTGTAACATCCGATGATTGTGAATACCACAGAATGAGTGACATTGGGAGGAGTTGTAACATCTGATGATTGTGAATACATCAGGATGAGTGACATTGGGAGGAGTTGTAACATCCGATGATTGTGAATACCACAGGATGAGTGACATTGGGAGGAGTTGTAACATCCGATGATTGTGAATACCACAGAATGAGTGACATTGGGAGGAGTTGTAACATCTGATGATTGTGAATACAACAGGATGAGTGACTTTGGGAGGAGTTGTAACATCCGATGATTGTCAACACCACAGAATGAGTGACATTGGGAGGAGTTGTAACATCTGATGATTGTGAATACAACAGGATGAGTGACATTGGAAGGAGTTGTAACATCTGATGATTGTGAATACAACAGGATGAGTGACTTTGGGAGAAGTTGTAACATCCGATGATTGTGAATACAACAGGATGAGTGACATTGGGAGGAGTTGTAACATCTGATGATTGTGAATACAACACGATGAGTGACATTGGGAGGAGTTGTAGCGTCCGATGATTGTGAATACAACACGATGAGTGACATTGGGAGGAGTTGTAGCGTCCGATGATTGTGAATACCACAGAATCCCACAGAGCTCTGTTTTCATCGCCTATGTTTTAGCACAAATGAAGATTTGACAAAGATGACAACTCAGGGCACCAGCAGTCAGTAAATGTTACAGGTGCAACCCAAGCAGTTGTTTCCTCTAAGACACTGGAGGACAGGTGAGCGTGCTGCTGCTGTCAGTGATTGGTGCTTAATGGAAGATGCCATTTTGCACCAATGGATGACATGGGGCAGATTTTCCGTGTGCCAGTGGCCATTTTGATGTCATGCAGCACTGTTGTCTAGTCAATGTGAGAGACTTCGACTCTTTTTTTTCCTGCATGCTCAGTGGCTATCCCACAACAAATCTACTTTTGCTACTTGTTAGTTCACCTGCCAGCTTTCTCTACCCTTGGGACCAGACCCCACACTGTTATAATAGGCCCACTGGTCCATGCACATGTACATAATCTCAACCCAAAAAAACTCATCATCATGAGGGCTGAATTTGCAAACATGGAGAAACTTGCTGTAAATCGCCTGAGGAAGGCCATCCGCCATGTGATAATTACTGCCACCTCAGCAATGCCCCACTCCCAACCTTTACTCAGTCTAACACATACCTATCTCCCCAGTAAGCTGGGCCTTATACATGGGAACTAGCAAGTTCCTGTTCACCCTGAGGAAATTCCCAAGACAGTTCTTATCACTGCATTTGGCCTCTTTGAGTTCCACACAGACATTGCCATAGCTAATGGATTCTACCTTATAAGGCCCACACTTTCCTTTTCTTTCTCCCTGGATGATATGTTCATGGCCAGCTCCTCTAGGGCAGAACATCTGTCACACTTCAGGACCTTTTTCTAATGTCTCAGCCACAATGGACAAATCATAAAGTTTGCTAAGTGCTGCTTTGGACTGCAGTCCATTGACTTCCTTGACTGTCATATTGCCAAAGATATAGATTAAGAACTTTTGAGGTTTGTAAGTTTATGGCCCATAGATTTCTTATTTGTAGGAGAAAGAAACAATGCAGATTATTCTATATTGATAAGACAACCATAACGGAAGGAAATAGATTGAAGACCTTTATAGAAACAAGTGCATAACACTCCCTGTATTCAAGATAGGAGTCAACCCTGTGGCTGGTGTCACTAAGTTCCTGCTAACACAAACGATTAATGGTCTTCCAGGGGTTTTTAGAGATGGTGAACATTCATTATCAGTTCGTCTCAAGTATGCAATAATTCCAGCGCAGCCATTCTCAGAATTGCTGGTTCCCAGTTAGCAGGGAACATCCCCAGAACTTTAACATTATTACCTGAATGTCCTTTTAACATAACTAATGTTGAAAAATATCATTTTATTTAAAAAATGTATTTTATACCAGTTTTATAAGTGCCTGTATGGTACAGTATGGCCTCAGCAAAGATTTGTGCAACTGCACCCTTGCCTGCCTTCAATGCCAGAGAGCAAAGGTCCACCACCATATCAAAGCATCCCTGGCACAGATTGAGATTCTTCAGCATGTCTTGACCATGAAACTGTGATATTTGACTCTCTCCCTCCTTCCAATGGCTGACTTCCTCACCATGATGGACAGAACCACCAAATAACAAGTTGCTGTACCTCTTATGCTGACTGGCACATGACACAGGCTTTCTTTAAGTTCATGGTGGCCCAGTTTGGCACACAATCTGGTATATTTTCTGAATTCACATAGGAACTGGACAGAAATTGCCAGGAGCCTCAGTGTGAAGCTCCATCATACCGGCGTCCGTCGTTCGTAGCCCAATGGCCTGTGTGAACATTTCTACTGCTCCAGGAAATCTTCCCTGACAGCCAGCCTGAAGGACAATAACTGGCACAATTGTTTTCCAAGGGCGATTTTATGGCTGACCTACAGGGCTATTCGGCAGCACTGCTTTATGGGAAAATACTTTGAGTACCCAGAGACTTAATACCGGAACCACCACCCTTCCCCCCAATGGTCCACCATACTAGGCAAGGCGTTACTCATGCACCTACTTCCCAACCTAGTCCACACGAGTCCTCAGTTCCAGCTGACATGCAGACGGTGGAGCATTCATCCGAAATGATGCACAGCAGAACCCACTGAAACCAGCCTGTGGGGGCCCTTTCCGCCTCCTGGAAGGTGGTGATAAGTCTTTCCTGAGCTGCACTGGTGGCAGACCTGAGTGCATCGTCGCAGATCCTCTGAAGCCTGACCGCCGTGACCCCGGCCCGTCTGTCCTTCTGAGCGTACACGTCCCGCCGCCACTGCACTGCTGGCCAAGACCGGGACACTGAGTGAAGCTGCTGGCCGTCTGCTGACTGTGAGCCTCAGACTAGCTTACTCTGCTCTTTCTGGGGGCGTAATTGGGACACACAAGCATTAGTTACATTCATTTATACTAAGACATGGTAAGTGTTTTTTTTCTGTTAGATGCATGGTGTTGTGGATTGATGTCGGGAGAACGCTGCACTTCTTATATACAGACACATGGCAAATACAGTGATTGGTGCTTTTCTACTCAAGGGAAACATCACACCTGTATTACTAGGGCTTTGCAGAGCCATTTGCTAACAGTGACTGTATTAATTTTCCTTTTCACACTCTTACTCCCCCCACCCCCCCCCCCCCCCCGAGTATACCTCAACAACAAAGCTACTTCGCAGTCGCTCAGACT
>JAODKF010000126.1:14071852-14089897 GCA_026779585.1 Mormyrus proboscirostris
CTCCAAAAATGCGCAGCTATTCATTCCATCCCCTTAACATGTGCATTCAGATTGATCTCTGTATCACACCCGGGTTAATCAGTCATTCTGACGAAATATAACTTACAAGCCATGTCTAAATTCAGCTTTTTGTTTCACATTTATAATTATTTAAATGTTAATGACATGTTATATCTACAAAATAAAGCAGAAGAAATAGTGCTGATGTTGTCACAGTTTAAAGTGTATTCATAGGCGTTTGACAAAGAATGTGAGAATTTCTTATCGCCATTGGTTACCTATGAGGATAAGTTACTTACTTTTCTGTATATTCAGCAATTTTCCAGTTGAAAAAATAACCCAGCCTAAGGAAAATCACATGCCAGGCCTCTTCAGGCTCTGTGTTCCACCTCTCTGGATGAAAGTGGAAGGTAGGGCTTTTGAGGAGAGTAGTGATAAGGACACCCCCAGAGATTTACCAAGGCACGTTGGGTTTCCCGGCAGAACATACAGGCAACTGCAACAACTGTCCTTGTTATGCTTTGTGTCTTTGGTGGCAGAGTGCTCTTTTATTATAGCATGCAATGCCTTGTTGTATCCTTTTCCACTGCTTTTTCATGACACCAGCAAACAATGAATTGGCACCCAGGGCTGGTATATTACTACTAAATATTATTATCACAAAACATTTCACATATAAGGTTGGTGCCAGATACCACAGGACACCTTCAGAGGTCTTTGTTTCAACCATCTCAGTATTTTGCAAAAAAGATTAATACTTCATCTTGCCTTTCAGTTCTTGTACAGAGTATTGAACACTATAGAAATACCCCTTAATTGGCATTTGGATCATCTGTTTATTTTCATTCTCCATCATGCCTTTCAGTTTTTGCATAGAGTATTGTTGAGCATTTAAATACTCCATTATTGACGTTTGTATCTTCTATTTATTTTCATTCTCCATCAGTTTTGCATAGAGTATTGTAGAGCATGTAAATACCCCATCATTGGCGTTTGCATCTTCTGTTTATTTTCATTCTCCATCTTTGTAATGCAAAGCAGTATTTAAAGTCAACAATAACCTCATCTTTCTTATCTGCAGGAAATTGGAAGCTAAGTTAAAATTAATATTAAGGCCAACACGGCCTGTTTTTTCTTTTCCTCTTTAGTTTTTCAGTCTCTTTCTTATGCAGACCGAGGCATATGCCACGCCCACCTCGTTACCCTCGTGTGAATCCCGCTTGTTGTCAGCTGTTTCCTGTGTGATCTAATCAGTCCTGTGCATTTAGTCTGCATTCAAGTCTGTTTCCCCAGGTCTGCCATTAACATTGTCTACTGT
Organism: Mormyrus proboscirostris; assembly: GCA_026779585.1. Classification (NCBI taxonomy): domain Eukaryota; kingdom Metazoa; phylum Chordata; class Actinopteri; order Osteoglossiformes; family Mormyridae; genus Mormyrus; species Mormyrus proboscirostris. The sequence goes on from JAODKF010000126.1 coordinate 14,073,171, forward strand.
TTCGCACCCTGCCGTGTCATTTCTCCCAATTAAACCCTGTATTCCCTCAACCTCCATCCCCCTTATCCCGATTCCCCGACCGATCGCAGCACATTGTACTGTCCAAGACTGGAATTTTGTCTTCTCCTACAACTCAGTCAAGATCAATGACTACATGACAGGCTGAACTGTGCCATGCGGCTGAATCAACATTAGTTGCTAGTTTCCAGCGCGGTTGATTGTGTGCAGGCTGCAGCAAGCATCACGCCTCCTTAGGTGACCACACGTGCCGAAGAGTCCCAGAACACGGCCTACAATGGAGAGCTCTGCAAAGCCCCCTATCAGCAGAGCATGTTAAAGCTAATGACCAGAGTAAATTGAACTTTCCATGATGAAAAGCCTAGCATCTTCTCCTGCTGAGTTTTTAATTTAAAAAATGTGACGATTAGGCAAATTAATTTCTTCCATCCTCCAGCACACACTTATTGGCCTAATTTGCTCTGTCCCTTAAAAACGTTGTTAATCACGTCTCCTTCAGAAGCTGTAATTCTGTGGGAGGAAGACCAGGATGAAGAGACACTGGCTGCTGTCTTTCAGTGGGACTCGAAAGACAAAACGGACAAAAAGACAAAAATGTTGAGACCTCTGACTGATTTTGATTCGACCCCTTGGGGCTTGCTGTACACCACGAGTTATAGAGTAGCTGTCATATTTTAGCATATATACTGCGCACTGGGGGGGAGGGGATGTGCAGGAAACAGCGATTCCAATAGCCATCCATCACCACAGATCTGGGTCAGGGTCAGGGTGAGCTTTCAGCTGATTCCAGGAAGCACAGGAGACTGAGCAGGGGGCACCTTGGCTGAGATGCCAGCAGTTCCCAATATGTTTTTTTAAAATATCAGCACTGTGGTAATTTTTCTTTATTAGTTTTATTATTATTATCATTATAATATACGCTGAAAGTGTATCGATTACACTCAATTCAGCTATTGTAAAGATTGCATGTGAATACAAGCAATTTTGTTTGTATTCAATCCACTAGCCATCTCTGATATGAGAAAACGGATTCTCCCTAATTTCCGCTCACCAGCACACACACCCACACAGACACAAACTGTGACCCGTAATCCTCAGTTCCGACCACCTGCATCGGCATCTGTCCCGTTCCTCCGCTACCGCCACACCTCACAGTCGCGGTCCACCCCGGGCGCAGACTCTGGTGCATGCAGGCACTGCCCTCCACGGAGTAGCTGCAGCTATGCCAGACATGCGCAGTGCCAGCTCCCGTTCGGGAGTGAGGTGCCGGACGATGAATGGGAAATCTGTCCGGAAAAGATCAGTGGCCGCTGTTTCACTAAGGACCTTTTGATCCATCTGCCTTGGTCAGCGATCCAGCCCCGTCTGTCTTTTCTTAAATACGGAGCATGAAAGACACTTCGCCTGTCTGCCTGTATCCTTCCTTTCAGCTTTTATTTCATTTTGTTATTTCAGGAATGCAGAAAATAGGCTGCTATTCCTAGGCTGGCAATGTGATTAACTGATTGTAGCTGAAAATCCCAAAGGTTCATTGTGAGTATAGAAAAACAGACGTCAGCAATAAAGCTCTCCCTAATACAGTAATATTTTTTAAAGTGGTAATTTTTTAATAATAAATTATATATAATGTAAACAACAGGCAGTTGTTTATAGGTAACAGTGATTCATGTATATGTGTTTGTCCACTTGTATTTTTGGATTTATATATTGTTCTGAAAACATATTATTTATATATAACTGATTGTAACTCCACAGAAAAATGTTCTTATGCTAATGAATATGTTAATTTGTAACATGCAAATATTTAAATTGACACACATACTTAATGCTTCTCTGTTACCATGAGACTTGGTAATGTCAGTTGTTATTTAATTAAAATATAATTAATTTTATAGACTAATCAAAGAATCGTTTTACTTCCAATTTTTCTGCCAAAGGTTAACTGATGTTAAGCGTGTCAGGCTATGCCTGCCAGGCAGCCTCAGTCAACCTCAATTTTTGTGGCTATTGACAATAAAGAAAAAAGGCAAATGGAAAATAATTAGAGAGGAAGTACTGCGATTAATTCTGTGCTGAAAGCAAGAAGAAAAGCCTACAGCCACTTTGAAGGCTCTGAAGTAACCGTATAACCAATGGAATTAAATGATGAAAGGATTCCCTGCTATCAGAAATTAAGCAATAATCTCATGATGCTGGAGTCATTGATTTCAAAACATCAGCTGTTCTTTTGGGGGGCCTTAATACAGACCCCAGAAACCTACAAAAATCGCCAATTGTTTGAGTATTGGGTTCTGAAAGAGGTTTGGATGCATGTGAACAGATCTTTCTGTTTTGTGAAGGGGGTGGGTTGTATTTTCATTACCACTCTATAAATTATTCATCCCTACATGCCTCTAGACAAAAGCAAAAACACAATTTGTAGGTAGTGATTACAATCTGTAATTACCCAAGTACTAAGTTAAAAACACAAGAAATGATTAGTATGTCTCCGCAGCAAAGTACCCAGCTGTAGCTAAGCAGCGTGGCCTCAACTGTCATATATTTTGTGAGCATCTACCGCAGAGGAATAAGGCACCTGTAGTGTAGGAGGGCAGTAGCAGCAGTTTATATCCTGCAACTTTATAGCACAAATATTTGCATAAATATTGCGGTAGATGTAAAATATTCCACCCATAAATGTATTGGAAAATAAAATATTGTACAAAGCAGACCAGGGTTCTAAAAGAAGACAAACAGCTGAATTACCCACATATGTGAAAAAAACAGCCTGAAAATGCTATTCAAGTAATGGATTGAAAATACTTAAAGGGGAGGACCAAACAGAATAAAATATATACTATAAAAGCTGCCTAGACTTAAATGTAGAAAGCTTTCAGGGCTGATTAGCATATAGCGTAGCATCTTCCAGCTGTTTTATTCAGGACTTGGTCATGGTGGGAGGGTGCAGAGATCCCAGGCATCACAGATAAACTTACATACTGAAATTGGGCTATTTTTGCAACAAACCTATGTGAACGAATTCTAAATGAACAAACATAGATATTTTTCATGCTTTGTATATTTTTTTCATATTTTTCCAGTGTTGCTTAAACATTTTTCTTACAATAAGTCTGAAGATGTAATACATTTTGGTTTTCTCTCCTGGCAACCTTTCCTGACATTATTGCTTTGTGACGACTTTGTGAGAGCTGTTCTGTCGTGAAAACATTCATGTTGATTGATGGGATTGTTTCCTACCTGTTGCAGTGGGAGCCAACAAAGCATACAGGTCTGAAGCTGCTGATGTCGTTGTTTGATAGTAACTGCATGTGTAAAGATTGTGTGTTATGTTTTTCCTACCAGGTGGAGTGGCTGAAAAATGAGGAACTGTTGACCTCACTCAATGATGACAATATTGACACACGGGCCAACAGCTTGATCATTACTCAAGCCCGACTGTCAGACTCTGGGAATTACAGCTGCCTGGCCAGCAATGTTGTGGCCAAGAGACGGAGTGCCATAGCAGCGGTGCTGGTTTTTGGTAAGACCCACTGCAGTTTGCTTTACAGTATGACATATGACCATGAATGTGTTCATGTCATCATGTCATCATGTCAATAGCCATACTGGGGTTTCAGTGCCATTTAGGTGGCAAGGATCAGCCAGAAGGATACAGATGGTCTTCACCTTGGCAATGGGTATTAACTTTGGGAATGTGGACAATCAGGGAAGGAGTCTGAATTCATGGGGATGGAAGAATATTGACTAGATATAATCACCCTCCATAGATTGTGTGGGGTCTGAAACCAAACCTCTCAATCATGGCTGGAATGTCTCCTGCTTTTGAGTTCTCCTGGTGAAATGACTTGCTTCCAGGTTAAAGGCTGTGCAGCTTGAGTTTTTTTCTAGCAGACAAGATGATTGCCTCAGTGCGACTGTGAGTTGCAGAACAGTAAACCCTGTCTGTTGATTGTGTGTACGTGCCGATTGGCATTTTGACGTGCTCAGCCTTCTTTGGCATGGCCTTTATCATACTTACAAACTCCTACAAATGTGCCATAGCATGGATCCTGACTGGCTGCATTACTGTATGAAGCTGTGGTTGCTCCACTCGTGACTGGATGACTTTCCAAATAGCGGTGAGAACAGCAGCGCTCATCACCGCCAACAAGTTCCTTGCCTTACAGGACATCTATTGCTCACAATGTCTGAATGATGCCCTCAAAATGGCATCTGACTGCAGCTGTCCAGATCTATATTCCAGGCTACCATCTGGCAGGTATTACAGGAACATCCAATCACAGACAGCCAGGCAAAAGAACAGCTTCTACCTGCAGGCTATCATATTACTGAACAACTCTACCACTATGTAACAGTGTAGGATATACGAACTGTTACTATGCAATGTTGTAGTGAATCACTTTACTGATGTTACTTCCTAGTCTTACACCATAGACGTCAACAAAATCTGTTTATTTTATCTTCTATCTTATATATTATTTTTATGATCTTTACGTTTGTCCATCATGAAGGTTTTGTGCATCTTTGCCCTTTTAGTGATTACCTGAGCCTCACCACAAGCCATTTAAATGTATTGCTGTCCACAGGGACGTTGTGATCCTACTGGCAGCCTTCAGGGAGTGGGGAACACTGGAGAAACCTGGAGGAGAATGATTATGAAGAATAACCTCCTGGGTCTAATGCTGAACGGGAAGCTGTTGGTCCCTGTCATGCTGGTCACCCTAGATGCCACTGGTAGACACCTGTGGTGAAGCTGTCAAACTGAAAAAGGAGCCTTTTAGGCTGTGCTTGTAAGGGGGGGGGCGGGGGTGTCTCCTGAGACAGCTGAAAGGCACTGACATGCCACTAAAGCAGCAAAGAAACCAGCTGAGGTCGGGAAAGCTCATGCCTGGGAGGAGTTTGGAGAGGCCATGGAGAGTGGTGGGGAGCTTCAACAATGTTTTGGAAAACTGTTAAACACCATAGGGGGTAAAGCAGGCCTGGCAAGTGGGGGCTGAGGTGGATCAGAGGGCCTGTTCTAGCTATAGCCAGCCTATGTTGGCGTACTGGAGGGACGATTCCGCCAGGCTGTGACAATGGATCAGCCTTTCTCTCTTGCCCAGTTTTGTGAGGGTTTGTGAGAACGTGCCGATAAAGTGTACATGTGTTTTTGGACTTGGAGAAGCTGTATAAGGGATGTGCTGCAGAAACGGGTCTCCAGCAGGGTGTACCTGTGGCTGAAAGGACCCCTGGTATGGTGGGCTTGAGGTGACATCTGTGCAATTTGCAGATGACATCACACTTTGGGCCAGGGGTCTCTACCTTTTTTTGCAGTACAAGGAAAATAACGTGGAATGCTGCTGAGTCGGGACGGATTATTTTGCTGGATGGTGGAGGTCCCGGGGTAGAAAGTGTCATGACCAACTGGGAATGTTGATGGGTTGGCAGCCACTGCTTGGTTAAGCATTTGTGTGGTTCAGTAGCTCCTGATCTGAAGATGTTTCAGAAAAGCGTGAATTCCCTATAGGTGAGGAGCAGAAGTACTTTAGGATCTTGTTCACAAGTAAGGATAAGATACTGACGGGTGTATTGGTTCAGTGGCTGCAGTTTTGAGGGCATTGAGTAGGTCTGTGGTGGTATAGTGGTAGTTAAACTGCAAGGTTCATCTAATAATTTATCTCTGTCCCTTTCCCTATTATGAACTGTGGGTAATGACCAAAAGAATAAGGTCACAAGTACAAGTAGCTAAATGAGATTTCCCTGCCAGGATTACTCCCCATGATAAGATCCAGTGGGACCTCGAAATACAGTTGCTGCTGATCTAAATCGAGAGGAGCTAGGTGTGGTGGTTTGAGCATCTTATAGGGATGTCCCCTTGTAAGGATGCCCCCTAGTAGACTCCCAAGGGAGCTGTTTCAAGCACGTTCCACTGGGTGAAGACCACGAGGCAGATCCAGAACATGCTGGAGGGACTGTACCTCCCCGGTGGCTTGTGAATGTCTGGGGATCCCTTAGCACAGGCGAGCATCTGTGAGGCCATCCAGTGAGGGAGGTCTGGTCTGACCTGCTTAGCTTACTGCCAATGCAGCCCTAACCAGCAAAAGTGGTGTGAAGAAGATTAAGATGATTTTCTCAATAAACACATAAAACGTTTTTAAAACTTTAACTTAATATAGTGTTGTTACTCTTATCAATATTTATTAACCCGATATGTCCCTATATCATAATATGTCTGTGTGTCACTATGAGCAATTTAGAGGCACCAATTTGACATTTTTCAGCTATAGAAGGAAAACGGAATACCAGAGGAAGCCCATGTAGCACAGCATGTGGCTCAGTGGGCTAAGCCTGTGTGCCGTAATCACAAGGTCAAACCCAGCCTCAGTATGAGCAAGGCCCTTAACCCCCAGCTCCCTGGGCACCTCAACAGGTGGCTGCCCTTCGCGGACAGCTTGCTCTACAAAAAGAGCAAGTTGAGGGAGGTGTAAAAATAATTTCCTGTGCATGCACACACATGTGAGTAGGATCCAACCAATCCTGGTGTAATCCCACCAAAAAATATACTATACTAATATTGTTTATGTTTTGAATAATGTTTTGCTTTGCATACCAAAGTTAGAGTGTTTAAAATTGGAAATACAGTATATTTTTTCCTTTGTTGGGATATTCAGAAAATGCTACAAGGCGCTAACTTTAAATGCATCACAGTGTATGAGCTACAGTTTGTTGAACCATGCAAATGTGATTAACCTGATCTGCTGGTGGAACTGTTTCATTCTACCCATTAGTCTTTGCTCCTCTGTTCAGTGAATGGGGGCTGGTCTTTGTGGACAGAGTGGTCTTCTTGTAGTGTGCGCTGTGGGCGGGGTGTCCAGAAGCGGTCCCGAACCTGCACCAACCCAGCCCCTCTCAATGGGGGGGCCTTCTGTGAGGGCATGTCTATGCAGAAGAGCACCTGCAATGCACTCTGTCCAGGTAAGTGAGCTCCGTACAAATTACAATATCATAAAAAGTGCTATGGAATTCTACAGCATCGTAGAGCACAATCTTTTTATCTAAAAATGGGAAATATTGGCCTTCGTGTTATGCGTGTATGTTTGGACCTGATCCCAGAAACTTTAGACTGGATGCCCGCCCATCACAGAGTATACTGGTTTAGTGGAGATGAATATGTGCTTTTTGGAAACTGGGTGGAATGAAAGACGGCCTATTAATGCTCCAGCGGTCCACTGAGTTAAAGCAAGGCTCAGTAATTCAAGCCATGGCATGTTACAGAGGGCAAGAAACAATACAATGACTGAAACCTCTCTATCACATCTCATAATTAACAAGATGCTGTGATAATTACTCAAATGTAATTGATTCACTGTTGTGTTTTCAGGGTGTCTAACGATGCAGATACACAAAGAATAAATGGTTTGAGACAGGAAAATTACAGGAATGTTGAAGCATTTTGTTTGGTGAATGTGTTGTATTAACAAATACTCCATTCCAAGTATTATGAACTGCACTGATTGATATATTCATTAATGGCAATATTTTAAGGGGCAGTGTGTGGCTCAGTGGGCTAAGCCTGCGTGCTTGTAATCACAAGGTCATCAGTTCAAATTCCGCCTCAGCACACCTTAACCCCCAGCTCCCTGGGTGCCACTATGGGTGGCTGCCCTTCGCAGACAACTTACTCTACAAAGAGCAAGTTGAGGGAGGCATAAAGACGATTTCCCCACATGGATCAATAAACTATCAATTATTATTGTTATTTTTTTTAATCTAAGCTCCTTTAAAATTGGTGGATACTTCATGGAGTTTAGTGTAAGGCAGTTTGTGGATTTTTTGCACAGATTGATCATTAAATCTAAAATCTATGAAGCTTTCAGATAACAGGTGATTAGTGAGTTAGTGTTGGACTTACAGGGCTTCATCTTTGTAAGTACATTGTATGACTTTTTTCTCCTCCATTTGTGTGAATGTGTAACCTTCAAAAAATCCATATGTTATTGCAAAGGCCCCATAATCTTTATTTTGCAAATGGTCTTATACAGAAAAAAACATAAGATGCTATGGACAAAAGTCAATGACATGGGAAGTGTTTGTGATTTGAAGCTCCCATCAAAGCACATTCAGCATTGAAACTACATCTAAGGCTCTTTCTAAAGGATTGAATTTGTGTAAACATGTCATTTGCATTTAGATTATGAGAAATGGACTTTAAAAGATATTGTCAACATGTAGACCAGATGGATCAAACCTACAAAAGCACTTCCTTGAAACATTCATTGAATATCTTCGCCCTGTTCAAATTCAGTGGTCTTGTTCAGTATAACATCGTTGAACAAGTAAAATGAGAAAAAAAATGCATTACTTTGGTAATAGAAGAAGCAGAAGAAGAAAAAGAAGAATGCCTTCAAGAACGGGGACTAACCTAATAATGGACTGGATGAATGACACACACCAGTATGTGTCAAGTTCCATCCATCCATCCATCTTCTAACTGCTAATCCTGTTCAAGGTCACGGGGGGCTTGGAGCCTATGCCACCTGACACATGGCACCAGGCTGGGGTTAGGGTTTGGCCAGGGTATACCCTGGATGGGATGCCAGTACTTCATATATCTGAACAGAAAAAATGTAAAGATGAATTCATTCTCTCTGGCCACAGCTCAGTGTGGATTTCAGAATGTGGGCAGCGATAGCTGGTGTCCTCTTGCCTCTGGTGTGTTGCAGTGGACGGCGGCTGGGAGGAGTGGTCCGAGTGGGCGGCCTGCGGCTCCGAGTGCGAGAGGCAGCGCAGCAGACAGTGCTCCGCTCCCGCGCCCAAGCACGGCGGGAAGCTTTGTGAGGGAGTCGCCCTTCACATGCAAAACTGCACGGGCGGCTTCTGCCCGCAGGGTGAGTTCCCCTCCCCACCGTTAGCATTGGCCTCCTTCAGTGACACTGCTGCTGCCCTTATGTCACATGCTTCAATGTCCGTTGGGAGGTAACTGCCAGGTAACTTATCTAAGAGTACAGGCTCAAGTTCCCCACAAACCTGCACTGTTCTTTGCTCATTACAAAACCCCGAAAACTGTCCAGATATATGAATAGGAAATATGTATGACTGTAAGCAGCGGAACTCCTGTAAAGTACCCTGAAAATGGCTGGGCCCCGAGATACTGTATCCATGCCTCTAACGTGTCCCTGAGTATAAGCTTTGGATAGACTATATTACACAATAAATACATGAAAATAATTTAATAGTCCTCGGTTCGGTGATGCTGTGGTATTATTCTATTTAATAGTTTAAACTCTCTTACCGGAAGAAGGTGGAAAAAGACTGCTGACAGATGGACAATATAGGACAGATTACAGAATATCTCCAGGTGTATCACTCCACAATGTCATGCGGTAACATTTCCAGCTGGTCTGACAACCAGAACAGAATATAAGCTCGCTCTCTCTCTCTCTCTCTCTCTCTCTCTCTCTCTCTCTCGCTCTCGCTTTACCTTTTCTTGCAGATCGAAAGCTGTTGCATGATGTGAAGCCCCAGAGTGAGTGCTGCTGTATTGTATGAATTCGTCATGTTCCCCGTATCACTTAAGAAACAGCCCCTGTATTTAAATACCATGCATCATTTAATTGAAAAACCCAGTTGCCCATGTTGTCCTTTAGTGAAAAGGAGACCCATTCAATCTGAATCCCCAACCAGCAAGGAACCACTGAGGTACCCTGAGCAAGGTACCGCCCCCCAAGCACTGCTCCCCAGGGGCTGAAGTAGCTGCCCCCTGCTATATCACATATGGGTTTACAAATTCTAAATTATATATCCTTGTTGTGCTAACCAACCCTAAACATGCTGATGGTCCATAAGACACTACTCAGCTACAGCCCAGCTAAATGTTATTTCCTTTCTATCATGGAACGTTATTGTTTGAAATCATTCTCTTTATCCCAAGAAATTAATTCTTGTTTACAGTATGATTGTGCTGCTTATTCTGTATGTATTTTGTTATTACTAACGATTAAAATGCTATACAGGGAGAAACTTTATTTTCAATGGGAAAAGGAAGCCTTGTCTCAGCATTAGTGCTAAAAAGATAGAACATACTTAGAAGTACTTACCTATCTGAAGGAAAATGCAGGTGTCCTTGTAACCTCGCAGTTCCAGCTTTGAGGGTTTAAATCCCGCTCTGCTTCCCATGTTAATTAGCTCTCCCGGCGTTGCGTGGACTTTCTCTTTGCCTAAAGTGGTGCCTCTAAATAGCTTCTTGTGCCTACCCTGAAATGGAAGCTCATCATGAGATAATGACAATGAATTACCAGTGTATTTGACCAAGCTGCATCTTAGCTAAACCATGTAACCATTTTCATGCATCCTGTAAGCTCAGTTCAACATAAACACCTCAACACCGGAAGGCAAGTCCAGATTGCTAAGCTAAGTGTCCTATTGCAGTCTTTGGCCAAAAAGACGGTCATGCTTGAAGACTGTTTTTTTCCTTTGGGTGTGATGAGAATAACTGTGCAACAATCGGATGTGTTTTTTATTGAACTAGATGTAATAGAGTGTAATTATTGCATAGGAGGTAATTTAATTAATGGTGCTGTATTCCCTTGTGAAATTCAAGTGCTTTTTAATGCCTGGTCTTTACGGCTTACAAATGATTGTCAGGTGCAACATCAATTACAATCATTTTAGAGAGACTCCATTAGTTTAACATATTCTTATAATGAGTATGAGGCAGCAGCCTCAATTAGGAATGAAAAAAAAAGGATCGATGGAGTCGTAATAACTAGAAAACTTAAGCACATGTATATTCCGTCAAATTTGTACCAAACTGAAGAATGTGGGAAATTAAGTGCATTTTCACATTTCAACAGCAGGTGGATATATGATTTATTGTACTGTACAAATTTCATTTGCACACCCTTAGGGAAAATACATAGTAACGGTTTACATTAAATGCACCCTCATAATGCGTTCTCAGAACATTCAATGCACCTTCATAAAGCATTTATAATGCATTCATAGAACATTCATAGGCAGCATGTAAGTATATCTTACCCTAACATACCTCAATATCTTCAATATACATTAATGGCAAACATTATATGATTATAAAGTTATAAAGATATTGTTATTATCATATAATGAGAGTTTAGGGGGTTCACTCATATCAGACAGATTATGTCCATATTGATTCCCCCTCCCTTACTTTGTAGATAGGGAAGCCAGCAGTGACGTGGCCCTTTTCTCCGGCTTGACGGCTGGGGTCATCGCTGTAGCCATTCTTGTGATAAGCGTCATGCTCTACCGGAGGAACCGCAGTGATTATGGGGTGGACGTCATTGACTCATCAACATTTACAGGGGGCTTCCAGTCATTTAACTTCAAGACTACAAGGCAAGGTAAGTAAAGGCGTTGCTGGGTATAGCTGTATGAGTCGGAATGTTACCAGGGTAAAATGGTGATACTGTCAGAATTATGTTTTTCCTCAGTTACATTTAAATTATAATCTTCAGAAATGTGGCTCCCAATTCAGCATGCATACAATGCCTTTAAAAAACAAGCATTTCTAGCAGGCAGCAGCCATTTGAATGCCAATGAAGGTCCTATTTTAAAAATCTAAAATGCACAATCTGAAGTGCATGGTGCAAGTTCTTTTAGGGCATAGCCTACCCATTTTTACTAGTTTAACAACAGAAAAATTGTCGTTGCACCAGGTGCATGATCCAAAAGGGCTGTACTAAGTTTCGGAATTAGTCATGGGGGGGTGTGCTTGGGGCATAACATGGTATAAACCAATCAGAGTGTTATCTCCCATTCCCTTTAAAAGCCAGGTGCACCTGCACTGTGGTGGATTGCTGTTACAAGGGCAGAAGTGTCAGATAGTGGAAAAGAAAACGGATCTGCTGGTGTGCAAAGTGAACACGGTAACAGCAGGATTCCACCAAAGCTCACTAAGCTTTATAACTGTTAATGCCAGTAATCATACTTACAGTAGTTTCCCCATATCCATGGGTGATACATCCCAAAATTTACTGTGGACAGCGAGCAATCATCACCCCATATATAGCGTGATTTGTGTGTACATACATATGGTAAGGATTAATTGATAAATTACTCACAGTAATAAATTACCAATATTAAACACAGTAATAATGGTAACACTTTACTTGAGGGGGCACAAGTAACTTAGTAACTCAGTTACTACTCAAGTATAAATCATGAGCAAATATAGTAACTGTATGAAATACATGAATCGTCATGATTTATTGATGATGAACAGACGTGGGTAAAGTGTTACCGTAATAATTAAGTACGTTGCACATAATTATACAGTACTCTCTCAAATGAAAGGGATTCTGACATTTTATCCTAACTCTCAAGACACAATATAGCAATGAATAAATACATATTGTGACACTTGGTAGACTGATACATGGGGCAGTGACAGCAAAAGACAAGAGGAGATGCTTTTGCACAAAGTTGCTCTTTATATAGTTCTGAAAGATAGTAAGCAACAATATACAAAGGCACAGAACGGCTGAGAAACAGAGGGAAGTTACACTAAAGACGTAAAAAACACGCACGGTGGGTAATTACACATCACTAGAGTACACCAGGATTACACACACAGCACCGGTCAGGGTACATGCGAACTCGGAAGCACAAATGTTTATACTACAGTACAATTACATAAAACTACTTATAACAGGACACGTACAAGGGCCATATACACGTGCTCCCAGCATGCTCGGCGAACTTACTGGGCTCTTTTACTTGGAGCCATCTCACCGGCGCTACACTACCTCCCCCCCTCAAAGATAAGCCATCCCAATGACCACCACACCAAGTCCCGACCTCAAAACTGGGACAGGTTTGAGGCCGGTGGCAGCCACTGGTGCGCCATCTCCAAAGGGGGCGGGGGGAGCTGTCCACTCACATGCGCTGGTGAGGCTATCAGATGCCAGGCTGCTTTCAGGCGATGGCATCACCGATTCCCCCCACCCACTAACTCTTCCCACCACACGGCCTAGGGGGATCTGCTGCCCCTTTCAGTGGGTCCTCCTGGCCGGGGAACACCACACCCAGAGAATCCCACAGCCAGGCTCCTCTCACCTGGAACAGCAGACGTGGCTAGGGACCACTGGCGAAGCCGAGCTGCTGGTGAGCGCGGGGCGGTCAGCTGGCTTTGGTGGTACGGGTTTCCCCGGGCCACGGCGCTTCTTCCTCTGTGACTTTGGGGTGGACCAGTCGTTGATCGCCAGAGAGGTTCTCCTGAGAGGCCCCCTACTCCGCGCCTCGGGAGGCCTCGCCCAGCCGCTCACATTCCGGCAGCTGCTCTCGCAGCCTCTCCATTAGGCGCCGCCCCCGCTCCAGGAACTCGCTCAGCCACTCTACTAGTTCCAGCAGTGCCGCCAGCTCGCCAAGCTCCTGAGCCAGCTAGGCCTCCAGATCGCCTCCCGGCCACGCAGCTTGACCTCCGCTTTCTACAGCTCATGATGCTTCTGAGTCAGCTGGGCCTTCAAACCGCAACATGCCTCCTCCTGGCGGAACAGTGCTGTTTCACAGCCACGCAATGCCGCCTCCGCTGCCTCGGCCAGGTGCTTCTGCCAGTTGCACTCCTTCCCGCAGTTGGCTAATTCACTGCACAGCTACTCCAGCTCCTGCCGCTCCTGCTCCGCAGTCTCCTGCAGCTGGTCTCGGTCCTGTTGCTCCTACTGCTCGTCCAGCTCGCGGCGCTCCCTAGGTAGCCGGGTGTCCCAGCTGCGGCACGCCTCGTCACGACACGGTTGGGGTCACGTCGTGGCTCATCACGGCTGCACTTGAAGACCAGTGAGCGTTTGGGGTCTCCGGCGAATGTCCGGTAGGCTGGCAGGAGTGGCTTGAAGTCACTCCCGGAGGACAGGGCAGCACCTTCGTGGCTGTGCCACTCGTAGCTCATTTTCTGGTGGGCTTGGGGGAGGTTTCTAGGCAACAGCGTACCCGGTGCCCCCTCTTGCCGCAGCCCCAGCAGACGTTCATCTCTGTTCCAGAAGTCTTCGCCCCGGCACCAATCCTTCTTCTGGTTCACCACTTTTCCGTGGCCTACAGGTCTGCCAGGCCGACGCGGACTTGCCCGATGATGGTAAGCAGTGTCAGTGGGGCCACATCTGGCATCCCACTTCTGTCACCAGTGTGACACTTGGCAGAGAGACACATTGGGGTAGGGATGGCAAAAGCAGGAGCAGATGGTTTTGCACGAAGTTCTGAAAGAGACCTCGCAGAAAGCAATAATACACAGAGGCACAGAGTGGCTGCGAAACACAGAGAAGTTATGCTAAGGACAGCAAGACACATACATGTCGGGTAATTACACATCAATAGACCACACCGGGATTACAAATACAGCACCAGTCAGGGTACATGCGAACTCGGGAGCACAGACATTTATGCTATGATTACACATGGCTACGTACAACAGGACACATACAAGGGCGACACACACGCACTCCCAGCATGCTCAGTGCACTTACTGGGCTCCATTAGTCATCTCACCATCACTACCGTATGTATCAAGAGATAATGGAGCAATGAAAATCATGCTTTTTATATCCCTCAAAGTATGAACGAACAATGAAAGAACATAGGCTACTGTTATAATATTTTTCATTGTAAAAGGCGTATCATGTACCTTCATATAACCTATAACAAGAGAAATTAATTTATTTAAAAATATCTTAGCTTATAGTGCAGGCGTGAGCATTCTAATCCAGGAAGTGCTGTTGGGTTGGAAAGAAAACCTCTGGGGGTCCAAGGTCAACTGGCTGCCCCCCCCGCTGGCCTGCCAACATTATAGAAAAAGAAAGAGTGGGGTTGCTTGCTAAAAGCAAGGTGTAAACTGTGGTCAAGGTCAAGCCAAAGTCCATCAATGAGTCAGTTCTCCACGCTGGCCTGTGTAGGGTGGCAGATTGAACACCTCACAGTACATTGTCAGCTAATCCTGAAGTTCCATCAACTCTCAAAAATCCACCCATGCGACCTTGTTTGAATGATGAACTAGGTTTCATCATATGAAAATTTGTAGGTACTTGTCCTCAGTTGTCTTGGACTTCATAAGGTAACCAAAACACATCCTTTTTACTCCTAGAAATTAATTGACACTAATGCACTTTTCATGGCCTACATTTAAACCAGCAATTCACTTATTTAGTAAAGCATTGGTAAGTGATCTTATGCAAATTTGTAAAAAGTTTTGCACATTGTACTAAATATTGTGTGGGTGGTAGCGTCCAGTTTTATATTTCATGTCACTGCATATTCCCAAGCATTCCAGTTCTGTCATTAAGTACAATATTAATGCTTATACAATTACTCTTTAAAAATATACCGAATTGTATTTTGCACCCAGCGTCTAATGACATCTTCTGCATTGCATTAAGTAATTTTTTCCTTTCGAGCACACACCTTACTATCCCTGGGGGGGCAGTCCAGAATTACAATGCACAAAATGGCTGTAGCTATAAATGTGAAAATAATGGAACAGTTAACATCCATTCTGTGCCTTTGTGCTAGGAGCCTGTTTTTATTTCAGCATGTTTTATTATTGCAGCTTTGTGTAGCAGAGGCTGCTTGGGTTACCGAAAGTAATGATGGCCTCGGTGGAAAGCTGGCCAGTCCCTCCTGGCTGTGCTTCTAAAGCCTAAATCAAAAGGCTAAATCAAGCTCTTCTGTGCCCCACATCTCTTACTCTCAAAGCTCGGAGGAGTCTGTGAAACCCTCGCGCTCTCACCCAAGCACTGGGAGGCAAGCCTTACACAGATACGGCCATTAAACTGGGAGTTCTTCCTGGGGAAAAAATCAACTTCAGATGCTGATGCTAAAATTTTCTATTTACAAAGGTTTCAAGAGTTTGGATTTTGTGATGTCAGGCGTGCATAACTAATGCACACATTCTCATAAGGGTCGTTATGGAAATAGCTGGGCATCTGCTTTATAGGTGCTACTAGTATTGTGTTTTAAGAGTGTAATGCCAGCTGAACAGTATAGGATATGCCCTGCTGAGGCTGCTTTGCGCAAAAGAGCTATTTTGAAAGTCTGCTATTCTAAAGTAGACTTTTGTTTGCATCACGGACAACCTGTGCATTTACTTCAGAGTTCAACTTTTATTGAGCTACATTTTATGCTCTGCATCATCTGTTGGTATGAAATGTAAGTCTGTCATAAGCCAAGTATTAGCTTCACAAAATTGATTATTGCTGAATTTGGGCACCAAGCTCTTTTCTACGCTGCAAATCCAAGTTTAAGCTACATTACTTGCATTGCTTATTGAATAATGCTAATTATAGTTTCTAAAGAATACAGTAATTAGCACAGATATACATTCAGCTTTCTGTAAGAAGGTATCTTGCAGTGTATAACTTGGGGGGAGTATAATAAGAGTATAGAATAGCAGTGACGAGGGTTACATTTTAGGTGAGAATAACCTGGCAAGTATAAGAGTATAGGATAGCAGTGACAAGGGTTACATTTTAGGTGAGAATAACCTGGCGAGTATAAAAAGAGTATAGTATAGCAGTGACGAGAATTACATTTTAGGTGAGAATAACCTGGCGAGTATAAAAAGAGTATAGGATAGCAGCGACAAGGGTTACATTTTAGGTGAGAATAACCTGCCAAGTATAAGAGTATAGGATGGCAGTGACGAGGGTTACATTTTAGGTGAGAATAACCTGGCGAGTATAAAAAGAGTATAGGATAGCAGTGACGAGGGT
>JAODKF010000126.1:14090916-14133964 GCA_026779585.1 Mormyrus proboscirostris
CCTGGGGGGGGGGGGGATTGGTATTCTGCAGCTGAACACATTCACATGACTCCATAATGACATTTTACCTTCATATTAGCTTAAGCATGGTAAGGCATTCTTTAAAATGTTTCCACCTGCAAGTGCTCGATTGTTCTGAATTTTGGCAATGGGCAATCGCTGCAGAGCCCAGTGCACTGTCCCCTGGGTCACATGCTTTGGACATTGTTGCTTACACAGAAAACGCTGTTAAATTGTCTGTTTCATTTTGATAATAGACTAGCTGGTAGTGGGATGCCATTGAGAACATTTGCTCATTCTGCTGGACTCACTGGCTCTAAGTACATGAGGGAATACTTGAACTGCAGTAACCCAATTCAGAGGTACTGGTCTATCTGGAACCTTTCTCCAAAGACTGAGGGGTCGCCATCCTCAGAAACCAGATCATGCTGTGGGTCTCCTGTTGAAGCTCACAACTCCCCCTGTAAGTTTATGGCATTATGATGTTGTTGGGCAGGACTGTGGCCCAGTGCATAGGCACTTCAAATGGGTGCTTAGCCACCCCCCCCCCCCCCATCTGATCAGCCTCTTGGAATAGGAAGGATAACGAATGACAACTAGGTCAATCAAGTTTTGTTAGGGCCCTGAAAAGGGCTAGGCTGTTGATGTTGGGGATATCTTTCAGTCTTTCAATTCTATATAAAATGGACTATGCATGTGAGCGGTGTTGTGTTTTATTTTAGGGGTTTATAAGACATAAGAGTTTATGCAGTGTAATACGGTAATTTCAGCTTGGAGCTATGCAGAAAACATATTATTACACACATACATGCTTTTATGGCAAATAAAAAGTCCCAGTATGTAAGAAATTTAAGTGAGTTTGATAACTCAGTGGATGTAATATGTGAGGTAAACTCGTGTATCCTCCCTGCATTCAGAAGCCGTTTTACACACCTCAGGATTCTAAATTGTTACCCTACATCACGCTAAAAGTGATATATTTCAATAGTTTATTATTCTTTATAGTATCATTACAAGGAAAGTGCAGGATATACTGTACATCTGTACAATAACAATCTAGACAATTATTCTTAGCACATAATTTTTTTCATTTAATAAAGGTGAAGTTTCATAAGACCTTCATATGTAGCCATTTTTGCTTCTTGCTCTTTACCTTGCTGCTCTGAGTCATATTAAAATTCTCTGCATGGGCAAATCTCCTCCCAATTCTTTCTAATAAATTTGTAGCCTGCTGCTGTATCCCAATGGCTGACTGGTTAGGAGCGATTAAAGCTAATTACTGGCATTTCTGAAGGCAGTCTGTGCATTTTAAGGTCTGTGATCTGCAGCCTCTACATCTGTCAGGTTTTTATTTTAGTTATAGCAAGTCTGCATGTTTGTGTGCTAAAGAGGATTAGGTCTTTTAGCGCATACGTACATGCATATGGCTTCCCAGTGAAAATAGTGCTACAAACAGGCTAATTCTAGCCAGTCACTCAAGAGATACCATTTAAAATCTATATGTACAGGAGTCCCCCAGGTATGAATAAGATGCACTTCCTCAGTCTGTCTTTAAGTCGAATTTGTGTGCAAGTCAAAACCGGCACAAACAGTTATTGTTTAGCATCAGTTAGTCAAATATTTGTCTTAGTATGTAGTATGTATATTTTACCTTAACATGCATATAAAACACTTAGGAAACAATAATAATAATAATAATAATAATATAGTACCTAATAATAAAACTAACGATAATGATACAGTAATAATAAATTAACTGCATACAGCACTGTACTGTAATTTGAGCCGACAAACCGCTGAAGCCATACAGTACAATGTTTTCACAAGCGTCACAAAGTTAGTGTGTCTGTTCATTATTACCAGCCATTGTGTATAACTCAATTTTTTTTTATATAATAGGCTTAATGGCAGTCTGTTCGGAAGTATAAGTTCTGTAAGTCAGACGTTCTTGACCCAAGCACTACATTTATTTTATATTATATTATATTATATTATATTATATTATATTATATAAATAATATTTCTATATTGTTTCCTCTCCATTCCTTTTTGTATATTACTAATGTTTAGTTTTATGGCTATTTCTCAGTGAATTCATCAGTTCCTGCATGAATTTATGTGATCATGATGATAAATGAAGAAATATGCAAAAATATAAAATAAAAAGTGAGGCCTTGTCATGCTATTGATTCTGGTCTAATTACAGAGCATCCAGCTCAGAAAAACGTCATTGCAGGGCTGCCTTGGTATCTGTTAGCATCACCTGTCACCTGCTGTGTGAGAAATCGATAAGATCATGTCCAATCTATGCATCTGTAATAGGCGAAGGTGAATTTTTCATCTACCATCTGAAACTGCTGTTGGAAGATGGATGGATGTGTTTTGTACTATGACATGCACCTATTCATTGAGGGCATTTATTAATATTATGGCAGGAATCATCTTGATTGGATATTGTTTTAACCTTACAAATCCATTTTTTTGAGCTCCAGAAGTAAAATGTCCAACTCTGGGTGAATATATTATATCAGAATCAGAATCAGAATCAGAATAGATATATAGTTTGTATTATCAACCTTAAAAAGATCATGGGCTGCCTTAAATTTATTACTCAACCAACAACTGTCTGTTGACTAACTCAAACGAAATTTGAAATAAAGCAAATTGCATCACACATTGCTAACACAATAAAATTTATAACCTAGTTTACTTGTAAAGAATGTTTTTCTTTTTCAGTGCATTATTAAGGTAATCATTAGATTTCTTGAGTTTGGCACCAGTCTATATGCAAAATCACATTTTCCTAATTGATTTCTTCCTCAAAACTGGTCTAAAATATAACCGGGGACAGACCCTTGATCTATAATGAGAGTTTTATGACATAATGACATAAATTCTGCCGTACAGGCAGAAGAGACTTTTAAAAACAGGGCCCTCGGTCGTGCTAATAAATAATTTCCTTCGAAATAAAAAAAAAGGCAGAGGCCTCCCGCTGGCGCCCCTTACGAGGCGACACTCGGACAGACAGGCTTTAGGGCTCCAGCAGTCTCTTGTGAGCCACGTCCTTGGTCTGGCGGTGGATCCTCAGCAGGCAGGCGCAGTGTGAGTCTGCAGTACAGGATGTCAGAGCTGACACCCTGCTAGGCAGTGCCGGGAACATGTTGCACAGTTCATTTGAGCCCTGGCAGGGGCTGAGGAGCTCAGCTCTTTATTTACATGAGGATTTTTGAGTCTGTCTGCCATGGCGATTACAGAATAGGACACCTTGTCTTTGTGGGGCTGATTTAATTTTTTTTTTTTTTACCGAAAGGTGAAATGACATCAAAGACGCAAACATTGTTCTAAATCAAGGACAATATGTCATTGTTATAGCATGTTGTGATTCATAAACCATCACTCACTGCATGTACTTTTCCGTTTGCTTTTTTATTTCATGTTCTTTGTCTGTATAATTGCACAAATCTGAATGGTGCTTATTCTCTCAAGCTGAGTTGCCAATCAGAACTACTGCTTGTCAGATGTATTGCTTATGAAGGTTATGTCAGTTTCACTCAGCCGTTTTGTTTCTCTTATGTTTCCTGTGTATTTTAGTGTTCTCCGATTTCCTAAGTGTTTCATTGCGTCTCCTTTTCCTCCCTAAGGAAACCCGCTTCTAATGAACTCCACCACACATCCGGAGCTCACAGTAGAACGTACCTACAGTAGCCCCATGTGCTTCCAGG
Organism: Mormyrus proboscirostris; assembly: GCA_026779585.1. Taxonomy (NCBI): domain Eukaryota; kingdom Metazoa; phylum Chordata; class Actinopteri; order Osteoglossiformes; family Mormyridae; genus Mormyrus; species Mormyrus proboscirostris. Next base: position 14,094,639 of record JAODKF010000126.1, read on the forward strand.
ATGCCATGGACAAGGAGTCCTCCCTCTTTGACCCTTTGACAGACATGAAGGTCAAAGTTCAGAGCTCCTTCATGGTGTCTCGGGGGGTGACTGACTGCGTGGAGTACCATGTTAAAGGCTACCCTGACACCTTTCCACGAGGGCTGAACACGGACTACAGAATGATGGAAAGCTATGATAAAACTCTGGTTACTCCTATTCGTAATACACAGTTGAAGATTACTGGTGTATTTGGACATTTGGGTGGACGGCTGGTGGTGCCTAATTCAGGTATGCTCTCTGAAAACACGTACTTTCGCATTCTTGTTCGCCATAATTGCACCTGTCAAAATGGGGATTCTTGTGTAATTCAGCCTATGGTGTACAGGTATTTTTGCTTAGACTGCAGTATCAACATCTTCATCATGAATAGTAATTCCACAGTGTCCTGACATAATTGACATTGTTCCCCAAAGGCTGCATTGCATAGGTGTCTCCAAGCATTCTGCTATTATCCTAGCTATTATCAAGGCATCCCACTACTCTCATCTGCACTACCAGTCATGTATGCAGCTGTATCGCACTTTGGGTGTGGAGAAAGCGATGTGCTGTGGGAGTATCGAAATGCACCTTTTCCTCTGAGGTCTCCAGGTGGCTGTCAGCATTTTCATGGCAGCCAAAGCTACTAGGGATTTAGAAACTAAACATGTAAGTAAAAAAGAAGTATAGTGGTATAGTGGTAGTACAGAAGCCTTATTTCATAGATGGAGGGTCAGGTTTAATGATGCAGTGTAGTATGCAGGCAGTCCCCAGGTTAAACATGTCCGACTTACAAACGGACTGCTATAAAGCCTAGTCTATTAAAAATTTCAGTTATATACGATGGTTCATAAGGATGAGTGCACACACTACTATGTGACCCTCGTGGAGACTTAATGCAGCTTTAGCTGATCGTCAGCTTAAGGTACAGTACAATATTGTATGTCGTTACACTAATGTTATTATTATTATTATTATTATTATTCAGTCCCTCCAGGAAGTTGCGACGTTGCAAAACAATTGCAACTATTTTTGTAAATTCATTTGTTCTCGCAATGACAGACAAAAAAAGCCTCAAAACATCACAACTTTTTGAAAATCGAGCATTTTAAGCTGCAACAATGAAAAAAGATGCCCGCGAAATCCTGGAGGGACTGATTATTATTATTATTATTATTATTATTATTATTATTATTATTATTATTATTATTATTATGTGCTTTATTACTGTTTTTACAGCTTTACTACAAAATGACCTTAAACAAAGACTTAGGGAGTGGATCTCATTCATAACCTGGCCGTTGCCAGTACACACATGCTTAATCGACTAAATTGTTTTAATATAAACATGATGCAGAATGGAAGGAAGGAACTGAAGAGCCTTCGCCCATCAAAGGGAGATACTTTGGCAAACAAAGCTGCACTCATACAGCAGCTCTTTATTCTGAGGGATGAATCGCATGCAGAGTTGTGACAGTATTTGTAAGGAGTTTAGGTCACAGCAGGAGAACCTGACTGTCATGACTGTAAATCTACCCCAGGTACCAGTGCATCTACATTCTCTAACCAGCACAGCTATGCGTTTTCCTGTGTGGGGGTGTGGCTGTGAGGCGGCCTCCTGCGTGGGGGTGTGGCTGTGAGGCGGCTTCCTGTGTGGGGGTGTGGCCGTGAGGCGGCCTACTGCGTGGGGGTGTGGCCGTGAGGCGGCCTCCTGTGTAGGGGTGTGGCCGTGAGGCGGCCTCCTGTGTGGGGGTGTGGCTGTGAGGCGGCCTCCTGTGTGCGGGTGTGGCTATGAGGCGGCTTCCTGTGTGGGGGTGTGGCTGTGAGGCGACTTCCCTCCCTCCCAGGAAGGCCATTAGGGTATACATATGATTTTCCTTGTGTAATTCCTATAGGGTGATGCAGGCAGCAGGCTTCACTGAGTAGTGGAATTGCCTCCCAGCTCCAGGGTTGGGGGTTTAATGGGTTTTGCCTGCCTCCCATATCCCTGCACTGCCTGGCATTGGCTCTGGCCTGTGTCCCTGTGAGGCCTGGGTTAGGCTTCGGCCTGTCCTTTTGCGGCCTGGGTTAGGCTCCAGCCTGCCCCCCCGTGTCCCTGTGGGGCCTGGTTTAGGCTCCGGCCTGCCCCCCCGTGTCCCTGTGGGCCTGGGTTAGGCTCCGGCCTGCCCCCCCATGTCTCTGTGAGGCCTAGGTTAGGCTGCGCCGTGCCCCCCATGTCCCGGAGCAGCCTAGGTTAGGCTCCGGCCTGCCCCCCGTGTCCCTGTGGGGCCTGGGTTAGGCTCCGGCCTGCCGCCATGTCCCTGTGAATATGTTCATTTGAATTAGACAGTCTAAAGTGTAGGGTGTGCGGGTGCATTGTACTGCTTCCTGTCCATGTCCAAAACTGTATATTTAGTTTGGCATGCTGGCCCTCAAGATAAGGTGGACTGAGGTATTCTGTGCTTGGCATTTAAAAGGCAAACAATAAGCCAGTTTAGACAGGACGGCAGGTGTAGAGGTTATCAGTATTCTGACTAGCAGACCTCTGTAGGGTTTTGCATGTGACAGGTTTGGAAGGTGTCTTCTTGAACCTTGTGACGGATCAGAAGCTGTAATGCAATGAGACGCTGGCCTCCCGGGCCTTACCGAGAGCTCCGGCTGCTTTCACTCAGCTGCTGAAGTTAACTTTGTAGCGGGAGGGTAGAGGATCAGGAATCCTCAAGTCAGCCACAAGCTGCCTGCTGGTGACCCTCATGCCTCATGCCACCTAGGCACGTTCAGGCTTGTCAGCATTTGCCAGACAGGACCTCACAGAAGAGAAAGCAATTACTTGTGTCAGCTTAAACAGACAGACCTACACACACATATTTGACCATTTCTAATGGCACTTACAGCTTTCCTGAGAGCGGAATGGTACCCAGGAGAGTGCTTGTTCATGGGCCATCATCGTTAGTGCTGCAGCAATGATTCTCTGCCCCACGGCATAGGAGGCGCTTTGATATGGCGGGTGCACAGCTTAATAGTTTAAATAGAAAGCACAAATTATTGGGGGGATGAATGGATCCAAATTAGCAGTTGGGGGGGGGGGGATTATGTCTCCCATCCTTCCAGTTTCTATGCCACTGTCTGTACCTCTAGGACGTCTTTTAGTCTTTTATCTCCAAGTAATAAGGAAACAAACAAATAAATAAACCCCTTAAGTAAAAGCTTAGCCAGTAGACAAACATGTGTGTGTGTCTATTTGTCTGCATGTGTCTGTGTGCGTGTTTGTGTCTGTCTTTGTGTCTGTGTGTTTGTGTGCCTGTCTGTTTGTCTTTGTGTCTGTATGTGTGTTTGTGTGCCTGTATGTGTGTGTGTGTGTGTGTGTGTGTGTGTGTGTGTGTGTGCGCACGCATTGTGATGGACTGGCATCCCGTCCAATGAGCAGCCCAGGTTTGTGCCATGTCTCGCCTGGCACACACTCCAGGCCTGTGTGTGACCCTGACCAGGATAAGGGGGTGGCAGATGGATACGTGCATTATGTGCTTCATATGATGAACATATGACGATCCCTTAAAGTGTGGTAAAAACATATTTGAGCTTTTATACCAGATTTTACTTGTATTTTTGTATTTTCATAGGAGTTAGTCTTCTCGTGCCACACGGAGCCATCGCTGAGGACGGCGTGTGGGAAATGTACGTCACTGTCAGCGAGGAGTGCAGGTAATTGCCTTCAGGGGTCATCAGAGGCTCTCACACAATCTTTTTTCAATACATATAATTAACAGCCATTGTTATAATTACAACCTGGTAAACTGAAACCGATTTTCTAGAAGCAGTAAAAACAATCTCATGCTTGCGAAAGTCATGTTTTGTTTTGAGTAGATGCTGACTTTTTTTGCATCACTGTTTTGCACATTTATCATTATGAAAAGTTTGTTTATTATTCACAGAAAACATAAAACATTGAAATTATACTTTTTTGCTTTATTGTTACGTTGAAACCAACTACGTCAATGTGTATTATTCAATTAAAACAATTTTTGATTGTATATAATAAATATACTTTTAACTGCACACAGTATGTGACTTCAATTAAATGGTTGTATTTTGGATTTTTCTCTCATATGAATTGTGTTAATGTTTCTAAGTATTAAGCATTGGTAGAGGTTTTATTATAAGAAATCCTCAAACCCTCAAGGGTTTTAAATATTTAGTTAAAAATTCAGATATACCATTTAATCTCATCTATATGCAAGGCTTTGATTGGTTCCCTATGATAAACATTTGATGAAAGCACGGTAAGAAAAGAATAACACATCATTACGAAATGCTAAATGTAATCAATTAAGCTGGTGGAAATGTAATTAGGATTTTGTATTGCAATTCATTTCCTGCCAAGTCAGCCACTGTCAGTTCTAGATAATGGGAATGGGGCCGACTTAGGAACGAACGGCTTTGCCAGAAACTCAAACAAAAGCCCGCAGACCTCAAACTCCACCTCATTCTTCAACTTTCAAGACAAGGTGCGAAAGACGAGGTGTGTGCGGATGTCGCATTCTGCATGGGCGTGCCGTAGAGCCAAACAAATGGAGCATTCCTGCAACAGCCCAATCTCACTCAGCCTGCACATTCGGACAGCTGCTTGGCCCCGATAAGCCTAATGCTGTTTACTCCCTGCTTCAATCTGAAGGGCTCCCACTGCGATGAAGCAGAGAGCTGTCAGTCAGTGTCTGCCTTTGATGACTGCAGCCTGTCCACAGAGAATTAAATTCTCTCTTCTTCCTCGACCAAGAACTCTGAAAGGGAGCGGCTTCTTCCGCAGCGAAACTGGAATGGATTAGGTAGCCTAAATGCCGTGTTTGAAGTGCTTTCCAGCCACATGGGCAGCAGCCATGTTCTGCTGTTTATTCTCATACTAAGAGGCTAAAGCAAAGCGTTACTCAGTCTGGATAGCATTTCCTAGGCAGCAGGAAGGATATCCAGTTTGCTGCTGGACTTTCACTGGGCCTGTTGAACATTTGAATGCAAAAAATAAAAAAAAAATAATAAAAATGACATCATACAGAAGATGATCTTGTATTGTCAGGGACAGAGCAGCTGCCGAACAATCAGGATCAGTCTGTAATGCCAAAGTACAGTAGTAATACATGCAGATTACATTATCTGATATTTTAATCCCATTGGTTTAATCCCCATGCTTTGGTAACACCATGACAGAGTAAGTGGTGTGAAGGGTGGATGAAATCCTAGTATAAAGGGGATGGAGACCGACAGGAGAGCCAACGCAAAAAGCTTCAGCGAAAAGGACACCATTGTGGCAGGATGCATGAGGCATGTAAGCACTGGACACATCCACAGGTGACAGCTGAGAGACCTGCCACCGATGTGTGGACAAGGGATTGGGGGACACTGCAGGGTTCAGTGAGGGCATCCCAGCGCGGCAGGGGTGTCTGTGGATCTGGTGTCCAGTGAGGGTGTCCCAGCGTGGCAGGGGTGCATGTGGATGTGGTTTCCAGTGAGGGTGTGGCTGTTGTGGATGTGGTTTCCAGTGAGGGCGTGGCTGTTGTGGATGTGGTTTCCAGTGAGGACGTGGCTGTTGTGGATGTGGTTTCCAGTGAGGACGTGGCTGTTGTGGATGTGGTTTCCAGTGAGGGCGTGGCTGGTGTGGATGTGGTTTCCAGTGAGGGCGTGGCTGTTGTGGATGTGGTTTCCAGTGAGGGCGTGGCTGGTGTGGATGTGGTTTCCAGTGAGGGCGTGGCTGGTGTGGATGTGGTTTCCAGTGAGGGCGTCCCTGGTTGGGTCTCTGGTCCACAAAGCTGCTGCTGACAGACGGCTGCTGCCCCTGGTCATGCAGCTCATATAGGGTTGCCAGGTGACAGATGACTGGGATTGAAAGGAAAATAAGCAGAATTCCAGGAACTTGTCATGGCACCATGTGTAACCGCTGAGCAAATTAACCACCCATAAATATTTATTTTTAAACGAGTTGATGAAATTCATCTGTTTAGTTTTTTCTGCTCTTCATTCAGAATTTTTTATTTTTATTCAGTTCAGTGGTGTATGGGCGACTCGGCCTCTCTGACCTATCTATGCGGCCTAGCAGCTGAATAGTGTTTTTAAATGGATTCCCTAGTGTGAAATAATACACTGAGGCTGCTGCATCATACAGGTTTCCCAGGAGGCTCCACCAATGGCTTTCGGCAGGGGAATACTGAACACCTACATGAGTATCTCTCTGAAATTTACCTAGCATGGCCTTGGCAGAGCACTCTGATTTCCCATTGTCCTAATATGAAATTGTCTTCATTTAATATTTCATATTTAAATTAAGATTATGTATGATGTGCTCATTCTTATGCATTTCCAACACATCTAGCTTTAGTCTAACATTTAGTTAAGTGCTTTGCCCCTTTTCTCTATCATTATGATGCCCTCTGCTGTTGTTGCTGCAAAAAGTAATTTATATAATTCCATTATATGTAGATGTTTACCACCGAATTTTTGTAAGGTACCTTGGACAAAGGGGTACGGATTTTAATGGGCTGATGGAGTTTGGGTGTAAGGTGCAATTAGGGTGACCACCTAATCCATGTCAGGGGGGACACTATGAGCCTCTCCAGGTTTTACAAACCGCTTTAAAAGTGAAAGGCTCCGGTGCTTGGTGAATTAGTTCAGTTCATCTTGTCTTTTGACTGCTTTATTTACTTGGTTGAAAGACTCATCCAGCTGTTTCAAATTAACATTAATGACACATGCATGATTATAGGAGACTGACCAATCAGCACACAGAAGGAACTTGCTGCTTAAGTGAAATCCAGGTTTTAATTGAAATAGTTGAATTAGCAGTTTACAAACCCTGTCGCACCTCAACTCGTCCCCCCTGACATGGATTAGATGGTCCCTGGGTGCAGTTGCCTTTGTTGTACTTGATTGAAGTAGCTCTAAGCTGACTTCAGCTCTTTTTCTCCAGGTCGTAGCACATCCTCAGGCTGGATTTAGGTTGTGTCACCAAAGGCCTCAAATCTGTGTCTCAGCCTCTGGTTTTACTTCACAGCTATAGGGCTGCCCGTCATACGCTGGATCATACCGTTCTTCACGTCGGTGTAGCATTTCGGAAGGAGCAGGTATTTGAATAGAACATGAATGGGCATCTTAATCACACGACCACACACATGTGTGTTCATGTTACTCGGAGAGCAGTCTCTGCGCCTGTGATTGGAAGGTTGCCGGTTCGAGAAGTGGTCCTGAAGCTCTTATTTATAAAACCACACTTACAGCAAATGAATACTTATGAAGTTATAGCAGGATTAGTCAGTGCACAACTGTGACTATTAACCCCAACTGCCTGGGCATCACTGCAGGTGTCTGCCTTTTGCTGCCAAGCTTGCTCTCACTTACTCATCTGTGTGCCATGGAGTACAAGATGGGGTAGGGCCAGAAGAGGATTTAGTGTCATAAATACTCTCTGTACAATGCAGGTAGAAGAAAATGAGCAGTTCTTGACAGTCTTCTGAAGTAGACTGTAAAGATGTGGTAATAAAAAACTAAAAGGGGCCAGTGTGCATCTTAGTGGGTTAGGGTTAGGACTCCTGTAGGCTGTAAGTTCGAATCCTATGTCTGGCAGAATCATCATCTTTAACACTGTTTAGCAGGAGCAGTGCAGGGCTGCCGACTGACACTGTGCTCTGACTCCAAAACCTTGTATCACCTATACTGTATATGCGTATAGGTCTCACATGGAGAGTAATATGACATGACAATTACCCAGCTACTAGTCTGGAATAAATAAAATGCATTTATCCATGTCGAGAATGCAAGGTCAAAACAGTCCCAGGAGCAATTGGGGCTAAGGGCCTTAATGGCGACATCACTCTGCCAATCGTCCAATCACAGACACAACACCTTAGCCCACTGACAAGTCACACGCCACCTCTAGTACCTCTGTTTTATGTTAATTGTTTGTGTTCCTCCAGTGTAACTAAGGCTTTCTGCGTTACAATTTGTATAAACATGTGTTTGGACACATTTGGGACTAGGTTAATAAACTAATAAAAATCAGTAGTTTAACATTAACCTGTAGAAGTCTGGCATACGTCTGTAACAATGGCAGTCATGGTACTGTCCTGAATTGCTTGATGTGGTGTGGAAGTTATTCTTCTAAGACTACACTTGCAACAATTGAATTATTATGAAGTCATACCAGGATAGCATAGTGCTCACTTAATTGTCATTTATCAGCACATGGGAGGGATCTAAAGCTGTTCTAAAGTCTTTCGCGGCCCCCTTTCGCAGGAAAGGTCTGTCCTAGGGGGTCATTTAACTGCTTATTTGTGGCAGCCTATTTGCATTTAAATGCAATCCTGTTTAAAAGTGTGGCTCCTAATAGTTTGGGAAATTAGCTTTCACGGTGAAGCCTCTCGCCGCTGTTGGTGATTTTTGTTCTGATCTTCTTCTACATTTACCGATAGCTGCTTCTATATTTTCTTTGGTTTGGGAAATCAGTAGTTTGTTTTTTATTGGAACCATTTCAACTGGAATATACTGTAGCACCAGCGAGGCACATGTCCCAGAATGCCCCGTGTGCAATTGTAAATTGCCCTTGTTGTGTTGTTGTTAATGTTAATGACTGGTGTCAGAAGTGGGATCCCGGAAGCGATCCCATTGGCACGGCTGGAGCAAACGCTGAGCACCATTGTCCAACAAGCTTGCTCCAGCTTGGCAGACCTCGAGGTGGAAGAGAAGTGACGGCACTCCAGAAGAGATGCGAAGCTCTTCTGCTGGTGCTGCGGGATAAAAGGACACTGGACTCGCCATTGCCCGGAAGCTGACCACAGAGCCTCCAGTTGATGAGCACAGGATGCTGGGGAGAGAGAGGCACCCTCTGCTTCATCCTCGATGCACCAGACCTGTGCTCTGAAGCTACTCCTGCCTACCCACCAAAATCTCAGCGGAGGAGGAGTGGACTCCTGCCACTCACCGGCCATCAAGGGCTTCCCACTCGTCAGTGATGAGAGACCACAGCGCGACTCCAGCCGTGAGCATGACCAGCAGAGGCAGTGAGCGGAGATTACTCTGTTGGAGGCCCAGCTCTCTAACGAACGTCGTGAGCTTGACGAGCAACAAGAGGGACCATCAAGACCAGAAGCAGCTGCGGGAGTCCGCGGAGCAAGAGCAGCAGGAGCTGGAGTGGCTGCGGTGTGAGCAGGCCAGCTGGGAGCAAGAGTACAACCGCCAAGGGTGCCTGGCAGACGCAGCGGAGGCGGAATTACAGGGCTGCGATATGATACTTCTCTGGCTGAGAAACACCATAGGCTGCAAGAGGCGGAGGTTGCGCTGTGTGACTGAGAGGAGGCATGCCATGCTCTGGAGGCCCAAGCCCAAGAATGCAGTGAGCTGGTGGCCCGACCAGAGCGGGAGCAGCTGTGCAGGGCTGCCCAAACCTGCTTGCAGTAGGCCTTGGCGCAGAACCAGCCTGCCCCACAACACCCAGGCCCTCCTAAGTGGGGTGGGAAGAAGGGCCAGGGCCAGGATGGGGCTACACCGCCGGAAGTCTCTAGCAGCCCCTTGCGCTGGCTCTCGCCGTAGAAGGGAGCCTGGCTGTGGGAGTCACTGGGGGTGGACGCCCTGGAAGCTGTGCTAGGTCCCCTTAAGGCATGGAAGAAGAAGGGTTGGCACCAGGGGGGATCTAACATGCCAGCACCGGCCAGCAGCTAGCTACACTAGCGCTCGAGGAGTGACCTGCCCCGTCATTGGAGGCGACGTACCGTTGGCTGCTAGCAGACCTCTGGGACTGAGGTGGGGACTGGGAATTGTGGTCGCCGGGACAGTCCCAGCATGCCCCACTTGCAATTGAAAATAGCCGTTGTTGTGTTGTTTTTGTTAATGTTAATGGTTACATTTCCCTATTGTCTCACATGTGTTGGCCTATGACTTGTGTGTACCCTGTCCAGTCCTCGCGTGTATTTAGCTTGCGTCAATCTCCCACCACGGGTGCACCTTATAGTGCAGTATCCGACAACCTTGTGTTTCCTGTGTCTGATTGGTTTGGTGCTCCTTGGGTGCCACATGTAGTCCTTTTAAGGACTGCAAATAAAGAGCTAGTTCTCCCTGGCAAATACGTCTCTGTGTCTTTCTCTGCTCCTTGATGCCTCGGTCTGCCTAACGCCACAATATTATTACTTATTGCATTGTTGGTGTCCATTTTTACGTTACATTCAATATTAGTTCTACTGTTGTTCTGATACATTTACTCATGTCAACTTTTAAAAGAACTGAATTGTGCTTTTTTTATGTTACATTTTACTGTAAAATGCAAAATGGTTCAGTGGTTATCTTTGATACCTCACACTTCTGCTCTGTGTCAGTGGAGTTTGCACATTCTCCCCCTGAAATAGATTCCTCGGGGTACTCAGCTTTTATTCTGGCAGTCCAATGAGATGCAGTCAGGTTAATGGAAATCTCTCAATGTCTGCTATGGTATGACTGGGCATGGGAGTGTATGAACAGGTGCCCATGCAATGGTCTGACATTACATTCAGACTTCTGTGTTATGTGGGTAGTTCTTACTTTTAATCTTTAAAAATATTATATCCTGTATTACATACTATATGTAAACTTAATAACATTCAAATTTATTTTTGAACGCAAAATGCACTTGACCAGTCTGAAATCATTCCGATTTTAATACAGAGAATAATAATGATTTCCTGTTATTTAAGATAAGCTAAGGTGAGGTGAGATGCGATTATATTACATGAACATTGTGCCATTTAAATCTTGCTGTCTGCATCTCAGTCCACAGGCGGATGAAGGCTTTGAGATACTGCTTAGCCCTGAAGTCACATATGGTCCAGCTGGCATTGACCTCTGCTGCCCTGCTGTCTTGACGATAACCCATTGTGCCCAGGCCAGTCTAGAAGACTGGAATATCAGACTCAAAAGAAAAACTCAAGAGAATAAGTGGGAGGTAAGATTGCCTGCAAGGCAATGTTAATTGACTTAAGTCTGAACTGCAGCGCGATCTAACTTTTTTGGAGGGAGATTCAGTTTGGTAATAAAAGCATTGGAATATGCCACGAATGCATCTGTGTTTGATATCACAGGTCAAAGTTTCATTCCTTTGTTGTTTGCTTGGTCAGTCCTTTATGCCATTCGACCTCTGAATAGACACAAACTAGGATGGATCCTTGGGGAAAATGTCAGCCATTTTGGTTTACTGAAAGGAAATATATCTATTGCTGGGGGTTCTGTGAAATGCCTGAAATGTTTGGGAAATGTAGGTGGGTAGAAGAAGGCCCAGTTAGCAGGAGGCTGGCCAGGACAGATCACCAGGAAACTTTAGTGGGGCCTGATGACAGCTGAGGCGCCTGTGGTATAAAAGAGGACTGTCTTCACTGAGACGGGGAGCTGGCAAGGGGTCAAAGCCAACATGGTCAGACACAGGCAGCTAAGTCCACAGCTCCTGACTTATTACTTAATGTGAAGGACTTTCATTTTCCCAGTATAACAACATTTCTTTTTCTCACACACACTAACCAAGAGTCAGATTTACACAAAGCATCCATTTTGGACAATTGGGAACCAGAGAATGCAAAGAAATGCCAAGGAAACAAATGTGGACATTTTACACATGGAGTAATTTAATACCCAGTGCAGTGGAATCTAGTGAAATCTTATGAAATCTAAATAAAAAAAAAAAAAAAATCAGGAAAATGTAAACCTGGCACACAAACTCACCTGTTATGTAAGCCACCAATTATATCTGCCCCCCAGAAATTATTTTTTTTCATAGATATTTAACATCTGGACAGCTCTTTAGAAGTGTTATATAAAACAGAACTCTATCCTGTCTTCTGGGGGATGAAACCAAGCAAAGCTGTCCATATTCTTTAGCTTACACTTCACTGGCTGTGTTGTGTAACCTTTCAGTTTATATAAGATGGTCTTCCATCCAACACACGCTACGAAATGCATGGAAAATAGTAAGCAAGCACAGAAGGCAATATTCCATAAAAATGCATTTCAGTATGGCCTTGTTGTTTGACTTGTGGCATTTGTATTTATATTATAATGATTTTGCTTGCAGAATGCATTTTTGTAAGTATTTCAATTGCATAACAAGAGCTGTAATTTATATAAGTCAATTTACGGTACAGCTTTTGAATGCACCTGGAATATTCTATTTTATTTATATCCTATTTTATTTAGATCACTTTGCAGCATTAACTGATGGTAAATATTAAGGAAAACCCAAATGAAAGGGTGCATGTAAACTTTGCCAGGAAGAAGAATGACCTTACAGGATACAACAGCCCATGTTCACTTGAACAATAGTTCATGTGATGTGTCCTTCCGGTGACTAGGAGCCCATGTCTGTGTAAAGAACCAGCAGGGCAGTAATATCATTGCTGGCCTTTGATTAAACTGCTCCAGGGATGCTGAAAAAAACAGCTGCTCCTGCGCTCTGACTCAAAGCTTCACTCTCAAGTTTAGCTGGGTGTGTCTCATCTGAGAGCATGACTGGTTATGTGAAAAATATGTTTGTTAAAATGGCAAATAAGGTATCATTAGTAGCTTATCGCATTTCTTCACTGACGGGAAGTCAGCTGCAGTCAGAGGCTTGATAGGCAGTCTGGGTACTGCAAGGCTGGAGTTAATAAAACCAGGTTATTTCCAAACAAACATGGATTATGTTCCATTTGCACAAGTACAGGTACATTGGAAGGCTTCTCTCTGCTGACTCCATCTTGCTCTTCATAGCTTGGGGGGGTCAGCTAACATGCAGTGCCACTGGGGCCTAAGGGCCTCACTCAGGGGCCCATCAACACGAGATGGTTCTGCTGAGGCAGCGATCTTATGATGACAGGCGCAAGAGACTTAGCCCACTGAGCCACTCACCCAACGGATGGAGATCAGCCAGCCTCTAAGCCATTTGTGTTATTACCAATTTCCCCACAGGGATCAATAAAGTATCAGTTATTATTATGCCACACACTCAGGCTATCAAGCCGTGTGGTTTTTTGAGTCTAATAATGCTGTCAAATAGTCCTTTTGATCAGCAGCGTCTTTATCTTAAAATCCTCATAAAGTCATACCATGATTCCATGGTGTGTACTTCTGTTTACTGTGTGTCTTTTACCAACGTTGTCCTTTCCTTGGAATTGCATGCCATTGTTACTGTACATACCTTCGACCCTATTGTTCATGAAAATCTACAATTATGTCTTGTTAGTCATTGAAGGTGTTGCCAAAAACAGTCTTCCAATTTTATCTTTGTTTTTAAGTACTACTGTTGCAGTTATGCAGGCCCTAACATGTTTATAAGAGAGACTGAACATGCCCAAACAGCGGCTTTTTAATTAATGCATGAGTCACGTCTGTGTGGGAAACATAAGCTTTGATTCTTGTTGCTTCCCATCTGTTGCAGGAAGTGATGTCACTGGAGAACGAGACCCTTTCCTGTTACTGCCTGATGGACTCCTTAAGTTGCCACTTCCTGCTGGAGCAGCCGGGCTGCTTTGTGCTCACAGGGGAGCCGCTAACTGAAGAAGCCTCCAAGCGACTACGGCTGGCTGCCTTTGGATGCGCAGGCCCTGGTATCATGGAGTACAGTCTGCGGATTTACTGCGTGGACGACACACCCCATGCCTTTCAGGTCCAATGGCAGCAGCTAGGCTTCCATTTATGCCTTGTTTCAACCAGGAACAAAAAAGAAAATCTGTAGGCACAGTGTACAGTGGTATACAACGTTCATGGCTGCTTGCATATTAACAATATGTATTAATAAGAGGATAATATGAGTGATAAGTAGTATTGATAATCTTAAATTGTGATAATAATAGAAAACCTTAAAGCTTGCTAGTGTTTTCTAAAGATAAGGGCTGAGTAATTGAGTCAATTATTAATAATAATTATGGGATAATTGCTTTTTTTTTTACCAGATTACAATAATATGCAGTTTGTTATCATACCAAAATCTGACAAATACCTGTAAGTTCTTTCTCTCTCACGCAGATGTTCATAGGGTACCAATTTACCAGTTAACCACACAGCTGTTGGAACATAAGATGCTGGGCGCTTTAGATTTGAGTAGAGTCTCTCAGTTGCTGCCATTTCTCTCAAAAATCCCAGCTCCCCCGTGGCACCCATCCATTTCACAATTATTTTCCAGATGGCATATCTTGGTGAATGTCTAGCCCTGTTCACCATGTAGTGTCTCTCGAGGCTGTAGCACCTCTGAGCAGAGACATTAACGCTTAACTTTAATGAATCTAAGCAAGTGTCTCCTGTCCGTTCCTGTCTGGAAAATCCAGGTTCAGAATTTAATGCTGATTTAATCACTGTTGGACTGTACAGATCTGCATGTTATTTAAATTAGAAATGTCAAAAACAGCATGCTGGATTGTTTTGCACAATAGTGGGGTGTGATTGCTGATGATAAAGGTGAAAGTTGCATTCAGGTTCAGTTCAAAGTGATTAGATGAAAACATGCAGACTCTATAACTGGGGAAGAACATTTGAATATTATGAAAGTACATTTACAGCTGTGGGAAGAATGAACAGACCACAGCACAATTGTACGTTTCACTCAGTTCTCAACTTATGGCTGTGCGTCTGTGAACAATATACATATACATATTGCAAACTGCAGCCAGGTTCTTCCCTGTTTCTCTTTGATGAAGGGCTTCTTCCTTCCTTTATGGGACTTCAGTCTTGCTTCTAGGAGCCTGATACACACTGTCCTAGCAGTGCACTTCACACCTGCACTTAATGCTTCCCATTCCTTTTGAAGGTCACTTGATGTCGTCCTACGATTCATGAGAAACAGTCAGATAAGTTACCGGTCATCTCTGGCATTAGAATGTCGTTTTCGCCTTTTACCTGGCTGGTTTCTGGTCATTCCCATTGTCTCCTGCTTCACCTTCTTCTTGTGTACTGCTCTCTTAGAAATTTTGAACCTGAAAGCAACCAACGGTTTAGCGTAGCCTTCTGCCAGCAGAACCATGCTTAAACCATGATTTAAAAATGCAGCTTTGTTCAAAAATATAGAGTGGTCTATTTTTTTCCACGGCTGTATATAGAATTAGTTATTGTAATAGTTTAATGGCGATCGTGCCCAGTGATTCCGTGACAAAAAGGACGTGAAATTGAATGTTGACAGCAAGAGGTGTGTGAGGGCTGGTGGGCTGCTCTGTGGGCTGGGACTTTGTGTCTGTAATTGAAGGGCCACTGGTTCAAATCGCAGGTTTGACACAGTGATTCCATCACTGGGCCCTTGAGCAAGACCCTTAACCCCAATTGGCTGACCCTGCTTTCTCAATTATGTGTCACTTTGTATAAAAGCATCAGGTACATAAATAAATGTAATGAGGTATTCTGAAATGCCATTTACAAATAATGATTTCAGCTTCCTCAGCCAGTTGACTTTCAATCTCATATAATCACTGAATCCCATAATGCATCTGTTTCTGTCTTTATGATTGAAATGGCAGGAAGGACCACATACAGTAAAGGGCATGAAAAAAATATTGTTTGGACACATTGAAATCAAAAATGCATTTAACATATTTCGTTTTTGGAGATAATGTTTTTATTTCGTTTTTGGAGATAAGTTTCTACTTCTACTATTTGTGTTTTTTTTTGCAAAACAAAATTAAAGCATGTAATGCAGTTTTTAAAAATCTTTTTTGTTATATATTTCATAATTAAACATAATATACTACATAACATACACTATCACGTTAGGTGATATTTTAAAATCATTATCTGTGTCTCGAGCTGTTTATACATCTATGAGTAGTGATGAACATCTCAATATCTTCATGTTGCAGGAGGTGATGACCACAGAGAAGCTCAGAGGGGGTGAACTTCTGGAAGAACCTAAGACTCTGTACTTCAAGGGGAACACCTTTAGCCTCCAGGTTTCCATCCAGGACATCCCACAGTTTTTGTGGAACATCAAGCCTTTCACCACTTGTCAGGTACCGGATAGAACCAGTTTCAGTAGTGGCAGCTATATAGGTACCGTTCAGCTTATAAGTTCTTATCTGCATCAGGGCAGGCAAAAGTGTCAAGGGCTAAGTAGTGCAGAAAAATCAGCTTTTGTTGACACCTCATTGTTCTGGAATAAAAATATAAGATTTAACTGAAATAGTAGAATGCTGATATATACTAAGAGTTCAACTTAGTGGGGTCTTAAGTTGTACACCACCGACTCAGGAGCTGACTTTGCTGTCCCGAGGTCAGCCTTTGGTATTGAAGACACACTTATTAGCTTAGTCCGTCATTTTACTTACAGGTCCTTTAATTGAAGTGTGTCACAGGAAATAAGATCAAAGTGGTCTGGGGGTGTCGAAATTTTCCTCAAAAGGTTTCCATGCCTGTATTTTTGTCAGATACTCCCCGGCACCAGCAGTCACCCTTACTGCTCACTTTGAAGTACATAGATAGAAGGGAGACGCAAAGGTCAAACATGTCTCCCCCACCTGTGAGCCACAGAAATGAATTATTCATCCGAAGCATCCTGCCCTATTTCCCATGTTACGCTGCTTTCCCAGGCTTGTTGCCTGCCTGTTGTGAACCTCTTTGAGTTTCACCAGCTTTTTTCAACAATAGATATTTAATTCAAGCTTCAGGTGCATCTGCAGTTGCCATGAATCTGAGTTGGTTACTGTCAGATAGACTGAAACACGGAGCATTTATCACACCTGATAAGCAAACAAAAGACAGAATTGCGAGAGGAGGCCATAGCCTTGTAGATGGAGTGTATAACTGCATGAACTACTTAACTGCATGTGTAATTAGTTCTGCCATTTCATTTTCCCTAAAATGCTTGAATTTTTTATTTTTTTTTTTATGTATTTAATGAATTATTTTTAATGTAATTATTTAACACTGTTTGTTGTTTGGGGTCTGTTCTGGCCAAAAGCCTTTTATTTCTAATGTGGCACATTATGAATGTGCTACCAATGACACCAGCGTTTGTGGGATGGCATACACTCTGTGCATAAACTCTGGTCTATTGCTAACTCTTATAGCCTAGTATGCATCTGGGCAAATAGCATAGTGGCTAAATCCTATAGATTTGTCCTTGGATTTGGGGGCTTAGCCATTATGGCTGAAAAAAATGTGCCTAAATGAGTACAACACTTGAACTGCTTTCTGCGTGTCCCTTTTTAAAGTGTAAACAGGCACTACGCACTGAAAATGCAGACGTGACTTATAGAGTACTGCGGCTCTCCGCCGCCTTCCTGCCCGCGCTGCAGGAGTTTCCCTTCTCGCAGGTGTGGCGCAGCAATCAGCAGCCTCTGCACTGTGGCTTCTCCCTGGAGCGATACAGCACAGCCACTTCCCAGCTCTCCTGCAAAATCAGCGTGCGGCAGGTCAAGGGGCAGGAGCAGATCATCCAGGTCTACACGCCTGTGGCGGAGGTCAGCTCTCCATTCCCATCAGTGGCTAGAGTATTGTTTTGTTGTGTTCTTGGCCATTTCATGCCCGACATCAGTGCCTGACCTCACAAATGTTGTTCTGGATGAATGGACAAAAAAATCCTGCAGGTACACTCTGAAATCTGGTGGAAAGCCTTCCCAGAAGAGTGGCAGCTGGTGTAGCTGCAAAGGGGGGACCAACTCCATATTGATACCTATGGATTTAGAATGGGATGTCATAGATGTTCCTGTAGGTTTAATGGCCGGGTGTCCCAATACTTTTGTCCATGGATTGTATTTGTTCCAAAGAAATGCTCTACCTTGAAGACCCTGGCTTGTACATATTTAGTATAGTTAAGGACTTTAATTCTCACTTTGAATGTATAGTATGTATTTCAAAGTTTTAAATGTATTTTGTCTATGATAATAATCTGGGGTGTGAACTGATCATCTTTACCATGTATTTCACTATTGTAAGCCCATCCCAGTCTGATTGAAATCACTTTCCAGAGAGAAAAGGATGCAGCTCCAGTCTTCAGGCCAGCAGACTGCACTGTCACGTTTCAGACAGGTCCCAAGGCCTTCACAATTCCCCTCTCCATACGCCAGAGGATATGCAATACTTTTGATGCTGCCAACACCAAGGGCAAGGACTGGAGGCTGTTAGCACAGAAACTTCACATAGAGAGGTGAGACCTTGCCTGTAGCCTCACCATGGATTGAGTGAATGTTTAGCGTTAGCTCCCTGAGCAAGAGGGACTTTTAATCTGCCTCCAAGAGATGCAGCCCTAGTTCCTAACATTCCGCCTTATGGCAGTGTTTATGTGAATCACTGGTGTTCAAAGAGACCTCAGAACTTTGCTGGGACAGCCCTCGGTCTACCTCTACAGACATTTATTCTAGGCGGGGTGCGGTGACGGTATTTGGCCTCCGGTTCACCCCAAAGAAAGAATGGAGAGACAATCTAAAGTTACCAATCAACTGGTGAAAATATGAATAACACAATAAAACAGACATTTAAAAATACACAGCATATACATAACAGAAATATGTAAAAATGATTGAGTCAGATTGTAGGGAGCTGTATTTAGTGCTGTCATATCTCATGTACACAAAAACAGCTTCCTGTCTTTTGACATCTACCTATAAATTTGCAAAGCGTTATTTCTACGCCAATGTACTGCAGCTACTGCAAACACAGTTAGCAGAATTAGGTTAGAGTTTACTACTCTATGTCTTGACAAAAACTAATTTTTAATATGGCCAAATTACATTTCTCAAGGGTTGATTAATACTACTCCTAGGTTTTCAGTCTGTATTTTTTTTAGTCTTTGATTTTAGTTTGTGGTTTGATTACTTTTTATAACAGAGGTCCACAAACAAATCTGTGCATAAAACCTCAGTAAAACATTACACTGGATTTTATTCAGTGAGGTACTCAGCAACATGCATGTATAGAGAATGAACTAGACTCAAGGCAATGGTTGACTTTGTCTATTATTAATCAGCCTGTATAGCCTAAATGATACAGTAGCTTTTTATAATTTATACAAATTAAAAATGAAAAAATGTAGTGAGTTCTAACAGGGTTGCAGGGTGGCAAGAGAAACAGCAACAGTCATTTTATGTTTTTTTGTGTGATTTTGCCTGAGGTACGACTGTCAATTTATGTTTGTTTGTGTAATACAGGCCAGGGTATGACTGTCAATTTACGTTTGTTTGTTTGTTTGATACAGCCTGGGATACGACTGTCAATTTGTGTTTGTTTGTGTGATACAGCCTGGGGTACGACTGTCAATTTATGTTTGTTTGTGTGATACAGCCCGGGGTACGACTGTCAATTTGTGTTTGTTTGTGTGATACAGCCTGGGGTACGACTGTCAATTTACGTTTGTTTGTGTGATACAGAACGGGGTACGACTGTCAGTTTGTGTTTGTTTTTGTGATACAGCCTGGGGTACGACTGTGAATTTATGTTTGTTTGTGTGATACAGAACGGGGTACGACTGTCAATTTATGTTTGTTTGTGTGATACAGCCTGGGGTACGACTGTCGCACTGATGCATAGCTGCCTGATACTGTCGCGCAGTCGGACTTATTAGATTTGATTTTAGACGTGTAAAAGTGCAGCTCAAAAGAACAGAGCTAGCATGTCGAAGGAGCTTGGGGTGCAGCCTTCTTTGCCATGCTACCATGCTTGGGATAATTACGCTGAGTTTTGACCTTGAGAGATTCTGAATGTTTTCGCTAGGTAGTAATATTTCTTTGCATTCTTATAGGAGATAAATGATTACAGATGTTCAGAGGAAGTGTAAATTGTGAATCTGATTATGAATAACCGCATTATTTGTGTTTTAATGACACACAATTGTCTTGGCAGTTACAAAGGGAAGCTTGTGATGACACTCTTACATTAGTCTTGTGGTGATTGTGGCATAATTTTTTGAGTGTCTTGCAAGAAAAATAGTTGTTGCCAGAACATTTGAAGGCCAGCTGCCACTGTGTAATACCTGCATGAAATTAGAATGCCTTGGTTTTCATTTCCTGTGCACACTTAGACAACAATGTACTTGCAATGAAACACTGCCATCTGGTGATCAGAAATATGAAAATCACATTAATTGCCATTAATATAAACCACAGCAGCTGAGGGCCAACAATAACTTGGGCCAGGATTTTGGGCCATGGTAATTTCTGCATTTCTTTTAAAACTAATACACATATTGAAAAAAATAGAACATAAAGCTGGCATTTGATGTTCTTCACAGTGGTTTTCTTTGAACGTTCTAGTAATATTACTATCAGAACCTACATACAGAATCTAAAAAGCAAATGACAAGCCACATATTTCTCACTGCATCCCTCATCAAGCAGTTGTACCTTTTTGCTGTTCGCTTCCACTGCAGGAATCTGTCGTATTTCGCCCGGCAGCAGAGCCCTTCAGGGATGGTTCTGAACCTGTGGGAGGCTCTGCACCAGGACATCGGGGACCTTGACTTGTTGGCCCGGGCTCTTGAGGAGATCAGCAGAGCGCAAGCAGACAGCCCGCTCAGCTGCGCAGCTGCAGATGGGTCTGCCACAGACTTAATGTGCAGCAAGTGGGGTGCAGGGAGCAGGGAGGCGATGGGACAAGGAGACGCAGACTTCACTCAGTAGATGTCCGCTGACTTTCCAGCTGCTAAGAGGAATCTTCACCTCTTGAGCCACCCAGCACCCAGCTACCAGGCAACTGATGGAAGGGGCCTGGAATCTGCTTTGCTCCGGTCGTCAGAAGCCAGGAGGCAGTCGTAAAAGAAAGAGAGACGGGGGAATGAGCAGCCCAGTCTCCACAGCAGCATCCCGTGGCTAAAAAAACAAGTAAGATGTGTTGGTGTTTGTTAGCAGGATCACCGGAAAAATCAGAGTGTTTAGGTGAGGGACTGAACCGAGGACACTGCAGCCCCCAGAGCTCCCTGTCCTCGCAGTGCCACGTGCCCACAAACGTTTGCTGCTTGGCTGTTCCTTTATTCTCTTCTCTCTGATTCAGCTGCATTTTGTCACATTAAAGTAATGGGGTAACAGTTTGTAGTTTAATCACTACCCCCCTTCCCCCAGAAAATCTCCTCAAATTATAATATAGTAATTACTTGTAAAACTCTGTCCTTGATCATGGAGACAAGGGCAGAAACTATCAAGGTTTAACTGTTTAGCAATACTGAAATAGACACATCTATAATGGCAATGTCTTTGAACTGAACAGAAATTGAATGTTTTTTTTTTGCTGCCTGATTTCACCATATATGAATGAAGTATTTCATGCTTTTATTTTAACAGCAACCACCTGACCCAATCTTTCACTGATCTATTGCCGAATATGTGCATTAATTATATGTAAATAAGACTGTCCATAACTTGTACTAACGTGAAAGACAGGCAAGCATTGCTGACAGTAAGGCAGAACAAACTCACGCCTTTCTCTTGACCCAATCGGCCTTATAAATCCACTCCGGTTCAGCCTTGTGTACAAATGGGAGACATGAACTCGCAGTTCAGGGACCAGAGGTTGTTCATTTAAAGGGAGAATAAAGAAGAGGGAGCGCAAGGCATCATTCCGGCTGTTTTAACCAAACGGGAGAGGAAGCACGTTAGGGTGTGGTGGTTTACCAACTACAATGGCGTGGTCCTACTTTATGCTGTATTCATTTGTGTTCTCATATTATCATGCTGAAAAACAGAAACTAAATGTAACAATGGAATGGCTAAAACTATTTATTATATGTTACTGCAGGTATTTGTAGTTACTTGTAAATGTAACTTATTTTTAAAATTGGTTTATTATTTAATATTGTATTAATTATTACAAATATTATATCTTTAAATGCAATTACTTTCAGATTTTTTTCTTCCTTGTAAATCAACCTTGGGTTTGTGAAAGGTGCTGTATAAATGTAACAATATTATATTATTTATTATGAATTACAAATATTTAATTTATTTTCTTATTTTAATTTGTTTTTTTAGTTTCTTTGTATTTATTTGTTAACAGTTTTAAATATTTTCCAAAAATACACATACAATAATATGGGCTACAACAGCCCATTTTTAGGCTTCACTTGAAAGCTAGTCTGACTGGTTCTGCTATATTTTCTGCTTTTCTTTAATTGAATGAACTAAAATATTTTGAGGTCCTACAACCCCCTTGCCAAAAAAATTGGGATGTCGTGTAAAACATAAATAAAAACAGAATGCAATGATTTGCAAATAATTTAAACTCATAGTTAATTGAAAATAGAACAAAGACAATATATCACATGTTGAAAGTGAGAAATGTTATTGTTTTATGACAAATATATGCTAAATATATATGCTAATGTGAATTTGATGCCAGCAACACATTGCAGAAAAGTTGGGACAGGGGCAACAAAAGATTGGAAAAGTTGTGCAATTCTAAAACAAAACACTTCATTGAATACCCCACAACTAATTAGATTAATTGGCAACAGGTCAGTTAGATGATTGGGTACAAAAAGAGCCTCCCAGAGAAGCAGTGTCTCTGTGAAGTGCAGGTGGAGAGAGGTTCATCACTCTGTGAAAGTCTGTGTGGGCAAATAGTGCAACAATTTATGAATAACGTTCCTCAATGTAATATTGCAATGAATTTGCAAATTTCATCAGGTACAATATATAGTGTCTTTAGAAGATTCAGAGAATCTGGAGAAATCTCTGTTGTGATCTTTGGGTCCTCAGGCAGCACTGAATTAAAAACAGACTCGATTCTATAGCGAAAATCCCTGCATGGGTTCAGGAACACACCCTAAACCCCCTGTCTGTGAACACAGTTTGTCGCTCCATCCACAAATGTAGGATGAAGCTCTACCGTGCAAAGATTTAAACATGATCCAGAAACTCTGACTTTTCTGGCCCGAGCCCAGATGTATTGAGCAAAATGGAAAACTGTCCAGCAGTCTGAGGAATCACAATTTAAAATTCTTTTTGGAAATCATGGACACCACAACCTGCAGGTTTTGGAGCGACACGTACTGCCATCCAGACAAACTCTCTTTCAGCAAAGCAATGCCAAACCACATTCTGCGCGTAATACAACAGCATGGCTCTGTAGTAGAAGAGTCTGGGTGTGAGACTGACCTGCCTGCAGTACAGACCTGTCACCTATTAGAAACATTTGACACATCGTGAAATGAGAAACATGACGAGACCTCGCACTGTTGAGCAGTTGAAATCCTATATCGGGGATGAACGGGAGAACATTTCATATTCAAAACGGCAGCAACTGGTCTCCTCAGTATCTCTACTGAGTAGGTGGATGGGAAGAGGGTGTGGGCCAAATTTACACCCCTCTCACCCCCTGCACATGACAGTGTGAGCGTTACACAGCTCCTTCGGCGACAGACTGCCGCACCCAGCATGTAAGACAGAACGCTTCAGCCTGTCCTTCATTCCGTCTGCCATGAACTTCATAACTCCACAGTCAAGTGCACTAATTTCTATTATCGTCTGACCACTACATATGATAGTACATTTGTGCAATAATAACTGTATTTGTGTGACTTGTGAATCATATATTTATATCCTACTTGGTGCAGTATCTGTGTTTTTGTGTCATTACACATGCAGTTACTTATTCCACTTCATATGTCCAATATCTGCAATTTGTGGACACAGATTTTTTTTTTCATAATTTTTTTCTTCCTATTTATTACCTATTGTACAATCTCTTCTGATTTGTGTTTTCTTTTGCCATTTTATTTTTATCCTCAAGCTGTTGTAGCAAGTAAATTTCTTATCTTATCTTAAATGTTTACAGGATGCTCTTTAAAAAAGGTGATGCTACACAGCTGCAAACACACCCCGGTCACAACTTTTTTGAAACATGGCATCAAATTGAAATGGAGCAGATATTTATTGTGAAACAACAAAACGTCTCAGTTTGAAATGTTGTCTCTGTTCTATTTCAATTAAATATGGGTGTATATGATTGCAAATCGTTGCATTCTGTCATTTATATGTATTTTGCTCAACATCCCAACTTTTTTGGAAATGGGGCATTGATACAGGCACAAATTGGCTGCCTTATATGCAGGACATTTAAAACATTTGAGGGGGAGAAAGGCAGTGGTTGGTCTGACCTGAAAATGAAGAACTGTTACCAAGTTACCATTTAGATGAGGAATGTAGAATGCTTAAGGAAGCTATTTAAGGCTGAAGTTCTTTAGCCATTGCTCATATAAACATATTCTAAGGTCACAGAAATACCGCAGCTGGTGTCAGAGTGGCTGTTGCCTTGCATAATGTCTCCCAGTAAGCTATAGAGAGTAAAAAGAGGGTTTTTTCCAGGCCGTCTTTCCCTTTAAAAGGACAAATCACATTTGACCTAGAAGAGTTAAACAATTAACCTGAACTATGTGAACTACTCAGGTCCATAATCTTAAAGAGGCAGTTTCACACAGGAGAATGTGATTACCATAATTAAAGGCAGCTGGAAAAACACGGAATTTCAAAATCCTTTGTGTTCATGTGTATGCATATTACCAATGATTTTATAATATCATTTTAATACCAATGCAGTGTGCTTCACAAAACAGAAAATCAATCAATCACAGGGATCCTCTAAGGTACTGTGCATTTGGGGTGGATAATCAAGCAAATATTGTCTGATAAAATATAAGAATAAAACACTCCCTACACTAGTAGTTGTCATCCTGGTCAATAGAGAGAAACTAGTCTGAACTGACTACAATAGGGAACCAAAGATTTAGCCATTAAAATAAGGTTGGAAGTGAGATTTATTTATAGTAATGATGTAAGAAGTAATGTTAAATTATTTCACATTATAGATTCATTATTGAGCCATATGATGTGGGACCATGTTCAACATGTTCATGCTAGGTGATGTAACTACTGGGAACATAAACCACATAGTAATTGATTTAAATGCTCCAAGAAGCTTAAAGGGGCGCTTCACCCCAAAACGGAGAAAAGATGGGCTTCACGGGGGCTTTAGTGCTGTCTGTCCACCGAGGTGATTCTGCGCTATCCTCTGCGCAGAAGATGCAAGCATGAGCATGCCCATGATATCTGCTGCTATGTTTGAGAGAAGCCCAACATTTCCATGGCTAATGTTTCCAAAACTAGACAATTCTCAGCAGGACATCCTAAATGGATTGATAGCACTAAGATCCCTCTAAGATATATCTTTTTCAGTTTTGGGGTGAACTGTCTCGCCAAATTATGTAAAACTGTAGCTTGAAACCTAATTTTGTTCATTTATAATTTGACACGGTGCATTGAAATTGCATACAGGTTGCAGAGGCGTAGCTAGGAATTCTGGGCCTACAGTACTGACTAAATTCCAGCAATTATTATTCATGCATTTACGCAGTCAGATGTCCCTGGAAAATGCTGGGACTCCTAAATCTGCCAGGATCTCCATACTGTGCTCCTGCCAAATTGCGTCTGTCTCCTGTCCTAGGATAGGTCCTGACCATGACCCGGCACTGAATAAGTAGCTATTGAGGCGTTGCAGTTGGAAGAAGTAGCATGAATTAGTCAGCCTGCGGTTTTGCTTCCTCTTCCTGCAGAGTAGTACAGCATCGGCTATTTGCAGGTATTCTTCACCGATTAATGTCAGAAGCCCTTGAGTCTTAGTTAGAGGTTTGAACTTTAGCACAACCACAAAGGCAGGAATGTGAACACTATCTGTGCTAACAGTTTGGAGGTTCTACTCTATAAGGTTCCATGTGGTTGGAGGTTCTCCTCTATAAGGACAACCATGCATTGTTGTATCCATAAGCGCTTAATATTATGGTGTGCCAGTCTTACTTCAGTGTTTTTTTTTACTGCCAGCCATATATATTGTGTGCATTTCTTCTTATCTAAATAAATCACCTATAAATAAATATTTTACAAAAAAAAAGTGGTTTATCTGTTTATTTATTTGTGGTGACTTGCACATTTAAATCCTCCAATTACTATGGGCTGTCAGGAAGGAAGTTACACGATGGGTGTAACAAAAGCAGCAGAGCAGAAGAAAAACAAAAGCCGGCTATTCTGGAAGCACCATGAGGAAAACGAATGTAAGGTCAGTCATTTTGGTCTGGATATATTTAATGGGATGAAAGAAAACAAAAGTCGTTACGTAGTGACTGAAAATGATAAACGGGGACCAAGAATGCCTGTCAGTAGACCTTACACCACCCAGAGAGATCCAGGAGCTTTTTAACACGGCCTTTTTAATAATATTTACATTGCACTTCTTGAGTGGCACATTCTTAAGTGCTTCCCTAAAAAAGTGAAAGGCACCACCCATGCGGCTACCACAGACAACGGGGCACATCCAACCATACTGCTACCACAGACAACGGGGCACATCCACCCATACTGCTACCACAGACAACGGGGCACATCCACCCATGCGGCTACCACAGACAACGGGGCACAATCACCCAGGGGGCAGCTGAGGAAGCCCTAAGCCTAACCAGACCCAACGGGGGAGCCCGTCCTCCAGGGGGCAGCAAAGGAAGCCCTAAGCCTAACCAGACCCATAGGGGGGGAGCCCATCCTCCAGAGGGCAGCAGAGGAAGCCATAACCCTAACCAGACCCAACGGGGGAGCCCGTCCTCCAGGGGGCAGCAGAGGACGCCATAACCCTAACCAGACTTAGAGGAGGAGCCCAACATCCAGCAATTGCTTCTTCACTGTTGGACAAAAACATTAAAGTTTTAGTTTGACTGCACTGGTGTTATTTTATTTTTGATTTGATGCTAGTATTAACAGCTACCAAACATTCCCTGCTGTCCAAGCATGTGCTTATCAGCTCAGCCCACATAATAACAATGACAGAAGGACATTTACTGTACAGGACACCAATTAACACATGCAATAATTATTCATTAATAATATCATTCCACCAATATTTAGTACTTCTCCCTATACTTTTATCTTTGATTTCATAATTGAACTATGTGTGACTGTATGGTGTTTGTATGTTGTATTGTGATATTTTATCACTAGAAACTGAATTTCCCGGAGGAACCTGCCCGAGGCATGAATAAAGTTTACTATCTATCTATCTATCTATCTATCTATCATCTTTCTTTCTTTCTTTCTTTTTCTTTTTATTGGTGCCCCTGCAGTTGGTGGACGGCAGGTGTCACCTCAGAGCAAGTTACTAAGTCGTTGTCTCGGTTATTCATATTGCCAACTTCTACCCCACCCAATTTTACATATAAGGCCTGTAATTTCTGGGCCCTCTGAATCTACCACGGCATATATGTCCCTACTGCGCTCCTGACTGGCACATATTTGTCACTTTTTCGTTTATAGTTTTATTTGTGAATCCGTCGTGCAATATTAACTCTCATTTCTGACATACCCTGATGTTCTCAGAATGCTTATCATATGTCAAACTACTTAAGTTATCAGCTATATCTTAGTCTTAGTTTACAAATATAAATACATGTAAATATGTAGCACTCTGAACTTCACGATTAGACGCGTGTTATTGACCACTATATGTCACTAATACATCGTATTGCATAATTCGCGTTGGGTTTTCGTTTAGTTATTATTCGTAGTTTTACAGGTTCAATTAAATTCAAACTAAATTTGATATTACATTCTAATCGTTAACTCATATGGTCAGTATTTACTGCCCTACTTGTTTGCTACGAGGTCCTCTGTTTTAAGTACTGTACACCTTTATGTGAACCAACTGGAAGTCGTGTGCATTCCTTTCTACAAAAGTAAGCGATATTTTGAGAATCCCGTCTTTTGATGTCGCCGTTGCCATTGCACTAGAAAAAAACTTTTAATCCAGTCCTAACCAGTTGCAAGGCGGACCCACCCAGGCGCCGCGATTCCATTTTAATGCAGATTTCATTCCTGAATACGCTCCCACTGTACTGCAGTCAGTCAAATTGTTTTAAGATGTTTTTTTCCAAGCCGGATGAAAGACCTTCCAGCCGCCCACTCTCCCCACATACCATTCGATCCAGGACAACACAGAGAGCTTGTGTTTCGTCAGAAAGAGGGGGACGAACTGCAGCGGCAAATAATGAGAGTCATGTGAACCTCACAGAAAGAGCGAAGGTCTGCTGATAATGCAGTGCAAATTTCTGTTCGTATTTTATTGTACTCTGTATAACTGAATACACATACCAACAAGTAGATAAACACGCACCGTTCCCTTTAATGTCACTGTTTCATATAGAAAAATGCACTTTTACGCTTTGCTAAGACCTTTCTGTTACAATGAAGATACGTTTGTATTTTACCATAAACGTAATGCATTTTCTTCGATCAAATTATTAAATAATAATAATCACAGGAATAGAGCAAGCAAAAAATTTTCGAACATAATTTAATAGTATCCTATATTAACATTAATAGATTAAGGTAGTAGTTAAACTGTTCAGATGCTATTATTATCATCATCATCTTCATTATTAATAGTTGTATTAGTAATATAATGATTGTTGTTTTGTATTTTCAGCTGTATTATGATGGTTCAATGTGCATCAAAGCCAATTCCACCTGCTAATTTTAGGATTCTGTAATAATTGCCAAAATAAACAAATATAAATACAAAAATATTGATGTGGCTGCCTGCACACTTTCTTTTTCTCCCGTTCAAATGTTCTCTCTTGTGGCAAAGTGACACCATTTATAAGATATTTGACACATAATTTGTAATTGTCCTCTGTGCTCGCATGCGTGTTTGTTCACGCAGATCGCCCAGCCTAACGTTTGAGTGGGAGGGAGTCTTAGTTTCTTTTGTTTCAGTCTCTGTACCGCTTGGACATGTTTTCTATCTTGTCACTTAGCTACACACAATTCCTAGAGCAGCAGTGGATAGAATCCTAAATAATTTATTGTTATTAAGTGGCAGAAAAATGAAGTGCAGCACGTTACACTTGCGAGCCATTTTATGTTTTCATGTGTGGCCCAAAGTAAGAATAAAGGTCCAAACTTAACCACTTCTACTAAATGTAATGAAGCAATTGCCAACTATTGGAAACGACTGACTTCTAGCCATGTAAGGGTGAAGTGGGACTGGGTGGTATCATCTGACTAACCAGGATACATGAGTCATACTTTTGTGTTTTGCTTCCCTGGAATCTTTGCACATTTAATTCTGATGACGAAAGGACAGGAAATATAAGCTTTAGAGATAAAGATGGCTCTGACGCTTTTGCTGCTTTATGCCCTGAAAGTGTAAAATAAATGCACCATTCCCTGCTTTCTGTGATGGTGGAGGAGAGCAAATACCCTGGAAGGGGTGAGATTTATTCCAGACAGGGTTTGGCAATGGAGGAGCGGTGGCTGCTAGTTTAGAGAGACTATCTCTTCGTCAGAAAGGTAGGCAAGGTCAGTGAGGTGCAGCAGGTGTGGGGACAGGCTCAAGCTGCCCATGCCAAACATTTTCCCACTTTGCCGATGGGTGCGTGGCCTGGCCAGCTGGTATGACGGGCGTTTTCCCACTGCGGTGATAGGTGCAGGGGCTGGCCAGCTGGTACGCCGGGCGTTTTCTCGCTGTGGTGATAGGTGTACGGGCTGGCGATCTGGTATGCCGAGCATTTTCCCACTTTGCCGATGGGTGCGTGGCCTGGCCAGCTGGTATGACCGGCGTTTTCCCACTGCGGTGATAGGTGCAGGGGCTGGCCAGTTGGTATTCCAGGCATTTTCTCGCTGTGGTGATAGGTGCAGGGGCTGGCCAGCTGGTACGCCAGGCATTTTCTCGCTGTGGTGATAGGTGTACGGGCTGGCGATCTGGTATGCCGAGCATTTTCCCACTTTGCCGAGGGGTGCATGGCCTGGCCAGCTGGTATGACGGGCGTTTTCCCGCTGTGATGATGGGCGCGTGGCCTGGCCATATTGTATGCCTGGCATTTTCCCACTGTACAGGTGGGTGTATGGACTGACATAATGACCTCCCCTTCCCCCAGTGGCAAACTGTATGACTCAGCAAGAGTTATCATGTGGGACTCCAACCGTCTTGGCAAAATGGACCATGGGGCCGTGAGGGACCCCAAAATCCTGGGCCGAATATTAGACCAGCCCTGTTTGGCCCGGTTTGGGTGTCAGGGCAGTCATCTTCCAAGCTGTCTAATATTATAGGTAGAGCTTCATGACCCTTTGCCTGCTCTCTTTCACTCCCAGCATAAACCTAAGGCTGCATCAGCAAGGCCTTTCATTGGGATGCTAGGTGTGATGGCTCTGGTGTCCTGAGAACACATCGCAGTTGCACTCAAGGACTTCCCACAGATTCTGGCAGCGGGCCAAGGCCCTCCCCTGTAAGGACCTCCTGTGGAGCCCCAGTGGAGACGGCTGACGAGAGTAATCGTGCTTCGGTCCACTGCTTCAATAGGTTGATGTGATGAATCTGGTCTGAGGGGTAGTGGCTGGGGTGCCTCTGGGATCGATAAAGTTGATCTTATCTTATCTTTGTTCAAGGGGTCTACCATTTCCACAGTGGTGTAGGACCCCTGCCAGAAGACCAGAAACTTTCAAGAAACATGCAAGTTGAAGACCTGGGGTCTCATTTATAATTGTTGCGTATACACAAATGGGACCTAAAAGATGCATACGCCTTCCTACGCAAACGTTGCGATCTATAGAAACAAACTAGACGGCAGAATGTGCGCATATGCATGGCAACTCTGACTCATGCGTGCGAACATTTTGGAGAAAAAAATATGATCGCGGGTGAAGAGGGTGAGGAAAAACGTGGCATCGGTACATAAATAATAATTCCGTGTGCTAGTGAGTCATACGCCGTACATTGAATTTCACTTATTCAGTCACATATTTTTAATGGTGAATAAATATATAAGTAAAATATATAATCCGACTCAAATCTTAACTTAATCTACACTTTTAATCTATGTGCCGCAGCTGTTCAAATGTAAATGGATAAGTGGTGGTTGTGATTATCACGATCATTTTGACACGGTGTGAAACACTCTCATTGCTGAAAACATATAAATACTGCTATCACATTTGTGCGCAACATAACATAATGGATGCGCTGGCATTGTTAGAAGATTATACCAATGGCTGAATTAGAAGGGAATGGATGTTCAGGGACCATGAAGATTTTTTGGCCCAAGATGATTACTGGCTCATAAACCAGTTTAGATTACCTGGATGTGTGCTTTTGGAGCTATGTGCTGAACTGGGTCCAATGTTAGAGAGACCAACCCGACAGAACCGCGCAATCCCAGTACAAATACAGGTACTGATGACCTTGGGATTCCTTGCAACTGCCTGTTACCAGCGAGAATTAGCCGACAGGTACATGTTATAATTAACAATAGAATTCTGAATTTGTTCTAAAGCTTGTTTAGGAAATACAATAATAATCTAATTGTGTTTAATTGTATTCTAGGTCTAGGATATCACAACCATCAGTAAGCTCAATAATACTTGTTGTTTTGGATGGGATTATTAAGATGACTAGTAGATGCATTAAGTTCTCTTACACTGTGGGAGATCAGGTCAACATCAAAAGGCAATTTGCAGAAATGTCCGGTTTCCCAAATGTAATAGGCGCGATTGACTGCACGCACATTGCAATAAGGGCTCCATATGAAAATGAATTTATTTACGTGATTAGAAATCATGTGCATTCTATAAATGTGCAAATTATTTGTGACGCTGATATGGTCCTGACAAACGTGGTTGCACGATGGCCTGGTTCAACACATGACTCGTTTATACTGGAACGCAGCAGTGTAGGGAGCAGACACGCTCTTTCGATGCGCTGCAATTCTTTTTTTTATAATTACTTTCAGATCTGACCACTTTTTTTATTTCAGGCATGGTCCTGTTTGCAGCACTCGCTTCATTCACAGCATTTGTTACCTGTTGCCACTCAGTGCCTACCTTTCTGTTTGTCACCCCAAAACTGTGACCGCCAAACAAAATATTTTTTCTGCCTTCCACTGTAGAGCAAATCCATGGGTGTACAATCCCAGCTAGTGTGTGATTTATAAAGCGTATATTGCTTACAGGTGTGCGTGCGCACATTTTTATAAATCAAACTTTTTCTTTGCGTACGTCATTTTCGTCTTTTGAGAGCACGTACACTTTTAGCATGAGTTCTACACAAAATAATCCATCAACAAATCCATTTGAGCAGCTGGCTGAGACACTCAGCGAGGTTCTCTATCAGTCACGGCACAAGCATCATGCCCAGACCAGTTGGGGTGTATTTGGAGATGCCCTCGCAGCCTCTATGCCACGTTCTTTGAGGTTGGTTTTCCATGCATCAGAGCCTTGGGACCCTGGTAGCGTTATCCATTATGACAACAGTACATCCATGACCTGGTGCTGAATGCCAGTGTTGAAAATGACGATATGTTGCAGAGTTTAATTATGGTATAAAATACACAGTTTATGTTTAGCTGCATTACAATACATTCAATTCAAGATTCAGGCGGTGTCACTGCAAGTCTCCATGCATTTTGTCAAAAATTTCTTTAAAGAATTATGCATGAATGACTATAAGTTGACTTATCTGGAAGGGGTCCAGATTAAGTTTAACCAACTTGAGCAACTTGAACTAAGTGAAAATATTCTTTAAATATTCTTTAATACTCAGTAAGAAAGTGAAAAAATTAAGTGAAATTAAATTGTAGCCCTAGCAACTAAATATGACTATTTAAGCAGTGTTAAGATTGAAACATGTCAAGCTAAGTGAATTTTAGTGATCCTGTAGTGGGAATTTTTTATTGTTCATCAGTATCACAAAATCCCTACGAAATATCCCACCTAAATTAAGGATTGAATGAAGAAATGAATGAATGAATGAATGAATGAATGACTAGAAAGTATACAGTATAGCAGAAGAACAACTGAGAAAACATGAACGGGGCGATAATTTAATTCTGGAACCGTACAGTGATGCATCAGAGATCCATGACTCATGGTTTTCAACAGTTAATTACATGTAAGTAAGAACAAAGTCCTTCACTAGAATTTTGTATCCCTCTCCCTCCGTTGATACACCCCACATTTGCAGAATGGTGCTGCCTACTGGCTCTAGACCACCAATGACCATGACCAAGACAGAAGGCAGTTAAAAAGCATTGGGCAGGCAGTGAGGTCCATGACTCCGGAGTATGACGGGTTCAGCGAGACAATGGTTTATTAGAGATACTACTTACATTCATTTATTTAGCAGAGGCTTTTGTCCACAGTGACATACAAGTGAGGATCAGAGAGCAGGATAAACCAGTCCCATGAGAAATTCAGTTTAATGGCCTTGTTTAAGGGCACCAGAAGGCATATCACCTTTCCCGTAGGATTTGAGCCGGAGGTCAGAGCCATAACCTGCAGAGACACATACTCTAATTTTTTTTGTCATTCTCCACTTTAGTCACATGTTAAACCTTTCAGTAAGATAAACAACAAGGGAAGGGCCATGAAGGGTTTCTAGTGGATTTTTGGTGGGGGTGTAACTTCAGGCAGTCGGAAAATAGGTATCTGGGAATCAGCCCAGATAATCAACCCTACCTTTGTAGGCAGCCGTCTATTTTCAGATTCTGCACAGATAGATTTGCTGGTTGGTTGTCTGAGAGGTGCTGTGTGGGGGTCACTAGCTCTTGGTGACACTGGTGAGTAATTATCACAATGGACTGGCAACTGTCACCACATTGATGTCCATTGTGTGAAGGTACTGAAATCCTCAACAACTTGGTGGCAGGCCGCAAGGCCTATAATTCTGGAGTGCGAAGGATTCGGCAACAAAGTAGTTTAGTGATGATTCTATAGAGGTATCCAGTGGAGAATTCATTGAGGAAGAGATAGTGATAAGTTCAAAGTGAACTACAGACAGGTGTCTAACCCGTAATAAGATGGATATATGCTCAGTTAGAAAGCCGGAATAAGGCCCTGGGGCAGACCCAGGACACGCTGGACAGATTAAATCTCTTGGCTGGCCTGGGAACGCCTTGGTATCACCCCGGTGGAGCTGGAGGAGGTGGCTGGTGAGAGCGAGGATTGGGCATCCTTGCTTAGACTGCCTCCCCCTTGCAACCTGACCCGGGATAAGTGGCAGATAATGGATGGATGGATGGATGGATGGATGGATGAATAGAACATGAAAGCATGGATCCATCCTGCCTTGTATCAACAATTCAGGCTGGTGTTGGTGTCTTGGTGAGGGGGATATTTTCTTGGTACACCTTCAGCCCCTTAGTACCAATTGAGAATTATTGAAATAGCACAGCCTACCTGAGTATTGTTGCTGACCATGTCCATCCCTTTACGACCACAGTGTACCCAACTTCTAATGGCTACTTCCAGCACGATAATGGACCATGTCACAAAGCTCATATCATCTCAGACTGGTTTCTTGAACATGACAATGAATTTACTGTCCTCAAATGGCATCCCCAGTCATCAGATCTTAATCCAATAGACCACCTCTGGGATGTGGTGGAACAAGAGATTCATGAAGGCATGAAGGTGCAGCTGACAAATCTGCAGCAACTGTGTGATGCTGTTATGCCGACATGGACCAAAATCTCTCAGGAATGTTTCAAGCACCTTTTGCTGAATTTATGGCACAAAGAATTGAAACAGTTCCGATTGCAAAGGGTGACCCATCCTGGGACCTAATAAAACGGCCAGTGAGTGTATATTTCTATTAATTAGCACAAAAATTACCTTAAACCTGCCAGACAAAAAAATATTGCTTCTTCTGACAAATTTCTGAATTCTATAGTTAAATTTCTGCCAATTTTCACAAGACCATAAGTCAGATACTTAACCTGACATTTTCAGTGTAAGCGCTTTGATCCAATAATTTCAATAATGTCATTCATTTTGTAACTCGTACCCGTACTTGAGGAGAATCCTGCCTCCTGTCCTTCTGTCCACCACAGCATTCCTATGGCAAAGTAATAGTGATTGTTACTAGTGTTAATTGATTTGTTGTCATTTGCAGACATGCTCTGGCAGTTATGCGTCTTGGTTCATGACTCAAAGGGTAAAACATCCTTATTTGTGTTCTGGCCACTTCCCTTTGTGTGTGCAGCCAAAGATTCTCCTGCCACATTTCCCTTTTATTTTCACATCGGCACTTACCCGATGATGCAAGAACGACTCCCTCACAATGCTGATTGCGTCAGACAAAGGCCCAGACTTTCCATTATCTGCGGGTGGTTCTCCAAAAGAAAACAAGTATGATACAGTGGTGATTTACCATCGATACTGCGCTCAGTGAGGCAGGCCGTGGGTCAGAATAAGTAGAAGACTTGTTTCTGCAAGCCTTCTGGGACCAGAACCACCGAAACAACAGACTAAACTGCTGTTTCCTGCAGGTCAGTGGAAGGGTTTGCAACATGAGATAACATTAGAAAATGTTATTGGTCCCATGGGGAAATTCTTCAACGCAGTGTGCATATGTGAAAAACTAAATTTTTAATTTGCATTGAAAACTTTAAAAATGAGATGGTGAATCTATTGAAGAGTATTTCAGTTCTGCTTTACAAAGCCATTGACTGGACAGATTACATACAGTAACTTGATATGTATCAAGCCATGTGCTAACACAGCATTAGAGCTAACATTAACCAACAAGACATCTGGTCTAAAAGTAATAATGCAACATATGAAAGTGAAATAGTCAATTGAGTAAGTATAAGTTTCTTTTTCAATCCTAATTTACCATCTTAATCTAAAATATAAAAGTATTTAACAGCAAGCTCTAGAACACATCCAGATTGCCAATGAATTTTCTAGCAGCATTCATACACATCTTGACTACAAAGCAATATTTGATGATTATGAAACATCACCTCTATTTGTTGGAGAATGAATTTTTATTTGAATAAGCGTGGAATTTCTCATTACTGATAAATATTTAATCTAAATTCTCACCGTTAAAGCTCTTAGTAATATCCATCAGTCTATCTTTGGATGTTACAGGGAAGACAAAGATATAAAATAAGTACTGCTTTATGTAATTCAAGTAAAGTGAAGACAGTCCTGCAGTGCATCAAATCACCGTTTTATGTTACACAGGTAACGTGAAGACAACCCTGAACTGCATCATATCACTGTTTTATGTTACACAGGTAACGTGAAGACAGCCCTGAACTGCATCATATCACTGTTTTATGTTACAAGGGTAACGTGAAGACAGCCCTGAACTGCATCATATCACTGTTTTATGTTACACAGGTAAAGTGAAGATAGCCCTGATACATCATATCACTGGAAAGAAATGCATTCAAACAAAGGCCCTTTCTTAAACTTCTAATACTGTACATTTGGAATTCCCCCTTAGATGTACTTAAAGTATATACTGCAGTAACTGTCTGCAAACTATCTGAGCAATATGTGAAATTTAAAGAAGTTTTTTTCTTTTTCTTTCTTTTTTTGGTGAAAAAAATCCGTGAAAAGGCATAAAACGTTTTTAATTACACAATCGGCAATTTATATGTAAATGCAGTTATAAACGGCTGTCCTGATCTCAGAAGACAAGTCTTGTCATGCATTGTCTCACCCATGCTGAATAGCCATGCTGAATCATGTCCTGGGAATGGCACTGGAGTTAGTCGCTCTTCCTTCAAATTATTTAATTTACATTCATGATCATTTATTAGACAGGTACTTTATTTTTTTTCAAAAGCAATGCACAAGTAATAACAAGCATACCGCTGCCGGGGAATCAGATTAGGTACAAATGTTGCTAGGCTTCTAGAGCCAAAGACGGATCAGAAACAAGTGCAATATATATTTACAAGGGAAGAAGATATAGATAATAATACTTAAACTGCATCACAAATGGAATAAACGTGTGAGTATATGGGCAGACTCAACACGCAATCAACACACAAATAAATCACAAAACATAACCCAATACGTCTTTTATATTAACACACGAGTGCCCCTTGTACAGTCTCAGAAATGAAATACCAATTTGTACCTTTGAGGGTATAATTGGTTGTCACTGGACCTATACCCTCCAGGGTCTACCAACTGTACCCTAGGTGTAAGAAAATGTACCTTTTAAGATGCAGAAATGGACACTATAGAGGACATATTCTTACCATTGGAGGAACATTAACGTTTTTACCTTAGGGAACAAAACCGTACCAGAGCTGTACCCTTTTTCTGGCGATGTAGTGCCATGCAGGAACACTACTTCACACAATCACGCAAGAAGAAAGGAAAAAAACACATAGTAAGATCGTTCTGGACGTCATACTAGGCTGATTTCTGAAACTTTGTTACATTCGAAAATAACTGATATTCTGCATAGGAAGAAAAAAGTATAGATACAATAATACAAATGAGTTTCAAGATATTATTTATTGGAGAGGTATGAAGATATCTGAGTAAGTAATAAAGGTTAATAAGAGTGAAGTGCTGTTTTTTCCTATTTCTGGTATGACGTCAATGCTCTGAAACACTCCAAAGGGAGCTTCCCCTCAGAAAAGAAGAATCGTCAGGACGGGAAGCACGACGCGCTAAACTGTCTGACTAACATGGATTAACTTTTTGTTTCCTGATTGAAGTAGTTATTATTAACTTTAGTTTTTCTTTTTTAACGATAGTATGAAGACGTTTTATTTTGCGATGAACACGATAATGAATAACGTAAGTAACTACCTAGTGCATAACGCCCGGGAGTTAATCACTAAGTGGTTCGCTAAGTAAGCTTAGCGAACCATTTTTTAAAAAAAATATTGGATAATTGGCAACAATCAGTATAGAACTGGACAGCGGTCTGGTTAATGTCTTCTGTTAAAACAATTCTGTAGTTGACCTTACTACGATCGTTATCAAGATCCGCGTAGAGTTATTCCACTTCCGTGATTTGTGGAAAATTAGTTTCCCCAAGTTTTATTTCAGTATGGTATCAAACCATGTTTAGGTCCAAGTTATACTATTATTGTACTTGACAAGTCGAATATATTTTAAGTGTTTGGGAAATCCAAAAATCAAAAGGTGGCGACCCGGCAATCCCGGGACATGTTTGCTGGAGTTCAGTTTCTTCCCGAAAGGAACAGCAGCTCATATTAAGTTTTAAGCGTGAGAAAATACTTTAAAATGATGGGAACGTAGCGCGCTTTGCCGGACTTTGTCCGTTAATACGCGCACTGTACTGGATATCTATAAATATGTGTATTGGAGATTAATCCCTCAGTCCTGCAGGCCGGTTCATATCCAGACAATTTGAACGTCAGTCGTAGGGCACTTAGGCACGCATTCCGCGGACACTATGGGCCATGTAGAGGCATTTTACCCTGCCTGTCCTTCCTGGAAGCCGCCGGAGTTAAAGCGAACGCGTATTCTACTTCGTGCAAAATGTATGGAAGTATGAAAAATCGGAATATCAAGGCTGATCTTTTAGTTTACTATAAGTGCTCTGAAACGATTTTCTGCGGGCCGCAGTACGAGACGGTTAAACTTTCTCCACTCGATTCGCGTTTTACACGTAATTGATAGAAGTTGTCACGTGTGGGCCTAGGCGTCCTGACGTATATGCGTGTGTGTTAAGGTATGACGGTGTGTTGTTCACATTCATAAAGGGCGAGAGAAATGGTGTGTAGGTCGAATTGATATCTTAATGTATGTTTGGCCGACCTTTCACACATTCCAAGACTAGTTTTAACACCAACTGTTAGTGTAGGTATATATATCTCTACAACTATATTTTAAATAAACGAAAAACTTAAGAGGTACTAACATATTAAATACATACTAAACTTAAGGATAGTTCCCATTTTTTAATTATGTCGTAACTTAAAATTATTGGTACTCTGTGTTGATAAATTTCAACTCATTTTAATCAAATGGTTGTCAGTAAATTCCATATCGACTTATCAAATTGAATAGCCATTGCTCTTAGTCCTATCAAATACGAAAGTCTCTAGGACTACATGCAATGACATCAAAATGTTGCTGAAAAGACCATTTTCATACATTAAGGGTCCTTGTTAAATATTCAAAGGAACCATTGTATCATTCATTCGTTCATTCATTCAGTCATAGAAAAAAAACATATTGGGTTTTGTGGCTTGGTGTATGGTTTCTTTTTGGTCTTTGGTATTTAAAGTGGACTCTTTGCCCTGAAGAATAGAATTCAGAATAGTTTCAGAATGTCATAATGTGATAGATTGTGGGTCAGTTTGGGCTGTGTATTGTAGTTGAGTTCTTGCCTTAAGGATGTGTTACTGTAAGTCTCTGGGGGTATTATGTGATACCGTAATTTGTCTGTGATGCTTTATTGTACTTGTAAATATTTTATCTAACCAAAGCAGTTTACACATCTTAGAATTTTCCAAAACACTAATACTCAAGGTAAAATCTGCATTTACTTAAAATTATAATGGTACAGATGCAATAGAGAATAAGTATTGCATGATAGATTGACAAAAAAATCATAATCTGTTAATTTTCCAGTTA
>JAODKF010000126.1:14143998-14156532 GCA_026779585.1 Mormyrus proboscirostris
TTATGTTCATTTGGTTGGTTGAAACAGAATCCTGGTCTGGATTTTTACTTTCTGGACCTGAAATGTCCACCTCTGTCAGAGAGTTCAGATCCTGTTTCTGCTCCTTGTTTTTATTTTGTTTAGTCCAAAGACACTCAGTCAGACAAATTTAATTTGCAAATTTGCCTGTAGTGTATGATTTGTGTGTGTGTGTGTGTGTACCATGGACTGGTATGCTGTCATGGGAGTTCCCTTGCCTGGTGTTCTGTGCTGCCTGGGTGAAGTGTCATGATCCATATCCCTATATGGATACAAGATGAATGGACAGACTAAAAATGATTTTGCCATGAAGTACACAGCATTTATACCTGCCTTCATTAGGCACAAGAATAGGTAAATGCATTTCAGATGACACCTCAGGCCAGATTGCTGTTGTGTTCAACTTCAATGATTGTGATTAATTCAGAATAAATAGGACAACCAGAAAACCTCTTTTACAGGTTGCATTTAAGAATGGATTCAACAGTGGAGAGGATTCAAGATCTTTACTGGCCAAGTGCGGCATGTGCATTGGAATGCTTAGTTGTTCAGCCTCACTCGATTATGAAAGTCAACGCAAGATAATACAGACAATGTAAAATATAGAAAACAGTGCTAAATTGTAACGTCACTGGTGGATAAAACAGAAAATAGCTAAGTTTTCTTCCAGAGAAGGTTGAGGGAAGGTGCTGATCTATACATCCACTGGTCTTAGATTCTGTAAATATTTTTTAGAAGTTATACAGCCCCACCAAGTCCTTGCCTAGTTATGGTCTTTTTTTACAAGATTAGATGAGCAAAGCAGAAATAAGCTCAGATCATTGAGATCACCAAGAATTCGGCGGCCGTCTTTAAAGAGCTGCAGGCGGTTTTCTCGAAGAATGGTAAATGAATGTCATGCTTGTTACAGCGATAGCCCAAGCTCCATGCAAATCTGGTTCTGCAGGGAACTGTCAAGAACCAAATTGCTAAAAAAAAAAAAAAAACCACATATCGAGGCTTATTTAAAGTATGCAAAACAACACTCTGGGGACTGTGAAGTCATTTGGGAAAAGTGGTTTTGTGGTTCCATGGAATTAGTTGCTTGGGCTCAGTGTAAGATGCTGATTTTAGTGAAAAGCAAATGCAGTGCATCATCCCACCATTGCAACTGTAAAACTGTGTGGAGGCAGCTTTTTTACAAGGGTGAGAGCAGCTGGTCGCCTCTCCGGCAGAGTCTTAACAAACAGCTGAAAGTCAGATGTTCCCTCAGGATAATGACCAGGAAATAGGTGAGAACAGTCGTACAGAGAATGAGCCAGTGGAATGTGAAAAAGGTCTGGAGTAAATTAACAAGGGAACCTAAATGTCATAGCTACTGGTAATGACACCAACTGGGAAAGTTATGTGTGATGGAGTTCCATGCTGATGCTTCCTGCTATAGAAAGTATTTCTACTATAATCAAGCTGTAAAAATAGAAGTGTGCTACAAAGTTCTTCACATTGAGCTTTTATACAAATGGGTCAGCTGATGCTTCTGTGTGACTTAAGTGTGTGACAGTCATGTTTGCTGGAAAGACTTCTAAGAAATTCTCTGTCATGTTTACCTGCAGTAAGGGCATGTATTTGTACTATAATGGAAATCGTTATTTTATTTGATTATCAATCACATTTCAAATAGAGAAATAGCTAGGTAATGCATAGTGTAACAAATTTTAAAATTGTTTTCTGGGCAAACCACGTTTACCTCATGTTTATGGGACTGCAGCGCCCCCAGTGGAGCAGGCTGGTTTAGCGCAGCTGCTCAGATGGATAGAAAATGACCACTTGCTGTACCATTCTTTGCTGGCCACACACATTAGAAATTACGTTTAGGTTACATTTCTACCTATATCCATCCATCCATCCATCCAGTCAAGCATATGTCCATTCACTCATTCATACATTATAAGATCCACTTATACTACTTAGGGTCGTGGTTCCAACTAAATCAATGAACATAATAAATATCAAATATTTATATAAATGGAATAATATGAGGTGAAAAGACCTTTTATTATAGATTAAGAACACATGAAACATTTATATAAAGTTCTACTATAGGCTTAGGTTCACAGAATATACTGTTGGTTAACATAATGTAAAACCAATCATACTGAGAAAATCATTCTCCTTAGAAATAAAATAAAGTGTTTTAATTACAGATATACAGATGGATGGGGTGGGTGTTTTTGACTCCCTAGGACTGAAACTTATATGAAACAGTTAAATTCCTCTGCTCCGTTACTACAGTAAAGAACATGGAGTTCCCATTAACATTTAGAATTTCTTGTATCAAAATACAACACAGAGAAATTGCTACAGTTTATTGTTCAGTTTATGGTTCAGTTTATGGTTCAGTTTATGGTACAGTTTATGGTTCAGTTTATGGTACAGTTTCCTGTTAACTGTACACTGATTTCCAGTCTTTTCCTTTGTTCATGTTAATATTTTCTCCATTGTAAATGGTGATCTGTCTTCTGTGCATGCAGTGGTATTCACTTTATTATTTTTTGGTTTTCTTGTTTTGTTGTTTTTTGAAATTCACTTTCAGGAGGTACTTTACAGTGATTCTCATGGTCATTTCCTTTGTCACTGCACATTTTTATTATGGGTTGGGAAGGTTCTTGTGCCTTTTCATTCTTATTCTCTACATGAAATGTTATATCAGAGAATATCTGCAGGCTTTGTGTGCGTCTCTTCACCATTTTGCTGGAATAGTGTATTTTTTTCTATTGCACCATTCTCATTCAAGGATCGTAGGGATGTATTAGATACTGCAGTTTCTTTTATCTTTATTTCCAGGCTGTGAGCTTTCACCCGCACGTTTAGGTGGATTATTTGTTGTTCCTGAATCTCTTATCCCTTTTTGATGAATTGTCTTGTTTTGGAGATATTTGTATTGTTACCAATATTTAAGAAAATGTCTTTTAATTTGACAAATTCTCTGCCTACATGCACCTTAAGTGCTTTTCCAGGTCATGTTATGTAGTTGCTATAATATAGTCTCATGGTTGCAGAAGATTCTCACTGGCCAAACAGTAACAAATTCCGCAGGTCCCGGAACACGAAGGGCACATGAGAGCAGAGGGGTAACGATGCGGGAACAGGTCCGGAACGAGAATTATTATTATTATTATTATTATTATTATTATTATTATTATTATTATTATTATTATGCCAGTATTTTTATGTATTACTATTTTACAGTCATGAATATTCCAATCGATGTGTAAGGAAATTTAAATGTGACATTTGCTACTAATTAGGTACTTTTGTATGATTGGTGTCACAAACGGGAGGTAAAGGCCATGAAGAGAAGCACGTTAAAGAATTACTGATTCATGTGTGGGTTTTTGCCTTTCACAGTATCGTTTACTCATGATACCATATATGGTATTACAATCATCTGGAGGCATAATAGGTGTGCTTGTTTAAAGAAAAGATAATTGGATA
Organism: Mormyrus proboscirostris; assembly: GCA_026779585.1. Classification (NCBI taxonomy): domain Eukaryota; kingdom Metazoa; phylum Chordata; class Actinopteri; order Osteoglossiformes; family Mormyridae; genus Mormyrus; species Mormyrus proboscirostris. Next base: position 14,147,491 of record JAODKF010000126.1, read on the forward strand.
ATTGTAGGGCTGTTTGGGGTTGGTAAGCACACCCACGTGGGAACAGGTTTTACTAAATGATGGAGAAGGGCAAGTAGACAGGCATCTGGAAACAAAATGGACATTTCAAGCAGTAACAGTTTCTGGACATGTGGTGCAGAGCAAAGTAACAAAATAGGCATCTAATTTATCTTACTGACAGTTAGCCAGCAATTAATGAATGGGCTTGTCACATGACAACGCCTTGGCCCTCCACACCCAACAAAAAACAATCATATGCTGATAGGAAAACATAAAGTAGAAATAAGCTGCAGACAGCTGTGGGACTGGGGAGGCATTTTGGGATGTTGGAAGGGCACAGATTTTCAAATTGTGTCAGAGGTCTTGGGGGGGTCCCTGACCTGGATGCGGGGGGGGTTGACAAACCGTAGCCATGCTCCTGCTGTGGGAGGCATTTTTTTGGTTTATAAAAAACATATTTTATAGGTACCATTAATGATGCAAACACATTGATCACACTGCATGTTTTGCCACTCAATGTATCTGAAATTGCTTCTGGAATCTTTTGTCACATCACAAGTGTACATATGCACAATTTGTATCTGTTATAACACTATTGTATATTAATAAAAAGTGTTTTTTGTTCCGGTTAATTCTAATTTTTCTAAGTTTTGAAATGTGTTTGTTTTGTTCCAGTGATCCACCTTTCTGTTTATTATTTATAATTTCCAGTGACAAGCGCCCAGCAGTTTAATTGGATATCTGTAAATGACTTTGTGTAACTAATACTTTTATAGCTTTGGATTGTTCACATTGTCTGAATTGCTGTGTTCGTCCTGACAGAGAAACCGCTTATGACATAGTGTGGGAAAAATCAGTGGTGGTAGTGCAGGAAGGATTTGAGGCACATCTGGGATTTGTTGTGTTCCGGACACCTTAAATCGCTATTCTTATGCTAACTGAGGCATTTTTTTCAGACAGGAAGTACTACAGTTAATAATATTTGAGTCTGCAGAGGCAGGGTACTCAATGTGCAATTTGAATAACAGCCTTTTTTTCTCTCAACTGTTCAATCAATATCATTCAATCACATTATATTTTAGTAAAATAATAATCCCTGTAGTCTCAACCACTGTGTTGTTTGGTCCAGACTTTTGTCTTGAAAATAATGAAGTCCACTTGCACAAAGAAGACACATTGCAGTGGCTCAGTAGGTTGTGGGGTCAGTTCTGACTGTCTGATGAGATGCTCGTATTGAGGTCTAGACTCAGGGGCACCTACACTTAGGCTTTGAAACATTAGGTCGACAATGAAAACTCATTTCTCCTCTGTGGCTTTTAAATAGCAGAAGCATCATTCATTTCTTTTATTGCGTCTAATATTTTGTGATATTTTTCTCACGACTCATCTTTTATGTCGTTTTCGGATCTTGTATTCTGTTATTGTTCCTGTTTGTATTTGTCTTAGAATAGTTGGATTTTGTGAAGCACTTTGGTCTTAACCTCAGTTATTTTAAAGGTACATTAAATACACCTTGATTGTGATTGATTGTTTCTTCCCACAAGTATGATAAAATGGTTCTTAAGGGATTCATTGCATAATTGTGTGCTATTTAGTTCCAGCCTCACTCTTACCCTGTCATGATATACCTGTCATGTTCCCGTTTGGCCAGCAGAAGGCGCAAGCCATCCGTAATCAACTAATTGTTCTCCGCCTAATGTGAAAATCACCCACACCTGCCTTTTGTTAGTCTCTCATTATCTTTGTATATGTGTGCCTATTCGCGCCATGTCTCACATCTTGGTCATTGTCGCCGTTATGAATGTTTTGTGTGCCTCCTGTTCATGGTGTCTGCCATTCCTACGGCGCTCCGCTGTGTGCCAGATTGCCCCGCTTCTGCCTCATTGCTCCTTCCTGACATCTGTTGAGACCCCTTACACTCCTTTGTTTCCTGCTTCTCTGTTTGTCATCCCTGTGAGGCCCCTTTCTGCTCACCCTAATGCTCCATCTGGGTCATGACTCTCCCATCAGGTGTGACACCCTGTACTGCATAAGTGGTTAAACCGGTAAGTTTACATATCATGTTGTGTAGATTATTAATGATAATTATTGTATTTTGTAATGTTTCTGATCTGAAGTTGTGTATTTTTGGATTAAAGGGACATTTTGCAGAAAAGAATGTGTGTGCTTTTGTGAAACTCTCTTGTATGACTATAAGAACATACAATGCTGACAAGAAAATTGTTGCCAAATGAGATGCTTCTTCACCGCCCCTGGTGAAGCAGGAAGGCCGCACACCAAAGCCCCTCACTGGATGCATCACATATTATGCATTGCGTTTCTGCTTTTAATACCTAACTTTCTATTTTTCATAATTGTACCAAAAGAGACTGCACTGTTATAAAATCGGTTCAGCTAATAAATGCTTATTTAGCCACTTGTTGCACTGTCTGGCATTAACATTTTACAAATCCCAATCCTCACAGGACAAGGAGTTCACTGTAGTCTTGAAATTTGGTTTTCACTGAGTCATATGTTTATTTAAAGGCTGCAGAATATGGAGACTGTTATGGGGGAAAAATCTTCTTTTGATGCCCCAATGACACTTATCTCCAAGCCACTGCTGCAAGTTAGGGCTTTCAAAGACATGCGCATTGGTTTTTCCTAAATTAGTCTGCAGGAAATACAGCTGCTGATTTTGATCGGCATGATTATGTAACTGCTTTCAGGCTGGGTTGCACCAACATGGTTTAACTTTTAAACTGAATTAAATCAAGATTTATCTATCAGATTTCCAGTAGGTTACTTGGGTGCTGTAAATTGGCCCTTTTTTGACGCACCTGCACAACGTGCTGTAAATATCTTTTGCTGTAAAATCCTTTTATGAATAGGGATTGTATAATCAGGCCGTTCACCTAATAATTGAGATGTGAACTCATTCGATGGCAATAAGACTTCTCGTACTCGATACACCATCTAGCGTACAAAACAGACATTGCAAATATGAACAGCACTGGCAGGGAAGAACAGTAACAGCTTGCCATAAATGAGGAGTTTTAACTATTACTTGGAGTTCGCTTACGTGTATTTATTGTACTTTCATCAAAAGTAATCTTGTTTATTGCATTCAAAATTTAAAGTGAGACTGTGTAATGTTTGTCTTGCACGAGACTAATCCCACATACATTGTACTGCACTTAGTGTAAAAAATTGATTCTGATTACACACCCTGGAAATGTAAGGACACATGTCAGTACTTCTGATGATCAAATGTTTTTAGAGTAATGTTTTAGAGGCTGTAGAAAAACCCTAAAACTGTACGGTTAAATATATAATAAAACGTTGCCAAATAACATTGCCGATGTAACATTTACTAGTTTAAATCCTCTAATGAATTTCAAGATTTTTTCAGGTGCTCGTCATACTTTAATTCCTACATTTATTTCCGCATCCTTTTATAATACATAATTTTGAATTATTTTCTCTTTTCCATAACAAACGCGTAGCTAAACTCTGATTGGACGAAAAACATTCACTCATTTCAGTCAGCCAATCAAAGTCGAGTGCGTTAATACGTCCCTCCAGGAGAGGGGTGTCATGGACATGCAGGACTGTTTCGAAAGCGCAGGACGCGGACTTGTGCAGGTCGCAATGACGAAAGCGCAGAGCGCCTTCCCGAGAAGCGACATGTTTCGCTTGAATAAACTAAGAAAAAGCCGATAGATTACAGTCCTTGTGTTCGATTGCGACCTTTTCCACGGGAAATGGCGGCTTTTATTGTAAGTGTGTCAGCGGGTGAATTTGTAAGGGATTACAAGCCGTTGCAAACACAAATGTGTGTATTAAAAACGTACTGGCCAGGCCTTGTGTTTACGTTTAGCTAACTACTAAGCTTCATTGCTGGAATAGCGCTGACACTCGAGAAGTACGCTACACATGGAACTTTTGTCTTTTCCAAATTATTTTTTTTACAACATGTAGGCGTTGTATAGGTGGTTCTAAACTGAGTGGGTATTAAACTAAGCGTGTTTATGTTGCTGTAGCTAACAAGCTAGCTGAAGTTATTCAGTGGAATGTGCAGAAACACCGATGTTGGATAATATGAGCTTTCGTAAACTGGCCACACGTGCGCAAGATCAATTTACCATTCGCCTTTTACAAATGTGTATGAATATTTGTTACGGTGCTGAAAGCACTGAATACTTATTAAGGTCTGCAGAGTAAACAGTACTGGGGGCTGGCAGATTATAGTGACATCCACGAATCACATGACGATCCACGTTGGCTTTCTTTACATACCTGTGTGTTAAGTGCACTGCAAGTTGAACTGATCTGTCTTTGGTCTTCCTGCTTAAAGTTACTTTTTGGTGCTTGTGATTTTTATGATTTTTGCTGTTCTCTTTTTGATAAGGCACATCCCTCAGTAAGGATCAAAGGAACTGAGCAAATCTACAATCCAGTTCTGTGCCAGGATGAGAAATGCGCTGCCAGGGCTAAGGGCAGCCACATGCACTGTCCCTTCTGCAATGTTGCCGAGGCATACCAGGACCCGGTGATCTTGCAGGCCCATTACAGAGTCAAACATGTAGACAAGGGCATTGATTTTGCTGGTAAGCTGTTACTGAACCCTTACCAATCAAATAAGCAGGTCCATCCCCTGGTTTCTGACAGACCCTCCCAAAAATGTAAAAGATCTAGTAAAATGGCTTTTATTACCATATTTGCTTCTTCGGGTTATTGAACTAATTACATTTCTAAACAGTCTTTTTCAGGATTATTATTAAAAAAAAAAAATCCTGTATCAGCAGATTGTAAAGGAACTAAAATCATTTGAATAAGTGATGCTTTTTGCATGCTATTTAAATTTGTTGTATTCTGGTGTGTATGCATTTTGTGAAATTGTAGATTATGTCCCAGTTTATAGTAACCTTGTAATTGGCCTTGAATGTGTCTCAAAGGGTGTTTTTCCACCGCATCAGGTATCGTACTTTTGGTACTTTGAGAAAGTACCAGACATACGTTACTTCGAGAGGTTGGTTTTGCACTGGTGTAAAAACTGGTACTTGAGGCTAGTATTTTGTACTGAATTCGAAAAATGGCTGTAGTATATTATACAGCTTGGCGGTGTGCAATATTAGTACCAACATCGCATGTTATGCACATACGATTCTTACATTGCTAGTGAGCTTTATTAAAATAAAGTGTTTTCTTACTTTCAGTCCTGTACGGACATAATAGCACAGTTAAAGTTTCACTAAAATATTTTTACTCTGTTACTCTGTCATAGGAAAAAAAAAACTTTACCATTTTAATTATTATTCCTTTTATAGATTCTTATGTGTTTAAAAATCGGTTTCTAGTTTTACCTAGTACTGGATGCTTTCTCCGAGACAATCGTAATCATTTTCGTCCTTGCTGTTTAAATCACTTGATGGTTTGTGAGAAATTTATGAACTCCTTTTTTTGTTTTATAAATACCCGAATATTTATCACAACAAAATCACATCGCTATATTTATAACAAAATCACTTTGTTAGGACAGCACGCTATATATGTGCTGTATTGGTATATTCAGCAAAATACTTTTTAATTTCTTGCCATGTCAACGATTTGCATCTGTTTTGAAGGTGGCGTTTGTATTGTGTTTTAGCGGCAGGCTATCTGCATAACCAATTGACAAAGAAAGCGCTTCAGGTCCCACCCCAAAGTACCAAAGAAGTACCACAGCTGGTTTGGCACTTTCTGTACTGGTACTCGATTGGAATTCAATGGAAAAGCAAAAGTACTGAAAGTACGGTAGTTGGTGCGGTGGAAAACTGCCAAAAAATGTGGTCTTTTTTCAATGGAAAGCCTTGTCTATTGTTATAGTTTAGGGAACATATAGATTTTAAATGGACGAAATTAAATAAAATAGCTTTTGGTAGCATTAAACTGTGTTTAAAGGTATGCAATAATTTTTACTCTGGCATTAAGTATCCCTATGCAGTCAGAGGTAGTTCTCTTCAGAACCACTTAAACTGTTGACTGGTGTGTTTTCTGCATGCCACTGTTGTACTGAGCTGTTAATGTTGCACTTCCTGTTAGCTGGAATCTGGCCACTCTCCTATGACCTCATTAACAGGGTATTTTCAGCAAAATGACTGCTGACTGGATTTTTGTTTTTTCTTTTTGTTTATTGTGTCACTCTCTGTAAACTCCATATAGCAGAAGAAAATTTAATGAGGGAGGCTATTTCTGAAACGCTGGAATCGTCATGTCTGACACCAAAAATAATTTCACATTTGCATTTTACATCACATGTCTTATGTATATATATATATATATAATGTATATGTATAAAATGTGCGTGCGCGTTTGTAAAAAAGTAATCACACCCAATAAAGTGGCCACTGAGCGCTAGTACAGGTAAAGGTGTAATTTTGGCAATTATTATACTAGTCTTTTCAAGAAAGCCAAACTGCCATAGTACCTACAGAATATGTGCTGAATGTGTACTAAAATGTTTCGTTTGCCTGCATTGATGCCATTGTTCTGTGTGTTGTGTTGCTGCAGGATTAAAAGTACTGCGGTGTTGCAACCATTGTGAGATTGTTGGCACAATAAAAGGTGAGAAGAAGTTCAAAGGGGCCCACTGGCACTGCTACCGGTGCCGAAATGGCTTCAACCGCAGGGACGAGGCCATCAAGCATTACAAAACCCACTTCCGCAACCCACACACCACCTTTCAGATCCAGATCACCCAGGTAAGTGGCCAGGACAGGATCTAACCGTCTATGGCCTCAGATAGTCCCATATTTATTCAACCTAAACTAATTTTAGTTATGAATCACTGCAATATTTATTATGCAAGTGGCTTGTTCCCTTGATATAGATTTGGCCATTAAGAGTGGGGTGTTTGGTGGGGGTGGGGGCTCAGTATTTAGTGCCACAGCCTCACACTCATTTATTTAGCAGGTACTTTTGTCCAAAGTGACATACAACTTGGCAGAAGGTATATTACAAGCATACAGCAGCGCAGCTAATCCGAATGATCAGCCACAAGTGCAAGTGACCGTTTTAAGCAAGAGCTATAAAACTGTTACAGACAAATACATAGGCATTCAGCAAATGCAAGAGACCAGCTAAGCGATTACACGTGAAGACAGAACTAGGCAGGGGTTGGAGGGCTGCTTTAGCTGGTCTTTAGCTGCGTCTTGAAGGTTGAGAGGGATTCCGATGACCGGAGGTAGACGGGAAGCTCACCCCACCGTTGAGGAGCCACGCAATGGAAACGTCACCCTGATTCCGAGCTGTGCTGTATACAGGAGGTGAACAACCGGCAGTATTATGAACAGAACGCAGAGGCACATCCAAAGGCCTACGGGGGTCTGGCGATCTCCCCCGGCACCAATGGGGAGTGCTGCACCATTGGTTCAATGCTGGCGCAGACTGTAATTAACACGTCAACAAGTGCAGAATCCCTTCTCAGAGAGGTGCACAAGGTAGGTTATGACTCGGAAACGGGAGTACTTCCGTTTCGCAAGTATTAATTATATCGAGCTGCTGCCTAAATAGGTAAATATTAGACGTTGCCGATGCACTCAGTGAAGTCAGCATCTGTTTGAACTTTTTTGTTAAATGGCGGTTTATTTGCGTGGTTGAAGGACAGCGGTGTGAACAATGGGATGATGGTGGGAGCTGAGGAGACGGTGGGCCCATCCCAGCAGCCCTCGGGCCGCGAGACACTGGTACTGATGAATCCCAGTGGGGAGAACGACAGTCTGGTGTTTGAAGAAACATCCAGCATCATTGCCGAGCAGGTACTTACATCCCAGAAGGCTGTCAGCCAACTCGAAAGATCAAAGAATATCAATGAACTCTTTATTTATATTTTTATTTGCATAATTATGTAATTTAATTTATATTTGTATATTATGTACAATGTTGGGTTTTTATTGCTTATTGAAAGAAATGTAACACTACATTTGATTACTTTTTGGTTACTTTTCTAACAAATGTTTGAAACAGCTTTTGTTGACCTGTGTCGGCTGGACATATGCCAAGAGAAGGCATATTGCAACAAAATTAATGTTATATTCTATATTTGTATATATGACGTAACCCCTTTGTAATCACCAGCAATTTATATTATATACACACACATGCATGTGCACACACACACACACGAACTAAACTATAATATTTTAGGTTTCCTGACATTTTCCTGTAATATTACTTATGATTAAACAAAGAGATGTTAAATTGCATTTAAAATAAATATTACTCAGAAAAAGTTTTAAGAGGAAAAAACGGAATATAGGGCAGGCTTGGGTGGTTATGTTCTTTGCAGGGCCAAATCCGAGATGCTGAAAGTCAGCAGTGGCCACTTAAATGACACACTTTATATCCCATGAAAGTTACAATAGAAGATTGTTCTTTTATTTAAGGGGGGGGGTGCATGTGTGCCAGTAAAAATAGCCCCCTGTGGGGCAGCTTTCGTGCAGGTCAGCTCTAGGGGTGCGCTTGTGGTTTCCCTTAAAAATATGAAATTCATGAGACGTGGATTTCTGCAGAGCAGGACGGCATAGCTACAGGAGCGTTCTTGCTTTAAGGCTTTTCTGCGATGTGCTGCAGGGCGGGGAGAATCTGGACCAGAGTCTGCTGCTGGAGCGGCAGCTTCTGGAACTGCATCAGCAGAACCAGGCGCTGCAGCAAGAAAAGGACCTCATGGAGAAGAAGCTGCAGGCTGAGATCCAGCAGCTGAAAGACCATGTAGGTATCACAGTCAGTGTTAATCTGTCAAAAGGTAACATTTCACTTACTCTTTGAAGACCATTAAAAGCCTTCATGAGTGATGCTCTCATCACGATGAACAATGACATTTTCTCTACATGTGTAAATTGTGTCCTAGGAAAGGAACCACTAACAAAATGGGATCTTGAAATTCCTATTTTTAGCTTTACTTTGACACAGTGTCGTACACATTGAAATGAGTATCCCTGTCATTTATATATACACACGTGGACAAAATTGTTGGTACCCTTCAGTCAATGAAAGAAAAACTCACAATGGTCACAGAAATAA
>JAODKF010000126.1:14178598-14190099 GCA_026779585.1 Mormyrus proboscirostris
CAATAAAGTGAAGTCAGCTGAGTACCTGAATCTCCTGAATGGCCTGGTTACACCTCCATCCATCATCAATGGGTTTTTCTTCCCTGTTGGCATGGGCATATTCCAGGTTAAGAATACCAAGATTCATTGGGTTTGAATAGTCAAGGAGTGGTTCAGGGAGCATGAGGAATCATTTTCACGTATGATTTGGTCACCTCAGAGTTGTGACCTTAACCTCATTGAAGATCTTTGGGATGTGCTGAAGGCGGCTTTATGCAGTGGTTCATCTCACTTGTCAATACAGGATCTTGGTGAGAAATGAATGCAAATCTGGATGCAAATAAAAGGATGAGATGTTGCATAAGCTTGTGAAAACAATGCCATGACAAATGAACGGCATAATCAAAGCTGAAGGCAGTCCAACGAAAAATTCAAATGGCGACTTTTTTTTTGGATGGGCAGTGTATTATTATTATTATTATTATTATTATTATTATTATTATTATGTTACTCATATCCTTAGCCGACTTCCACATATATGTGTTGTTTTAATAAGTTTACATGTGTTTAAAGTGTGTGGGAGGGTATTTTAAGACTTAAACTATTAAAAAAATGTTCATTTATATGGTCTTTCTATATCACGGATTTTCACCTATCGCTCATGGGTCTGGAACGCATCTTCCGCGATAGGCGGGGATCACTGTAATTACCCTGTGGTAATTATTACCACTAAGCAATAGCTGCTATGTTATCAGCTTCGATTCAAAAGGATCCAAAGCTGTATTGTCATTTGTTGAAATGGTTAATAAATAAATGACAGTGGTGATTCCAACATTCTTATTGCTGTTGGATCTCGAAGTACGGTCCTGATGTAGCCGGAGGGTTAGGGTCTTTCATTGTCTGATGGGGATGGAGCTAAGTGAGTAAGTCAGGAATTTGCTGGTTTGAGCCTGACCTTCTCACACATGTGGGTCCATGAACAAGGCCTCTAACCCCCAGCTTCATTTACATTTACTGCATTTTCCAGAGCGACTTGCAACCAGTGCTTTGTAGTCCGTGACTGTTGTTTGATCTATAAGCTAGACCTAAAATCAAAAACTGTCATCAAGATCAAATTACTGCTAATAACGTATAAAAAACCTTGTCAGGAAAAAAAGTGCACAGGCAAATATTGCTAGTGGATTTATTTATTAAATGGAAAGTGGACAGTAAGGGTGGTATTAGTCTCCAAGGTACTCCTTGAAGAGGTATGTCTTCAGACGATGCTTGAAGACAGGAAAGGACTTGGCCATCCTTATGGCAAGAGGAAGTTCGTTTCACCACGGAGGAGCCAACATTGCAAAAAGTCTTGATGCATATTGTCCTCTTTTAAGTGTTGGTGGTTCGAGATGAGCAGCACTCGATGCTCTGAGAGGATGAGAAGTGGCATGATTCTTGATCAGTTTTGCCAAGTATGGAGGAGCTGTTCCAGTCTCGGCTTTAAAGACGAGTGTTAGGGGTTTGAACCTGATGCGGGCAGCCATAAGGAGCCAGGGCAGGTTCCGTAGGAGAGGTGTGATGTGCAAAAATCTAGAAAAATTAAAGATGAGTCTTGCAGCTGCATTCTGGATCAGCTGAAGTGACCTTGTTACCTTCAATGAAAGACCAGCCATAAGGCAGTTGCAGTGGTTCAACTTGAAGATGACCAAGGACTGGATGAGTAGCGTCTGTCGTAAGAAAGTTGAAGAATGCTGTTCAATACTATACTATACTCTGGGGATCCATGTAAACTAAACAAAGAGTAGAAACCTAAATAGGCCAAGCGTAAACCCAAAACAGTGGAGAATGGGAGTTTGTGTAATGAGGGAGACTTGTAATAACCTTTGGTTTAATTCACCACTGAATTAGTGGACTGCAACTCATCTATTCAACAACTGAGTGAAAAGAGCATTAGATATCAATTGAATTGAAACAACCGGTGCACTTCTCTGTAGTTAATACAGAAACCACCAGAGCCATAGAGCTCTGAATCAATGTGGTGTGTTACCCACAATTATAGTATTTTATTAATCTCCTGCCAAACTTCATTAATTTTGTTTAGGAAAAGCGTTTAAACACCAGCTAGTATGAACTATTGTTCCCAATAAGAAATGTAGTGTCCTATGGGTTATGTATGACTGTGAAGGGAAGAACCTCTGCAAACCTGTTCTGCATAATACTTCCTTGAAAGTAAACTGTACAACATCCCTCATCTATGCACAACTGCTTGTACTATGGAGGGTCTGGAACCTATCTCAGAAGCTACAGGCAGAAGGCAGAGAAAACCCAGGACCAACCCATTGTAGAGCATGCATGCACACAATTTGACAACTCCAATTCACCTTAGTAAAGATGTTTTTGAGGAGAAACCAAAGAAAACCCCACAATGACATGAGAGAACATGTAAACTCCACATACCCACAGAACCCTGGAGGAGACTCTAACACTGGTCCTAGGGGTATGAGGCGTCAATGCTAGCCACTGTGCCACCACCACCATGCAACACGCTTGGCTGAAACTATGTAACTGTATAAGTATAATCTCTAAAATGGCTAATCAGCACACCAGTCATCCTATACTGGGATGGTTAACTTATAAATTAGGTGACTTTTCCCTGATCTTTCAATTTGTGGTCTATATCCTTAATATGCCATGTATCAGGAAACAGCCTCTACCACTAATCGAGTAATTTGAGGAGGGTACACATCAGCAGACGTAATATGCCATGTATCAGGAAACAGCCTCTACCACTAATCGAGTAATTTGAGGATGGTACACATAAGCAGACGTAATATGCCATGTATCAGGAAACAGCCTCTACCACTAATCGAGTAATTTGAGGAGGGTACACATCAGCAGACGTAATATGCCATGTATCAGGAAACAGCCTCTACCACTAATCGAATAATCTGAGGAGGGTACACATAAGCAGACGTAATATGCCATGTATCAGGAAACAGCCTCTACCACTAATCGAGTAATCTGAGGATGGTACACATCAGCAGACATCGTCTTTGATTGATTTTGATTATAAAAAAACATAAATAAATAAAAAACTTTTTGAAGTTTGGTTGGCCTTAGGCAGAAAAGTGTGAAACTTTGCTTAAAACCTCAGGCACATGATTGCAGTGCTCAGCATATCATTTCTTGGAAGACTTTTGGATCACCAAAGGCTGGAATCCAGCTGGTAACATTTTGGCTGGCTGTTTACTGGGGTTGAAGGATTTTTGCATTCATGAAGTACACATTTTAGCCTCACAGAATAAATATCATGGAGCTGAGTGGAGTCTCTGTAGGTTGCACTAGTGCTTCACATCTCTAGGGCCGTAGGTCTGAGGCTTTGTGTGTGGAGTTTGCATCTTCTCCCTCTTTTACTGTGGGGTTTTCTCTGTGTGGTATAAAAAGGTACAGCTAGGCAAAATGGTGTCACATCACCTTTACACTGAGTGTGTTCCATGCAATGCGAACTGCCTGTATTTTATAAGCCAGGGTTGCCTATTTCTGTTGCTGGAGAGCCAGTTTACAACACAGGGTGCAGATTTCCCTGCTCAAACCCACAATAATCAGCTAATTGCCAGGTTCATGAAGTGTGTTGTAGACTGGCCTTCCAGACCCGGAACTGGGAAACCCTCCTATAAGCAGTAAGGGAATGGATTGATGGGTAACTGGATGTATTACATTGGTTTATCTTTACCTGTCATGCAGGGGCAGAGCTATCGGTGGACCCAAGTGGGCCTGACTAACAGCTGGCCCCCCCGATCAGGTTAATGAAAATAAATATTGTTTTTACAATGCAATTTTAAATTGTAATCTTCACTAATTGCATTGACCGTGAATTGTTTTGCTTTGTGTATTATTAGAATTATATATTATTATATTATTCATAACTTCCTCTTTTACATATGCAAATAATTAAGTCTGTTTACGAAAATTATGTGCGGTAATGAGATTTACTCCGGCTCACCCTTCAGCCACCCCTGCATTTGCCACTGCTCTTGTGTGCCATCAAACAGCTGCTCACACTAACTGAATGAGCTGTATGGTTAGTTACATGGTCAACACCCATGTTTTTTGTAACATTTGTGTATAGTGGCATTTCTGGATGCTTATAGCTAAAATGAATCAATATGCCTCTTACATCAGAGAAGGAGTCTTTGTGAATGCAAACTTAAGGACATGTTTACAGTTAGGATGTGTTACTTCGATTATGACTGTATTTCTAGGTAAGTGTGAGGCTGAATGTAGTCTTGTAGTACCTGAGCCGGTCTGTCTCAAAATTTATCACAACAGCTTAATATTCATCTGTGATTGGGTGTAAAACATCCTGCTTCAAAGTTCAAATGCAACTAATAAGATGTGTCTTATTTGAAAAAAAAAAATGTTACATTTGTTTTCTTTTTTAATGGCTATATAAAATCCCCCACATCCCTTAACTGTCACATGCTCTTAGACACCTTGACTGAATTCCAGTCAACATGTCAGCTAGTTCCTCTGTGAATAAATTTGTCTACATTAGTTTTAAAGATTTCATTTGCAGAGTAACTGTGAAGAAAAAACATTCAGCAGTGTGCAGATTCTGCAACAGAACTCTCACAGAGACGGCCGGGACAACATCCAACTTTTGACATTTGGAGCAGAAGCATAAGGAAAGGTGATTTATGTAGCTAGCAAGCTAATGATAACTACCTTGTATTATCTAAAGACTGGCTAGTAATATATATGTTTCAGGACCGAAGTTTAAGTTTTTGAGCAAACCTTAACATTTACATCTAAGGCTAAGTGCAGACACTGCAGAAGCAGCCAATGTCCTCTCGCGCTATCTGCCTTAATGAGTGAATTAAGGTGATATGGAGGAATGTAATGTAACATTAAACTCAGCGGACAGCACACGGTGAGATTGTTTTTCCCATGTTAAAGCTATCTTTTCTGCTTGTGATGGACAAATGGACAAAGAAGAGGAAGTCACATATAACAAGTGTTAGCTAATTTTATAGTGTGTTGTGTTATGTAGAGTCAAACATTAGTCTGTTTCTGACCTTGAATTGGTCTAGCCTTGCCTTGGTTATGTCTCTGTCTCTCCCTTCCTTGGTCTTGGTCTTGTCTCAATTAGAATTTGGTGATCAGTGGTCATTGTTGACACATCACAGCACACAAGAACAAAATATGATCTCTGCATTTATCCCATATGTGACATAGCAGGGGGCAGCTAATTCAGCACCCAGGGAGCAGTACCTTACTGCTGACTTGTTGGTTGGGGATTCGAGCCAGCAATCATTCACTTACAAGTCTGCTTCCTTAACCATTAAGACACCACTGCCCACAGACACCTGTGCTCAGAGTGGTGGGCACTCTGGTCTTGGTAATGACTTGGTCTCAGTTTGGGTGGTCTGCATCACTAGCTGAATGCCCACAGCTCACAGCTACTAAACACGTACCCAGCAAGCAAGGTGCTAATAGGTTCCAACATCTCTTCTCCTTACACTTTCCTTACATTTTTTTTATTTTATTTATCAGGCGGTACTACAGGTCAAAAAACCTTTTTTTCCGGGATAGTATCAATTATAACTGATGGCTTAAATTACATTCGAAAATTATTGAACACTGAATACTGATTTCACTATTTCATTTGTAAGGAAGGATTACCTTATAGCCATGTTCATATCTCCCATATAAAGCATCTACAGCTATTTGATTGGTTTAATCAGCACAAAATATACTATTTGTGTCACTTGGGATTTGCTGCCATTGTCGATGTTTTCAGCACCCACCGGAGCTACTTATAAATGACCAGTAATAAATAAACCTGATCAGAAAATTTGTGTGATACTACTGTGAAAGGTTGTCAGAATGGCCACTAGGGGAAGTGTTGAACCTTTTGAGGAAGCATATCATTGCAACAGATAATATGCTGCTTTGATAATTTCAGCAGCAGGCAACAAAAAGTCTCAGAAACATGTGATACTGAAGCAAAATTGTATGCACAGCTTTTTCAAACCTTTTTAAAAGGTCTAAAACGTATTCAATGTAATGGTCCATATCCCTATTGGACATTAATCAACAGGTATTTCTCAGGGAAACATTTTTAAATGATAATTCTACTGGTGGTGGCACTTAACAGGCAGTGTTATTAACAGTGAAAATATACCATTTGATGGAGAGATTAATGTTTCTTGTACTTTCAGGCATTTCCATATTTTTCTGCCTTACACCAATCTTTTTCACAGTGCTTGCTAAACAACCTCTTACTAAGGCTTTCTTTATAAAGACGTTTTATAACAATATGTTTAATATAACAACCCTTGTGTCCATTATTAGGCTTTTTCAGAAACCACTAGGAGTGCATGATGCACACTAGAGAATGTGCCGTTCTAAAACACACTGCCTCTCTTGTGTTTGTTTATGTAAAAGGCTTCTTAGCAACCACCAAAACACCCCCCCCTCCACATTTGTAACAAATGTACCATTTACAACTGACCCCCCCTAAAATCCTCACATATGGTGAGGCCTAATTGTACCCTAAGATGTCCAGGTGTTGGTAGCGTCTTTGGGAAAAAAAATAAAAGAGGTCACCCTCTGCTGAGGGTTTTCATGAAAGCTCTTGTGTAAGGGGACGGCAAATCAGTGACAATAGTTAGTTGTTGCATCTACCCCAGTGTTCTGGGAATGACCTGGTGCTGATAGACAGGAAAACCCTGGAGGTGAGCTCAGGAAACAGACAGGCAAAATCACAGGCCAGACTGCCAAAGCTGACCCTGGTGTGGATTTCGCAAAACAGGTCGTAAACCCTCAAGTGAAAGAACAGTTTCAGATTTACTGAACTCCTAATCCTCTGGGCTCGACTCTCTGGGGCATATTGGGGGGAAAAAGCATGAAAAAGTGTCAGATGAAACCATCTGCCAAAGGAGAATACAATGAATGGTTGAAGGTTAATTTTTTCTGAAGGTTAAATCTTTTTTCTGCATATTGAATATTGTCATTATCAACACTGTAACCATATATGTTACTTTTTCTGTTTCAGGATTATTTTTTTTGTTTGACTTATATGTCACTGGTCAATGTGTGTGGCACTGAGATATTAAATAATGTTTTAGACACGACGAAATAATCTCCACAGTATTTATGCTGCGCTGCTGCCCGTCTGGCTCTCAGCACTTATCAGAGCTCATTCTTCCTCAGCCGTCGTTATTCAGATGTTTCCACAGAAAGCAAACAGGATGTGAGCCTCAGTCCGAGTTGCGGTGACATCATCCCAGTTCACATCTGGAAATGGTTGTATCTCAAGGAGGTTTTGGCAAGAAGGAGGGTGAAACGTGAAAATTCACTCAGCAGATCCGCAAAGGCAAAATGTGCACAGCATACAATATATCTGTAAACCCACAAGCCGGAAAACAACAAAACGGCAGGGAGGACAAAGATCTGGAAGAGGTGCTGCTTCACCAGAAGACACCTATAATCAACTGCAGAATCCAAGCCTGTTGGTTTCATTTTAGTTCTGTTTCCAACAAGGAGTTCATTCTACTTTCATGCCATTTGAAACATACCCCATTTAATCAAAACCCTTCGTAAAGTAAAGTTTTCACTGCAGTGTGTTTGGAAAAGAGGTCATATAATGACAGCAGGTTTTCCAGGGAGCATGCTTTCCATTATACATCTACCAGTATAATATGCATTTGGAATGGATTATTCTTATTCAAAAAAATGGAAAGAACAGAACCCTTACTAGTTCCTTCAGTATGAAGAGTAATAGTGTAAATCAAACATCTCAACTGCAGAACATAAATGAAACAGTGTACATGCATGATGTCTGTCAGGCATTATTCTTAATTACTTGAGTAAGGATTTGGTTGTTGAAACGCAATATGAGGATATATGTATATGTAAAAGGGTGTGGTTCAGTCTAAACTTTATTGCTTCAAGACCCAAAGTTTTCTTCATAAATGTGCCTTATTGTCTTAGAGAAAAATCAGAAATTCTGGAACTAGCTAATAAAAAAAATATAAACGTCTGTGAGACACAAACTGATCTGGAGGACAGTATCCTGAAAGTCAGGAAATAAAAGGTAAGAAAATAATATATGCCATATGTAATGTAGTGAGATTTGTCTAAAGAGACATGTGTTTCTGCTTAGATGAATGGGGGTTACTTCTGCACTCTGTGACTGGCTGGCAGTGTGTAAGATCCAAGCTCACCAGTGTCCAAACACCCAGCTGCGTTCCTCCATGCTGATTCACATTATGCAGTTTTCTTGGAACTAAGCTGCATTAGAGACTCAATGCATACATTTCACCTCAGTCTTTCAAGCATTCCTGCCCTACGATGCTCTTTCTTTCAGATGTTTCTACCTACCCATAACTTTCTTTTCTTTAAACATTGGGGACGAATAAATTAACAGTAATGGCAGGGGATTAGAGATGTAAAGCACTGTGATACGTGTTCTGGACAAAGAAAAAAATGTGAGAATAACGTCCATGGGTGGCGTGCAGCCGTAACTTAGGTGAAAGTGGCATATTATAAATGTATATCTGCTGAAACAAAAGGCACACCCTGTCAACCCGGTGATGCATTTATTGGTGGTGGAACACAGGCCAGCAGTGCGACACAAAAGTGACCATACACTAAACAAGTCATCACTGCTTCTCCTGTTATCCCCAGCCTTGGATGTTTTTCCCTAGTAATTGTGAAAATACAATTTTTTCCCCTCACGTCTACGAACTCTCCAGCCTAGTAACTAAAGAATTCTAGTAGTAGTTTCCTCTAAAAGAGGGCAAAGTTTCTGAGGCTCCATAGTGAGCAGAGAATGGTCTGTGGTCTGCACAGGAACACTTTCCATCTTCGAGAAACAGGAAGCCTCTGATATTTTATCCAATCACCTGCTCTTTGAGCAGCCCCACGTCGAGAAAATCTTTCAGACCACTTATTGAGCAGCATGCTGATGTGGGCCATAGCAAAAAAGTATTTTACAAGCAGGGACCCTTCTAGAAAGTTCCAGAACCAGCTGCTGTCAATTATAGGAACCTTTAAAAAATTAAGTCTTTTAAAACTTTTTGGAAGTATGGCTTTAAATTTTATTTTCATTGACATTATAATAATTCTAAAGGTAATACTCAGCTTGTGATCTCATAAAGTAAAAAAAAAACTAATTTCAAATTTTGCTGTTCTTGTTTTTGCTGATGTGCTCTTATTCCACTGCTGGTAAAAGACTCCCTGACACAATACACACCTACACACATCATTTAGAGGACAACATTTACACACACAATTACATATAAACTACAATGAAAAACATAATTCAAAAGATTAAAATTATGTGCTTACTGAATCAAAATTCTCTTTCAAGAAATATTTAGACTCAGATATTTTACGAAAACCGTGCCAATATCCTGTGATTTTTTTTAGTCTGCCTTTGACATTTTTCTGCTTTCTTGTGCCAAAGTTTTGTGTGAGTTTATGTAGAGCATATGAGTCAATGCCAGTTTTTAGAGACAAATCCCTGGCAACTGCGAGTTATTAATTTTCTGGTGTCACCATACGTCATGTTTCATATAGTCTATAAGCATAAATGCATGTCCAAGTGCTTCAGGTAATAAAACAACACCTGTTGTAATTTTTAATACTGGGAAACGTTTGTCCTAATCATCACCTCATGGTTATGGGATATGGGTAATGACCAAAATAACTGGGTCACAAAAGGCTTCTTTGCAGGAATGCTGGGGTAGAAGGAACCTTTAAATAGGGCTGCTGCTCCTTTGGATGAAGAGGAGTCAGCAGAGTTGGTTCAGGCATCCTATAAGTCTGCAATCTGCTCAAGTTATTCTAGCCATGTCCCACTACATGGAGGTCCTGTGGAAGACCCAGGACCTGCTGGATCTGACTTGGGGTAACTCTGGAATGCCACTGAACAAACTCCATTGTCCGTGGTCCAGGGTCTTGGTAGGACAGGTCTAGTCTACTTGGAATGCTGACACTGCAACAGTCACCAGGAGAAATGGTTTCAAGATTGATGGACGAATGGATTGGTGGATGGAAAAATTTGTACGCAAAAATTCTTCTAACGTCCATCTTGTAGGCTGGGAAGAGTTATAGCACTGTGTATCTTATGAAAGCAGCACGACACACAGGAATGTAATTGTGTCCATGTGGTGACTAACCATGACCTCCCATTAGAATAAATATTTGCTAACAGCCTAACTCACATGCGGGGAATGAACCTTCCTGGACTCTGACCTCAAGACTTCTTAAAAAAGACAACAGACATATTGTAAGAATTTTGTGTGTTTAGAAGGCAGTTACATTTCATGATGCCTTCAAAAAGCAATATATATAAGGCTGCTGAAAAAGGATGCATTTTCCACGACCCTTCTTCCATTATGATATCATGCCAGTCCATGACAGGGCACACATAATCATAGGCTATGGGCAATTAAAAGACATCAATTCACCAAACCCAGAGGGACTGGAGGAAACCGACAGGACCGACGGAGAATGTGTCATCTCCACAGAAACAAAGCCCACAAAACCCTGGGAGAATATGTCACCTCCACACAGAAAGAGGGAGCCCACACGACTCAGAGAGAATGTGTCACCTCCACACAGAAAGTAGGAGTCCACACAACTGAGGGAGAATGTGTCACCTCCACACAGACAGAGGAAGCCCACACAACCCAGGGAGTATGTGTTATCTCCATACAGACAGAGGGAGCCCACACAATTCAGGGAGAATGTGTCATCTTCATACAGAGAGAGGGAGCCCACACGACCTAGGGAGAATGTGTCATCTTCATACAGAAGGAGGAAGCCCACAAGACCCAGGGAATATGTGTCACCTCCACACAGACAGAAGGAACCCACACGACTCAGGGAGAATGTGTCATCTCCACACAGACAGAGGGAGCCCACATGACCCAGGGAGAATATGTCACCTCCACACAGAAGGAGGGAGCCCACATGACCCAGGGAGACTGTGTCACCTCCATACAGACAGAGGGAGCCTACATGACCCAGGGAGTATGTGTCACCTCCACACAGACAGAGGGAACTCACATGACCCAGGGAGAATATGTCACCTCCACACAGAAGGAGGGAGCCCACATGACCCAGGGAGACTGTGTCACCTCCATACAGACAGAGGGAACCCACACGACTCAGGGAGAATCTGTCATCTCCACACAGACAAAGGGAGCCTACATGACCCAGGGAGTATGTGTCACCTCCACACAGAAGGAGGAAGCCCACAAGACCCAGGGAATATGTGTCACCTCCACACAGACAAAGGGAACCCACACGACTCAGGGAGAATGTGTCATCTCCACACAGACAGAGGGAGCCTACATGACCCAAGGAGTATGTGTCACCTCCACACAGAAAGTAGGAGTCCACACAACCAAGGGAGAATGTGTCACCTCCACACAGACAGAGGAAGCCCACAAGACCCAGGGAGTATGTGTTATCTCCATACAGACAGAGGGAGCCCACACAATTCAGGGAGAATGTGTCATCTTCATACA
>JAODKF010000126.1:14208119-14219214 GCA_026779585.1 Mormyrus proboscirostris
CGCCCCCGCCCACCCACTGTTTGTAAATGCTCTCTGTCAACAGTTTTTTTCCCTATCATTGTGCACTTAATTATTTTAGTACTTCTGGGATTGTGCTTTGAGAGCTTTGAAGGTACGTCCCTGTGTATCGACCTCCTCCCCAGGCTAATTCTCAGCTAAGCTGCTTATCCAGCACGATTCAAAAAACGAGGAGTAGATATGTCTCTCTGAATAACTGCCCAAGTTTTATCAAAGCAGCAGCTAATATTTTTATGCTTGTGCATAATGAATTATTGCCATAACGTTAAGAATTATGATGTCATGATCCTATCATTTTTTTTAGGATTTCTGAAATAACAAGAATCTCTGTGTATATACTAAGCAGAGAGTTGTTATTTCGGAAAAAATTGTCCTTCAACCCAATACTGTACGCTATGAATCGCAGGCCTGCTCCGTACATGGGCCTTTTCCTGCTTAACGGAGCCTTAATGGAGCCCCTAAAGCATCCAGAAAACAGGCTGCCATTACTCCTGATTTTCTCAAGTAACATTTGTACAGGGTGGTTCCCAGAGGAGATCGGGCCTTGTTCGCTGACTCATCATCGTGTGGTTGTCTGCATTCTTAAACCACTGGCTTTCCATGTCTGTGTTTTAATAAAAAATCCATGACTGCATAAACAAACTGAGCTTTCAAGCAGCCTGCTATATGTCAGACACAACCTCCCGCTTGCACATGTCTACCTGCAAGAGCATAGCCCCCCCTTCCATTATGCATGAAGTAAACATTTCATGGGACCGTCTGGACTCAACTTTGAAATTAAAAGTTCCAGTAAGTAGGTATTCCTCAAACGGTAGACTATTTTATTTTGATTAAAAATGCTACGGGTAGTGAATGGGTATCATATCCTACCCTCCATGTCTGCATGATCCTCCTGTTTCTTCCCTGGTGTGGCATTAACAAGCCACGCCTGGTGCTCGCTTAGTCTTGCCTCTTGTTCCTGTCCTTGTATTATTCCCTCCCAGCTGTCTCCCATTTGCTCCCTCATTGGTCTTGTATTTAAGTGTCTACCAGTCCACAGGGGGTGTTCCACAAATCATGTTTAGTCAGATAAGGTGTTGGATGTTAGGTATTCTAGGCTAAATGGACTTTATCTTCGTTCACTTACATTTAGCCAAAACTATCTTCAATCAACAAGTTATGCAGCTGAACAAGAAATCCTGCTTAGTGGAACAGCCCTCAGTGTTCCCCAAGTTTGTCATTAATGTTGTCACTCTATGTATGCATTTCCTGCCTTCCTCATATCCCATGTTTAAGATCCATCAATGTTCGTTTTCAGTTTTGTTTGTAAACCTTTAATAAACCTTTTATTTATAATGGAGGTTAATCATGTATAACACAATTCATTTTTACATTGTATCAATCCCGTTTATTAGTCTGTGTGGGTTTTTTAAACTAGATATTCTCATTACTGTACATATTTTTCAAGGCCCAAAAATTTTATTCCAGTATGTCTCATAATAAAATGAATTGACTGAAAGCCCATATAATTCATTACTGATAACAGTATGCGCTAAGTAATTCTCTTCTTTTATTTTGATAATTATTTCATATGGTCAGCACCCTCTTCAAATTGCACTTTGTTTTTACCGAATCAATTCAGTTTAGTACAATTTTTTCTATCTATCTCTATGATAGTTAAACTAACATTGTTATTAGTCCTTAGTGGCTGTATTTTCTAGTGATACCTTTCTCAATTCAATGTATATTACATCCATCCAATATGAATTTAATATGGAGTTTTGGTGTTCTACCACCAAAATTTATCTGTATGTGGCCATTTGCCATTACACTCTGCTCTTTGCCCTGTTAAATGTAATATATTAATGCTGTCTTAGCTCTGTTGACGGCAGTGTACCACACTTAACCACAAGAAAACAAACTACTTTCACTGTAGACTGTACTGATTCAATCTGGAAATCTAATTTTCAACAAAGACCTAATGGTCAGCAATACATTTCTTAGAAATACAGTACAGCCCATATTTTGTCACTGGATCGATCTAGCAAGGATGTCGGAGATGATGAAGAGCAAGATGTATCTATCATGAATAGTGCAGGTGAGGAGTAAGTGTAGCCATGTTGGCTGATTTAGAAAATTGTATATGGTATAAATCAGAGATCCTCAATAGGCTTTGCCTAATGCTTGTAAAATGCATTGTATTTATGTGTGGTCTCTGTTATGGGGAAATGCAGAAACAATCAACAGGTTAGAAAACCTGCATAACAATGCAAAAAGCTATTCAGCTTAATGTGCTTTTGGTTTCACTTGTTATATTTCAATCAAACTTTCCAGTGGCATCTAAGCCTAATTCTATCAACAGGAATATCGAATCAGACTTACCCTTGTTGTTTCCCTGTCCTACACTTTTTCTGCACATCTTTATGTTACCAGTCTCAGTAGACTGTCTTTGCGACAGATGATAGCACAACAATGAGTGATAATAATTATGCAACAAAAGTGCAATATTTGATAAAGACAAGAGAAAATAATGAATCAACATGGTAAGAAGTCATGTTATTTTAGTTTTTTTTTATTAAATATTGGTGAAGAACATAAATATACTGTATCTCTGTAATGTTTACAGTCAGGGGTGCACATGGTCAATATGGCAGGTATGTGTGGCCAGAATACATATTTTTCGGCATTCTTTTCCAGCATTTTAATGAATAACATCCAAACCACTTATCAAAGAAAAGGGGTCTGGGGTTTCTTCCAGGTAGCAGGGGGTATTAAGGCATGAGGCATCCTGGACAGGATGCCAACCCATCACAGGTTCTTTAGTATAGTACCGGCTGAAACTATATGAATGTGGACATGAATCATTGGGGTATTTAAAAATGCTAAATTGTAGCTGCTGTGTGAAATGATATCAACCAATGAAATGTACCATCACTAGACATCTAGGTCTTTAAGCACAATCGATACAGATGAATATGAAAAAACTTGTAAGCCATGCTGGACAAGCAAATGGCTGGTTCAAAAGAGCAGAGTACTGCTTTCCTGTGGTCTCAGGTGATCATAGGACAAGCAGTGATGTTTTCATTGAAGTGTTATTGTCGTCTTTATTTTCAATGTTAAATTTATGACATCAACTGGCTAGGACTTGAAGACAACGAAAAAATGCTGGACAAGCAGGAACACAAGCCGGTTGCCACATATCGGCCTGGTTAGAGGTGCTAGGCAAGGTTTGGCAAGAGAAAGAATGGACATTTTCTTGCATGTAAAGGAAGACTGAAGATCTTGGATGTGAGATGTTACACAATGACATTCTGTCAAAATGACAGTACAGCAAGAGCTACAGATAAGCAAGAAAGAAGACGAGGGAATGCTGGATAAAGGAGGTCTCCCTCTGTAAGATGAATCGGAGGAGACAGATGGTGAGTCATTTCCTGTGACGTATGATCCTTGAGACGCGCATTAATCTGTGTCTACTCCTGCATCCTACCTTAGACACTCCAATATTCATGTTTGATAGGACATCTGGTGTGCAGATTATATGCAGCATACAATTGGAATGAAAATGAAAGAAGGAAGGAGAGAGAGGAGGGAAAAGGGGTGTGATTTAAGATGAAGATTAGGTAAAGTTTTAAGTTTATTTTTACTGTCAAAACATGAAGGTGGAAAATATTTGTTAGGGAGGCATATTTTTCTCTCTGTGACTTTCATGTCTTCAGTGGTGATGCCTGTTTGTTAATGATTCATGCAGTTATAGCATCATAAAATTAAACTGTCTTTGGAGATGAAAAACCTACAATATATCTTTAGACCACAGAAGAAGATCCACGTCACATGAACATAACTCTGTACTTCCACACAAAATCCATAGGTCACTTAATCAGCCACCATGGGTCACCCAATCAGCTATCATGGGTTACCCAATCAGCCTCAATGAGTCATCAAATCAGTCATCATGGGTCACACAATCAGTCATCATGTGTCACCCAATCGGTCACTATGGGTCACCTAATCACCACCATAGATCACCCAATCAGCCATCATGGGTCACCCAACCGCCACCATAGGACACTCAATCGCCACCATGAATCACCCAGTCAGCCACCATGGGTCACCCAATCACAACCATGGATCACCCAATCAGCCATCTTGGGTTACTCAAACAGCCACAGTGAGTCACCAATCAGTCATCATGTGTCACCCAATCACCACCATGGATCACCCAATCAGCCATCATGGGTTACCCAAACAGCCACAATGAGTCACCAATCAGTCATCATGTGTCACCCCTTCAGCCACCATGGATCACCCAATCAGCCACCATAGGTCACCCAATCACCACCATGGATCACCCAAAGAACCATCATGGGTCACCCAATCTCCACCATGGGTCACCCAAAAGTCCAACATAGGTAACCAAATCAGCCACAATGAGTCAACCAATCAGTCATCATGGGTCACCCAATCACCACCATGGATCACCCAATCAGCCATCATGCTTCCATGGTTTCGTGACTGGCCTACATCTCGGTGAAGCTTGGCACTGGAACCAGCTTCCTGGAAGCAGCCCCTCCATCCCAAAGATCTGGCCACTGCTCATCAACTCTGCCCTGCCTCTCCTCCGCCAACCCAAATGCACCAATGCTCACTCCTCTTAAGCCATTTCTGCCTGCCTTGGGATGTCAGATGCTAACTAACTTCTTACCTCTGACCTCTGATCCCAGGGAACCTCAAGGCTCTGTCCAGGAAAACCCCTGCACCCAACCTCTACTGAGAGATTTCAGACTCTTCATTCTGTCTCTTCATTCATAGATAAGGGATCCACCTGCATTGTTGTTGTTCATCAAAGGATTAGATCCTGCCAGAAGCTTGTGCTGATGATGTCTTTGGGGAATTTAGTGGCTATTTGCTGTATCCAGGAACCCTGTAGGCCCAACCTCCTTGCCTGCCTTCTCCCCTGCCGTTAGTACTCTGGCCTGGGCTTGGTGGAATTTTTGGACTGTTATGCTGTTTGCACAAGGAGAAACACACAGATACATATAGAGTGCTGGGTTGCAGAAAGAGCTCCTGCTGGATAAGATATTGAGAATCAGAGTCTGGCTACTCGATCCCAAACAAAACTTTCAAAACCACTGGTGATATGACCCATACTCACTAACAATACTAAATATTTGCTTATATTCAAGAGGCAATCAGGAGGAAATGAACCTAACTGATTTCCATTTATATCACAGAAATATAGAAAATTGAGTGAGAAATGAGTAGATGCTGTAGTCTACGGGCTACATTTCATATTGCTGGGACGCTAGCATTCTGCCTTGGTGTTCCAGTGCAGATTGCAGCTTTGGGTTGCATTGTGTGCCATGTTTTATCCAGCTGAACATCTGCAAGCTCTCAGATTATTTTAACTGCTATTGTCTCCCCCCACTTTAACATATGCTTGCAATAATTTAATTAACTTAAAAGATTTTTTCAATGACTGCCAAACTTATGTTCTGCAAATGAAAAAAAAAATGAAAACTGTATAAATATGGTAATGAAAATTAAAGATTAGCATAATGTCACTGATGCTACATACCATTCTTTTTGTGAGCTAAGTTTACCATACTTTCCTGTTTTACAGAGTGAGAGTGGGTTTTTGCTATGTTGCTATAAATGCCAGTATTGCTTTTTAAATGTGTCGTATTTTAAAAATCCAGAATGACTTGTTTGTATAAAGCAGATTCTAAGATGATATTAGACCCTGTCATTTGCGTCAACTTTCTGTTGCTAAATACCATGTCAAATAAATACTTTGCAATATTTAGTATCTAGTACAAGCTAGAAAGTAACTAATAAATATAGGATCTTTATGTAATTTTTGAGGAAAAAAAAATCAAAAACAACAGCTAGCCTCAGGGGCAGATTTGTGACAAAAAGGAGCTCAGGAATTCGATGTCAGTCGGCACCAGTTTGATATTTTGCTGTTGAATTCTTTTTTTTTTGGGGGGGCGGGGGTAGTCCCCTTGGTCCATTTTCCCTCCAACCACGACAAATTCCCCCAACTTCCCAATGACCCATACATGCCTGGCTATCTTGGCTTTTGGTGTATTTACTGTACATCTGATTTCTTGGCTAATTTATTTTTGGATAATGTGTGAAGATTTTTATGTCGGATGCGTTCTTATTCTCGCAGTTATGTGGTTTCCTTTCAGCTTCTGTGATGTACCATGAAATGCCCTTAGCAGTTTTATATCTGAAGTTAATTACAGACATTCTCATTTCTTTCCCCTCTTTTTAACAGATGAAGGTCTTCGTGAACAAGCTGCATATTAAAATCCACATTCCATTACACAGATGTGAAAACAAACATGCTGCTTATTCTCTTTTATGGACAATTTTTAATGTGCATTTTTGAAAATGGAATTAGTTTTCCTTCAGAGTAATCTATTCCTTACCATGTAACTAGTTACACTGGTTTTGCACTTTAGTTATGTGTGTGTGTGTGTGTGTGTGTGTGTTGCTTCTGTGACTTCAATTTTAATAATGACACCATTACTGCTGCACCATTAGAGAATAATTTCAAAAATTGAAATGATTTTTAAAAGCCATAGTAAAGCCTGTAGTTTAATCCCATGCTTAACAAAAGCATATTTTGTGGTTCCTGTATCTGGGCAGGTCTTGTCACAGGTGTCTATAGGGTCCTATGATATGTTATAGGACTAAGGCCAGACCTAAACCTTGATCTCAGGTATAATGTGAACTCAAACAAAAGGACTGTGCATGTTTTGACATGACAGAAGATTCAGCAGCACCATGAGATATACTGCATACTGGAGACATATACAGCTTTGTAGGCAGGAAGTATTCTCTAGAATATTCCACCTCACACTCTGATATAGCACGTGAGGAGTTTCCTGCTGTCAAATACGTAGCTTCATAATAAGAAGAAAATTCTAAGATCTCTTAGGTTTCAAAAATCTTAATTGTCCATCATCAGTCCAGAACTGAAAATGTATTAATAACATTTTATATTGGCGGCAAATGTCTGTAGCTTTTGTGTTCTTTGTCATTTGCTTCATTAGGGACCATCCCAAATGGATTTTCTACAGGGCATAGAATAACAACCTAAAGAAATTCAGTTCATGGCTCATATGAAATACTGAGTTGAAATGTTAAACTGGAGAAATGGGGATTGAGCAAAACCAAAACACAAAAACACAGGAATTGCTGTTCCGATCAAAAATCATAAAATACTCTAAAACATAAATAATGAGTCATTTAAATCAAACACATACCCAGGTCCAGCCAAAAAAATCCTATGCCTTGCAAGGTTAAAACACTGACAACAGAAGTATCCAAAAATCACACAGTGTCTGGTTGGCTGTTTCTCAAACACTTCTATGGCCCAAAAGCACATTTGCTTCTTGATAACATTAACAGCACAGTTTCTTGCACAATCTGGAGTCTGGATGACTGGTTTGTTACAAAGCTGAATAAGCACCAGCAAACATATACCTTCATAATGTTAAAATATGATGTGATGACATTCAAGGCTTTTATTAGTCACTGCGCAGCATTGTAGTTAAATAGTTTTATCCAGTGAGAGTCACAGGAATCTTGAGCAGCTTTGCAGCGGCAGTCCTTACATGCTCCGAAGTGCACGCTTTGCTCATATTCATTAACATTACAATTCACTGAGAAATAAAAAAATTGCCCCTCGACCCGATACTGAAAAAGGTGACTGAAAGTTGAATGGGTTACCTATTGGTCAATGTTAGCAAATATAAGTAGCTTCAAGCATGACAGGAGGTAGAAAAGCCAAGAGAGCTTGAAAGACAAAGCGTTTCTGTATTCAAGAAGGCACTGTGTCTATTCCCTCTGTTGAAGAGTGGAAGCTGAAGCTAAGGCCCATCAGCGTAAAAACAACCTTTATCCATAGGAACAGCTGTAGTCACTGCTGTTCTTTTAGGTTACTTGTGCTCCTGAGTCTGTTCTGTGCCTTGTGTTCCTCATACTCATCTCCCCGTTTTGACCCCTCGTGGTCCGTCTGATCTGCCCCGTCCGTGTTGTGATTTCCTTTAATAAACCCACTGTGATTTCCCCCCATGCCTGCCTTCGCCTCTGTCCTTGTCCTCGACCATCATTTGCCTATTGAAGCTTAAACCAACAGATTTACGGTGACAATCCAGGCCATTATGTGCATTGCCTCGACTTTTTAAGTCTGTATGTATTGATACTGAATAATTATTGTTTTTTTATTTTAGTGTTTTTTTTAGGTAATGTTATAATCATTCCAATCATAAGGCTCTAGCTAATAATACTGTGTCAGAATTGAGGATGCGGGTGGAGATTATGAAGCTTGATCCCATCAAGAAGAAGGGGGCGGTCGGTCATCCAAGCCGGTCGGCCACTAGAGGGGCCCCAAGGAGGTCCTGGAGTGAATCTCTCAGAAGATGTACAGGATGCAGATGCCAGAGCGCCGCAGGACTGTCATGCTGCATCGCGGCTACCTGACTCCATACCAGTCACTGGCCACTTGGAGCAGCCATCGCTGTGACCTGGAGTGAGTACCCAAGCAGCTGGGACTGAGCAGGATGGTGTATATGCTATGTAAGCATGGTACAGATGCAATAAACCACCATGTAGTTAAAACTCTAACTGTCCCCTGACTCGTCAATTGTGCCAAACAACATGGCCCATCTGCCCATTGCTATACTGTCAATGGATTAATAATGAACAGCATCTGTGGGCCTAGTTTTATTATTTTCTATAATTCCATCTCAGATTTCAATCATCATCATCATCATCATTTTCCTGCTGCTGCTGCTGGTGATGGTCAAATCGAGCAGTTCAGCCCAGAGCTCTCGTTACGTGGCCACAGACTCTAGCTCATTTTCTCCCCTGTTCTAATCTTATTTCATGTGTGTTATTATTTTACTTTGTTTTGTTTTAATTAGTTCTCCGTATTACTTTTTATAAACAATTTCTGGCAGATCATCATTTCTGTGGACAGAGAGCCCCATATACCATCCTTTATTTGACTTTAACATTGTACACTGTTTTTCCTTTTGGTTACACACTTTTTAAAAAAACAAAGAAAGTATATCTCCTGTGCCACCTCCATTCTGGTGTATTCTCAGCCTCTAAACCATTTCCCCAGCATTGTCACTGGTGTTTGTGTTCTCTGTCTTTAACCCCATCTATGCCCTTTTGATAGAAGGTCAAGTTAGGTCACATTCCTTTGTAACCCTAACCATAGGAGTAATGCTTTTTTTCCAGATATGTGTACCACTTTACACATGTGTGTACCACTTTATTAGGTACACCTGTTCAGCTTCTCATTGAAGAAAGTATCTCATCAACCAATCATATGTCAGCAACACAATGCATAACATCATGCAAAAATAGGTTGGAAGCTTCAGTAATTCTTCACAACAAACACCAGAATGGGGAAGAAAAGTGATTTAAGAGACTTTGAACTTGGCAGGAGTGTTGATGCCAGACAGGCTGGTATGAGTATTTCATGCACAACACGTCAAACCTTGAAGCAGATGGGCTACAGCAGCAGAAGACCAGCAGAAGTTGGGGGCAACTCCTGTCAGCCAAGGACAGGAAACTGAGGCTCACCAAAACTGGACAATGGGATATTGGAGAAACGTTGCCTGGTCAGACGTGTTTTGATTTCTGCAGCAATATTCAGATGGTAGGCTCAGAATTTGGTGTAAACAACATGGATCCATCCTGCCTTGTTTAGCAACCAAAGGTGATGGTGTCATGGTGGTTTTCCTTGGCAGATTTTGGCCCCTTAATACCAACTGAGCATGGTTTGTAAAAATAAAAAAGGGTCAGATTTAGCAGCACTCAGTTTAAACAGCCATGGTCACGTCAAAAGTTCACCACCTGCTCTGGCCAATACTCTACAGTTGGTGCCCATGTCAGAAGATGGGCTGACTTTGTCTTTTAATAGAAAGTTGTTTATTTTTATATTTACAATATTTTAGGCATCTTTCTCCACATTGTTTCATAAACATTTTCTTTAAGATGTGAATATAGATATAGATATATATACTCTATATTGATTGATTCTGGATTATTTAATTTCTTTTTTTGAGTGAGATTTAAGTTAGACTAAAATTTAATGTAGTTTTTCCAATATAATATACGTGCATACATATTGTTCGTGGAAAGAGCAACAAGTCAGAGGCGTAAGATACAAAAACACACAATACAGTATGTGGGGGTAACTTTCACTGAACTACCCTCTTTGGCGACGTCCAATAAAAACGCACCCCTTTCCCGTCCGCATTTCTGATTTGCTGCTTTTTCTTGTTCGTGTTCTGAATGACAGTCCCTGTGAAAGTTTTTTCCCCTTTCTTTTATTATTTCCAAGATCTTTCAAAGTCTATGCAGACAGAGGGCATCACTTCTGATGGTAGATTCAGAGTAGTGTAGATCGGAAGATCCGTAAGAAGGGAAAGAGCGTGGAAGAGAAAGAGAGGGTGCCCTATGAACTAGCCCTCGGAGGAAACTTGGCTACGAACTTATGGCTGTATGAAAAAATAACGTGCTTTTTAAACTCTGGGATCTTGTCTACGAGTTTTCTTCTGATCTAATATCCAACGTTGTGTTATTTCTTTCAATTCACATTTGTTGTGGATGTTTATGGTGATCATGGATACTCATATAAGATGGAAAATAAAACGGAGGATAAGGAACATGCACCTTGCCTTAGTAATAATTCTTTTTTTTGTAAGTTCACGAGCGAGTTCAGGTAAGTGCTTCTACAATCACGTAACGCCTTTGAAGCAGACATGCCTGCAAACTTTTGCGTTTTGTGATGAAGTGGCAAAATATGGTTGATTTTTTTTTTAAGTTTAGAGGGGCGTGATCCACACCGTTTTATCTACATGTAACTATGATTTGCGTTCTAGCGGTCCCCTTTAAATACTTTAAATTCTTCTTGTCTTTGCTAAGATCTCCACGCCCTTTTTCAGATTTAGGGTAAAACCTCCAATATTTCTTTTCTTTAGTCAATTATTATTATTATTATTATTATTATTATTATTATTATTATTATTATATTTCTCATGGTTGTTGAATGTGTAGTATTTGCATATGC
>JAODKF010000126.1:14233890-14250060 GCA_026779585.1 Mormyrus proboscirostris
GGGGGTTGGGCAAGGGGGGCAGGAAATTAAGTCACGGGTTTGTTTCTGACCAGTCAGATTTCATCTGCGAAACACTGATAAAATGCACATCTTGCCATAAAGTCACTGTGTGAATGGGGTGCGAAGTGAACCACCGCAGATGGGGTTGGGACATTTAAACAGACCTTACAGTAAGTAAAAAAAAAAATGCATGAAATGAATCAGGGGAGAAGCAGCGTAAACCAACAGAAATGAGCCCAGAGACCTGCTGCGGTTGCCACATCCCTCCCCTGTTCACACAGTAACTTTTGTGGCGTTGTCTCATACACGGTGTCTGTCTTTCCCGTCCTAACACAGATCTTTCAACATGAGTTCACTAAATCTTTCTAAGTACGCCACATTCATTGTATTTTTATAACCCAGACATATTTATTGCACATAAGTATTATGTGGAAAAATCCTTGCTTGATTTACAGACTAGCTAGCATTTGTCAGCACAAGATGGTGGCTTTAATGTAGAAGAATGCATTGGGACAGTTTGATGCAGGTTAGAGTTATCATCTGAGTATGGACTGTGGAAGATTCACTGATCTGAATCACCAGAGAATGGTCCCAGACAACCACCAGGACAAAAAGTTCTCAGGGACATTGAGAATCCACAAACCACTAAAAAAGTTTTTGCAGAGCTGGAGATTTGCACAGTGTAATGACAAGCACTTAATTATACACGGCCAATTATATGCTGTCAATTATCAGGCTCCATATTCATTCTGAGGTAATTGGCACATTCCTAAACTGTAACTGAAGTTCCTGTGTGAGATAAAGAGAATGTATACTTTTTGTTTCACTTTAGAGATGCCGTATAATTACAAAATACTGCTTTACTGCCAGTATTTTCAGCCCTCAAAAGCTGCACTTAATGTCAGACATTGTGAGACAAATAACACCTGTTGTCAAGATTAATTAGAATTTATAGCAGTGGAAGGCATTCTGGGCTGGCTGAAAAATACTTGTCTTCCTGAAAGACTGCTTGCAGAACTGTGGCCTCTATGTTAGGCATGGATAGGGAATAAAACTTCCCTGCTGCCCACAGAGCCTTTGCGGTGCCTTCCCTGCCGCCCACAGGGCCTTTGCGGTGCCTTCCCTGCCGCCCACAGGGCCTTTGCGGTGCCTTCCCTACTGCCCTCAGTGCCTTTGAGGTACCTTCTCTGCTGCCCATAGGGCCTTTGTGGTGCCTTCCCTGCAGCCTCGAGAAGTCAGATGGCCCAAAACGGGATGTTTGTCCCCACTCACGTTTAATGAGTAACACAGAAGACATCAGTAAGTCTAGTTCAAGGCAGGCAGTTTGGCAAACTCAATTAAGCTCATTAATTGAGCAAGTTCTCTGGGGCAGAATCATTTGGTCTGGATATTATTAAGAAACTGCTGTTATTTCCAGGCATTCAGAGTAAGTCATCCGAAGATTTTCTTCCCTGTTTTTTTTCCTCAGTATGTATGCATCTCATTGTTACAGTCAAAGTTTTGTTGCTACAGTTAGCTTGTGCTTTGTGACTAACGTGGGTGGCAGTAACGCACATAATGTAGCTTGCTAGGCGTTTCAGTTAAAATAAGGTTTATTTTCTATAGCACTGCTGTGTGATGCATGTTACATTCTTTCAAACTCCCCCCCCAAACCAAAAGGCTATGCTTTATCCAAATGTATATGAATTCCTTATTTTGTCACAGTCACTATTCTGCTAAGTATATTGTGAAGAACAGACCATGAGTAACTAGCCATAAAGAAGAGGCTTCTCATATTACAAGCATGCTTAGTGGTGACAATGCAGTCTGCCGCTGATCTGACATCGCTATAACATCAGTAATATCTGTATGGTGCATGGACCTTTCATGCTTACTGTGGTGGGTGCAATGAGGATTTTTCAAGACATGGAAGATCTGGGTAAACATTGCGATCATATAGTGTAGACGCTAAGATGGACCTCAAAGGCACGTTGGCACAAGAATCGTGGCCTGGAGAGTAATCAGAGAATCATATAAACCTGGTTTTGGACATGCAATATGTATACCATACTTGACATAGTAACCATAGTCGTTATTCATACCCATAGCTAAAATAATGTATTAAAATATTCACATTTTAAATTAATGAAATAATAACTATTTATCCTGTTCTGATGCTGAACACTGTGTTTATTATACAAGAGAAACAATGATTCACTAACAAAGTACAAGGTCATTTCCAAAATAGCAGCCGGAAGGCCTGATTTGTGGACCCAGTAAGAGAACAGCCTGCATTCTTTCCTTAAAATCTAAATCCATATTAGGCTATAATGATGGCTATGCAGTTTGTCCCATTAAATGGAGTTTAATTTGGAATCTTTTATTCTGACAAATGTAGTACCGGCCATATTGAATAATGTTGAAACCTTCACAGACTACAGACTACGGCTCATCCAGTTTAGAATAATGTAACATAACTTTAGATTGGTAATCTGATTGCTTTGCTGTATTAGTCTGTATTGATATGTTGATTTGGTAGCTTGTATTACCTAATGTACTATTTCATTACTAATTGCTTCCACATTAGCATGAGTGTCGATCCAGATGGGCTCTCAGTGAAAGAAACCCCTGTGTGCAGTGCTTGGGGAGTGTTTTTTTTTTCCTTTATTCGCATGGTGTGGGGTCTTGCTTTGTGGATATCCGATCCCTCTTACCTGCATCTGTGACTATGGAAATGCCACAATGGACTAGCTTTTCCCATTTTTATTTATTTCATTTTTTTTTAATAAGAACTCAGATGTCCAGCCTGCAGACCCATGATACAGGCGAACGCTGAAGAAAGCTGCTTGCATTAAGCTGATGCTAGACACTGATAGACAGGGAATGTCACAGTATACAGAGAGGTTTTCCAAGGGGAGAAACCCGAGGCTCCCCTGGACCTTGTGCTGTAACTGCAAAAGCACTTTATGGTCTAAGGTTGGCTTTCAAAAACAAAAAAAAAACAAAATTTTTGTGTGATCAGATTCAGACCGTAATCTCTGTGCATTGAGTTCTGCTGCTTTTATTCATTGCTTATAGAAAGAAATCTAAACATAAAACAGTAAATCATGTACCGATGCCAAATTGTTTCACACTTAATGTGTTTTTCTTTTTCTTGTGTCTCCACTACAGAACCTGCAGATCTACTTAAGATATTAGACTTTCACAGTTTACCCGAAGGCATAACAAAAGTAACAGGTTTTTGTGCACAAAGAAAGTCGTCGTCAGGACCTGATGTAGCTTACAGAGTAGCCAAAGATGCTCAACTCAGCGCTCCTACCAAACAGCTCTATCCTGGTGAGTATTTCGTCCTGGTGGAATACCAGTGTAGTGACTCATATCTAAAGAATATTCCCTACATGTCTCACTTCCCAAGACGACTGCCGTTAACAGAAAGCCTTGACTTCAGTTTTCCTGCTGTTTAACATGTGTCTCCACCATATACTGTACACCAACCCCGTCAGATAACAGTTTTAATTCTGACTTTCTGGGACTTAAAAATGATAGATCCTGTGATTTATTCCTGGATTATTTGCAAAAAATGCTACTGCGTTTGATTTTTGCTAGCTGCAAAGTCATATAATTAATTTGTTTAAAGATTGACCAGATTGTATGCCAAGATAACATGCACAACATGTGTTCTCTGTGGTTACACTGATAAAGATAATACTTTTTAAGGTTTTATGAAATGTTTTACTTGCAGTGTAGTTTTGCTATACTAATTGAAACACATAATGGAGTAACACATTTTTGTAGTATAACATTATCCATTAACTTCTATTAAAACGAGTTTTAAGACGTATCTGGGAAATTCAGCCTTACCTAAGCAATGTTTAAGGTTTGAATTTTTAGCCTTTGCCGCCTTGCTGTTTGACACTGATACTGTATGCATGACTTCTAGATCAACGAAAAAATCACTCCGTCATTTATGGCAGTAACATCAGTATTTCTGTGCCAGAACAGCTGTTCTGTCCCCCTCTGGAAAATGTGATAATTCTCTTTCAGACTAAAAGCTTTACTTAAGTTAACTATTAGCCAATTCCCATCTCTTGAATGATTATACTCTGCCATCTTTAAAAGTTATAATGCTTAGAAAAGACGCTTTAGTGTAGCTTCAGCTCTCTGGCAGGCTGGGAATCCCCCCAGATCGCAGCCTTCCTCTTACATGAGTCACACTTATTCTGTTGCTCACCCAGACTCCAAAAGAAAAAAAAAAACGCAGATGAGAAGCAGACCAATGATTCCCCTTTTGGATACTGAGCAGACATTTGCTTGCTGTGAATGACGTGTCAGGGGAGAGCAGAGGAGGTGTGGAGGCTGTGTAGGGGGTATCAGCCGTGCTGACGTGGCAGTTAACCTCCTGTTTCTCCTTTGTCTGCTGCTCAATCGACGCATTCCTCCTTTTCTGTTACTCAGTTTTTTTTTAACAAGATGGTGCAATCTTGGCAGTATTCGTGTTTCTTTAAAAAAATCATTCTTTACATTCCTTCAAAATGCAAGCTTTAAGAACACAGCTAATAAAATCTCTTACAGTCTATAAAAAGGCTGCAGTATATTTATTTTTTCACTTGGTGTCTGTATTTCATCTACAGTGTTTACTTTACATGTATTTATTCATCAGACCAAATCAGCATACGAGTGAGAAAGCAGGTTAG
Organism: Mormyrus proboscirostris; assembly: GCA_026779585.1. Taxonomy (NCBI): domain Eukaryota; kingdom Metazoa; phylum Chordata; class Actinopteri; order Osteoglossiformes; family Mormyridae; genus Mormyrus; species Mormyrus proboscirostris. Next base: position 14,238,564 of record JAODKF010000126.1, read on the forward strand.
CTGGAGTTAAGGGTCTTGTTTATTTTAAGGTCAAATGGTGATTTCACTCTGCCAGCCACAGAGTTGGAACCAACACCCTTTTATGTATATACTGTGTAGAATCAGCATATGCATTGCTGGTAAATTTTCAAAAAACATGGGCCTAGTGCATCTGACATGTATTATTGAACACATCATTTGATTTGACTGTCTCATTCGCACTTATTTAGTCAGTACATCAGTCTTTCTTGCATGAAGACTGCATGCTGTATGACCTGCATGGATCGTTGAAAGTATGAATCAACAATTATTACATGCACAGATGCTTCCAATTCCCTCTGTACTGGAACTCCACAGGTAGGCAGCTCTGCAAACTGGTGAGGACCCGGCTAGACTTTTCTAGCGGATTGGATGTTGGATCTGTTTTAACAAAATGTATAGTTAATGTTTTCCAGAAGGCAGAAAGTGAGATCATTTATTGCAGTTTGGTCTTTTCTTTTCTATGCCACTCAGTATTGATTCAGGCCAAATCTCTGGTTTTAATTATTGCCACAACTGTCTTACTTCAACTGCTATGGTACAAAATGGCTTTTTTTTAATGTCCCCATTACAAAGATTCCTCCACAATAAGCGCGTCTGTTTGACTGAATTAGGGACCCCAAAATTAGGGATATCGTACTCTACTGTAACACCAAACGAAAAGACAGAATTGATCCTTGCATAGATCTCTTTGCTGTGGGCCTTTTCTCCTTCCTGTAAGACAGTGTGATTTCTTACATTTCCAAAATCAAGTATGTCTAGACATCCTGTTCTTTGAAGCACCAAGCACTCTACGAACAGTTGTAAGTATTAAAAGATTTTATTTGGATTTAGGAACATTGAGTAAATAAAAAAAATATTTAGACATTTTTTTTGTGGGTGGGGGGGGGGATAAAATGTAAGTGAAAGCTACTAATGGCTTTAGACATTACTTGAATAGTTATTGTAACTGTAAGCTAAGATCGTGAATTCTAGAATATTCACGTGCGGCCCCTAGGAGCCACTTAAGGTTCTTGTTCGGAGTCAAAACCGCAAGCGGCCGTATTCCGCTGAGCTGGTTCTTTACAGTGAAGAGAAACTCTTGCGGCATGTACTGGAGACTGTCCAGTGCAACTGCCCCAGTTGCCCTCCCAAAAACACACTCCGCTGCTGTCCGCTTTCAGTCCTCCTCTGCACTGCTGGGATGGATTCCCCTCGGATGAGAACAGTCTTGTCACATAGCCGCCCTCTCACATGTGTGTGTCGGGGCGGTTAGCAGGGGTGGGATGGGCGACGGGCAGCAGGGGCGCAGCGGTCAGAGCCTGGCTCCGTCTTCTCCAGGCCATGCAGGGTCGGCTAGAGTGGCTCGCCAATTACTGGCAAATGCAAGCCTGTGAAAACACTGCATGGTGAAAAAGTGACACACTGTGCTCAAAACACACAAAGCCTGTAATCACCATCATCCTCATCATCACCATCATCCTCATCATTATTATTATTATAATTATTATTATTATTATGCGCTGTAACAAAACAGCCAAAATGTCACAGTAGATAAGTATCTTTCATAAGTTTTAGGTCTTCCTTAATCTGGCTTCTCCTTAAAAATAGATCTGAGACCTATTTCACTGATTTCACAGTCATCATCCCCGTCAGCCACCTTTTCCCCGCGCCTGACATGTCATCCATCATTCTCTTATCTTCCTTGTAAGTAGGATTCCCCCTTCCTTGGGGTCTGACTGAGTTCTCTTAGCCTCTGGCAGTTTTTCCGGAATGTTCCTTGTTCCATTACAAGAATATGCTAAATCTGAGATGACAGGTATGTTGTTATCACAGAACACTCATGAACGCTACCTGCTTGACTTAATGAATTGTTAGGGGAGGATGCTCTATCTCGTAGCTGCATATGCAATCCTGCTCTTGTCCATTTGAAATTGTCTGCCTACTTCAGTGGAAAACGACCTGGACACATGTTTTAGGTTGTGAAATGCCCATGGAGTGAAATTGGATACCGCTACCATTCCTAAATTCTTTTTCTGCAGCAGTTTTATTGAAATCCTACTCCTGTCTTTTCGAGGGAGCTTAAGTAATGTACAATGCAATTTTATATGTTCTTACAGTGGAGCCGTCTGTGGACTAAAAAACAGGCGACAACAGGACTTTCCCTCAAAGAAGTACGATTAGCATGTTCAGCTTTTATCAGGCTGTTAATAAGAGGTGATTGTTGTGTTTTACCAGGGACACTAGTAGAGCTTTTAGGCCTGATGAAAGCGCCATGATATTGGTCCCGTAACCCAGACCAGTCCACTTACAGCACCCCTAGTGATTATCTCAAAGCCTTTGCAAAGACTGCAGGGATTTTCAGGCTGTATTCTACTCCAAGGGCATTAGCACACTTTGCCAGAGAACTGACTGTAAGCTGATCAACCGGCTTGGAATGAACATGTACATGAACACCTGCCCATATTATTGTCTTAATGATGAATCATTAGGAATTTTCTCAGGTTGTCACTGAGAAAATAACTATTGAACTTTCCTTTTTGTTCCATTGACCTTGCAGAGCATTCCAGGTTTAACCTAAAAGTAGGTGTCTGGAGTCCCCTGGACTGCATGCCAGTGCATTGATGTGTGTGTGTGTGTGTGGAGGGGACCAGTAAACCCTGAAGAATGGTCCCCACAATGTCAAAATAACAAGTTTTTTATTACCTTGTGGAGGAACATTTGGTCCCAATCCTCCCTCCCCCCCACGCACACACACACGCACACACACACGCACACAGACATGATCTGGCATTTTAATTCAATCCGATGAAACTTGTAACCCATGCTGAATTCCACTTTAGCCACTGGAAAGGCATGTTCCACAACAAACCAGATTGGTTTATTATTTAAGCTTGATGTGTATTCGACAAAAATAGGAAGGAAAAAACAGGGTGCTGGAAGGGGGTGGAGGCCATCCCACCCTCCAGAACCGCCCCTCCCCCGCCATGCACACGCTCCTCGACAACCACGCAGAAACACAAAAAAGCCAACAGCAGGGAAATCGCTTATGGAAGCTGGAAGATATCATTCATGCTTCCTGGCACCCTGGCCTCTTCTCCAGTCCTGTACAGAGTCGGGTGTCGCACTTAGCAGGCTGTTTTGACACTAAAGCACTTCCTCACTACGCTGTCCAGGAGTAGAGATGTCAGATTATTAAGTGACATTCTGACGAGCGCACGCCGCCATTGCCATAAAGGGAGACTGGCGATTGACCGGCACTGAATGGAATCTCCAAGTCATCTGTTCGCCATATGTCTGTTGGGAAATAATAAGAAACATTGAAAATGGCAGAAATGTTAAAGTGCCAGGGATAGCAGATGGATTAACTGGGGACGGGAGTGCTTCTTAAGGCAAGACCGTGACCTTCACCCTGTTTTTTCAGGGTATACAATGCATCTGTCATGGAAAGCTTCTTGACTGATACCTTTTGGCATTGTCTTGAATACTTGAAATCTGAAACCAGACCTTAAATTTTCCAGTGTTACGAAGAGTGTTACATCAATTTGTATAATTTCTTCAACTGTGTATCATAATTATATGACCAGTTTCTTTAAACTCTGAAGCGCTGTAATAAAATGCAACGTGTGCATTCAGTCATACATACGTGCTTATTGTGGAGGAATCTTTGACTCTGTGAAACGTAGCGAGTGAAGCAAACCCCAAAGAGAAACAAACTGGGAACCGACACTCCAGCACCTCCCAGCTGGCCCTCTCCCAGTGTGTGCTGCCAGACCAGCACAGCTAAATCGAAAAGCCATCGCCCACGTGAGCCTTGGCCAAAACAAACCCACGCTCCTCCTTCCCTGCATCCTCACCACTAGCTGGCGGTGGTTCAGTTCCAATCGGGGCAGGATGAAAATAGTCCTACAAACTCAGGTTGGCTGATAACCTTCTCTGTCCTCAGGTTCATGGTCCTGCTCCATGTTCTCCTTTTGTTAGGTCAGTCAGGCCTGGCTCCTCATTTCTTGTCAGATTGTGGGAAATTGAACTACTGGCTGCTATTAAAAAAGATCCATCATTTTCCAAGATGAGCATACTGTCGCAACTAACAACGAGCATCTCTGCAGTGGTATACTGCGGCTCGTTTCGTACCCTCCTTATTAGTCTATGATTTAATAGTCAACAAAGTCAACAAAATTGCGAAGTATTTCAGTAAAGACACAGGATTGTGACCCCAAGTGAAATGCTGTATTAAGGCCTTGAATATAACATAGTGTAATTTTCCTGTTTTCGTTTTTTTTTAACATTGTAATTTCCCTTTAATTCCCTTGCATATTCCTTCCCGGCAGCCTCAGCTTTTCCGGAAGATTTCTCTATCCTGGCCACGGTAAGGCCAAAGAAGGGCAGCCAGGCCTTTCTGATGTCTATCTACAACGAGCAGGGCATTCAGCAGCTGGGCATGGAGGTGGGTCGCTCGCCCGTCTTCCTGTACGAGGATCACACAGGCAAGCCAAGTCCTGAAGATTACCCGCTTTTCAGTGGCCTCAACTTAGCGGATGGGAAGTAAGTCCTGCGCAGTCGCTCACTCACGTCATCTGTCTGCTTCTTAGTTCCAATGCAATGCAATAGCTTCACGCTCAGATAAATAGCGTGTATGAGTTCAAGTAGACTGGACTTTGAAATTCCAGTCAGAGACAAAAAAAAAACAAAGAAAAAAACTGCAAAGTCCTTTGGATCCATTTCTCCATGAAGGGGACGGAATGCACATTGATAGTTTTAACATTGCATCTATCCCAAGGTTCCAGAAACTGTAAAATAATCTTGAGAGAAATAAAGGCTGGAACCCCTCATTCTTTATTGGCTTTGCCCTCTTCGAAATGATCACTGTATTGTTTTCCATTGAGTTAAACCAGGCATTGACTGACAAAACAGTATATGGTAAGTAGGACACTGTCTGTTGGGGAAAATACTAACATTCTTAAATCTGTAAATCACATCTAAATCAGTCACACACTATATCTGTGCATATCTCCTATGTGGCTTCTGGTCATTAGAAGCCTTGGTGGATAAACAGTGTTGTGAGAATCCAGATTTTCCTTCTGATTTATGATCTACGTTTTCGGAGGACAGAGACACAGAACTGAATGTAGAATGTTTTTCTATGGGAAAAACCTAAAGCCCAACAATGTCTTAACCACTACCCAGCCCTAACCAGAACCATAAGTAACTAAACAAAATACAAGACTTTAGCTGTTTTTCGTTTTTTGATTGCACTCACAGATTTTTATTAAATTGAGTTTCCCCCTGTGGGGACTGAAAAGGTGGTCCCTACAACGTCAAAACAACAGGTTTTTATCACATTGCGGGGACATTTGGTCCCCACAATGTAATTTATACATGATGCGCGCACACACACACACACACACACACACACACACACACAGGTGTGAGGTGAAAGCACTCCTCACCTTGCCACCATGCTGCCACAGAGCGGATCATAGCAAATATTTTTGGCTTGGAAATTGGTTATTACCTTAGGTCAGGGGTGGGCAATCTTATCCGCAAAGGGCCGGTGTCTATGCAGGTTTTTGGGATAACCTGTAGGTCAGCTTTTCAAACCCAGGTGTGAGGACTCTTCAGCCAGTCAGTCCTCTAATTCAGGGGTCTCCAACTCCAGTCCTGGAGAGCTACTATCCGGTAGGTTTTCTATCCTACCTGGTTTCTGATGAGCCACACCTGTTCCTGGTATTTACCTGAGAACTAGTGCGGCTCATCAGAAGCCAGGTAGGATAGAAAACCTACTGGATAGTAGCTCTCCAGGACTGGAGTTGGAGACCCCTGCTCTAATTAGTAATCTAATTAGGGAGTTCCAGCTAAAACCCGCATTCACACCGGCCCTTTGCGGATAAGATTGCCCACCCCTGCCTTAGGTGATAATGACAATTTCAAAGTTTCTAGTTTGATATTGTTGCTAGCAAACACTTGCACTAAACTGAAAAAATACATGCCAGTGATATTCTAGTATCACGTATGTTTTTCAAAATGTGAAGACGACCAGCATCTGTCTTTCAGATGGCATCGCGTGGCTGTTAGTGTACACAAGCAGACCGTCTCCATGATACTGGACTGTAAAAAGAAGATAACCAGGTCCCTGAAAAGGAGTCCACATCCCATCATCGACACTAAAGGAATTGTTGTTTTTGGAACTCGGATACTTGATGAGGATGTCTTTGAGGTATGTTTATTTTATTTGTACTCATATAATTCTGTATTATGAACAAGTATTATGAACAAGTTTGCTGTTGTGGTTTTTCATATTTCCTCTGAGGAATTGACTACATTCAGAACAGTTTGGCTTTTGATACAAAATGCATTCAATCACCAATCATCAATTCATGAATACCTCTCTCAGTGTTCACCACCAGCAAAATTCTGTACAACTGCAATAATTTTTTCAAACATTTACATACTCTGCTAAAAACTTTCAGTTCAAAACCTAACAACATTTCAATAATTGTAGATGGAAATATGTTTCATTTTGACAAATTAAACTAATAATTATACATATGGATGAAATTAGAACGATTATTCTGAACTTAGCAAAGGTTTACTCATGCTTTAGCTTGTAGCCGTATTACTGTCTATACAAAAATTGTCATATTTGCATAGCAATGTGTATGTATATCGATAGAATGTTGATGTCGTTGTCACAGAAGAGATTTTTCCACTATTGCTGCTGTATATGTTTTTTAAATTTTGCAATGCAACACCAAACTATGCATAAAAGAAAACATAAAGACGCATAATATATGTATTTTGAGATGCTACAATTTGTGTTTTTTAGTCGATGGTACAATGAATGACACAGTAGTCTTATGTGAGTAGGTGTATGCTATAGTTATAGCCGCATCAGTCACTTTTGGGTGAAGTATGAAATGTTTGGGTGGCTGAAGTACATTTTGCACCAAAGGTTGACTGGTGTGCTCAGGTGCGTTTTGAGAATCATACTGTGTGAAGAATTATGATAAAGTGGACAAGATATTGAAAAATTGCAGTGGCTCTTAGGATTCCCTTTTTAACATGTTTTTGATATGAAACAAGGAGCCACAATAAATCCAGTGCTTCTTAGTAAATTGCCAACAAACTGCAATTTTCTATGCTTGATGAACACAATGAATGAACCTTACAGGTTTCCCACAGCACTCAGAAGGCAATTACTCTCAAAAAGCTAATAATGGGCAACAACTTTTTTTTAGTATTTAGTGTTTGCTTTGCTTTACATTCCTATGTTAATAGACTTGGTGCGGACATGCCTCGTGTGTTTGATGTGCTGCCAACTCTCACCTGCATCTGCACTGAGTACCCATCCAGACGCAGGCCGCCTGCAGCTGCACTGAATAGCCATGTAAATGAGTAGCCATGTAAATGCAGGCCGCCTGCAGCTGCACTGAGTAGCCATGTAATTGCAGGCCGCCTGCAGCTGCACTGAGTAGCCATGTAAATGCAGGCCGCCTGCAGCTGCACTGAGTAGCCGTGCACACACAGGCTACGTTGCATCACAGGATTCCTTTTGTTGCTGGCAAGGTTATCTCAGAGTTTGAAGGCTCGATGTCTTCTGTGAGCAAAATGCTCTGTTTGTGAGCAAAATGTGCAACCGAGATCATTTCATATCTTTTGAAGTTTGTCTTTGGCAGATATTGATTAAAAAGTATGGTTTGGTTCTTATGTTTCTTTTTTGCCTAGGAACGTTTTTTATTTATATAATGCCTTTTAACTGAGTGCGCTTGACGCACAGTCTAAAAATGCACTTTAGATCAGTAGTTTCTATCACATTATGTGCTTAGAAACACAGATGGGATTGGATTGATGATTTTACTGTCACAGCAGAGTGTGATATCGTGGGAAATGGCAGGACTGTTCTGGAAAATATAAACTCTTCCTTATGTTATTCCAACACCAGCTGGAAATGATGTGAGGCCTGTCATTGTTGTTCATAATGGAAAACAGGCCACATATTTTCCAAATTATGGAGGGGGGGTGGGGATAGAACAAGAGGTTGAATAATTAATTGATTTATTGGGTAAACTCGAGGATTCAAGTCTTCAAAATTCCCAGAATAGAATAAAAAGATCTATTTCTCAACATCAGCTGAAACTGGTATTATACACATATACTGTACACAATCAGGACTGGGAATATTGCATATCACACCAAGCAAGCCCAGAAAAATAATACAGAGAGGAAAGAGAATAGACCTCTTCAGGATGAGCTCCAGCAGAGCTAGAAACATCGTGGCTTGGATGCCTGGGAGGGTCTGCTGCCAAGGTTTGTTAAATCTGGGGATGTTCTGAAGAGTTATCTGTAATACAAAACAGGACATGAGAGGCTCTTCCGATCTCTTGTTCAGTAATTATCTTTCAGTTCTCTTTTGCTTTATCCTGTATGTGTCTGTGTGGTGGGTATTTTTGTTCTTGACAGTTTTTGACTTTGCTGTTCACTTTGCCAGAAATGTACAATCGGGTATGGAACAGAACAGCACCATTATCTAGCGAAACTCTGAGCATGAAGCTGATCACAAAATAGTCATGCATCAGACTTTCTCAAGTCTCTAGCCAATTGCTCATCTTTTACACCACACAAGAGACGCTTTCATGTTTTATTAACTGATGTTCTTTTCAATTTAGAGCAAGTTCTGTTTCTGTTGCTTTTAATGATGTTAGCTTGAGATAATCTTCTACAATAATTACCCATGTTGTCTTTTTTCTCTATGAACAGCAACTTAAAAAAAGCCAAAGTAAGGAGAGAAGCAGGGAAAAAAGTGAATTCTGAAAGAATTAGACAAGCATGTTGCAGTTTTTTTGCCAGAAGGAATGTGGTTATGGTAGAGGAGGTTTCTGCTTCATTTGGGGGCTTTTATGTTTTCAAGCTTTGCCACTCAGCAGAAACTCTCCTCTCTGGAACTAGCCAAGTAAATGCAGAAATGGAAAAGTAAATTTGTCACTCATACACAATGTAAGATGACCTTTGTATGCATGTCTGTTAGGGCAATCCATAATATGGTTCCCGAAACTGATGTACCAACCTGCAGGGAGGAAATGGAAAAACAAGGCCGTGTGCTTAGAGGGAGGCTCACGATTTATGTGTCTGTCGGGCTCTAAGGATGGAATCAGCCGACGGAATCCAGCAGCTGCGTTGGGGTGCACCTCCGAGCCCTCGGGCAGGAGGGAGCGAGCAGATACAGAGGTGAACAGCATCTTGATCTGGGACCTGGAAAGTATGAGGCGCTCTTCCCATAGACATTGATGTCAGCTTTGGAAGGGCGACTGTGTTTGGATGACATCATGGTGAAGAGAGAGTGCCTGATAGGCAGAGTGAGAGAGTGGGAGGTCCCACCGAGCGCAGAGAACAGGGGATTTACTACAGGCAAGTGTAAACACTGCGCTTCTTTGCCAGCACAGGGAGCCAGGAAAAAGCTGTAAAACACAACGTTGACTATGTTGTGGAAATCTCACCACTAAAAGAATTTTATTTAGAATGATCCTTATCATTAGTCCTTCATTCTCCCTCACTTGCCAATGTCCTTTCTCCCCACCTTTCCTCTGTTACTAATTTGCTACTCTTCATAGATGCCAGTTCAGAATGTGATACATTTATTAAAAACCATTTCATTACAATTGAAAATGAATAGACTTGTAATGATGTTTATCTAAATCCTCCACATTCCCAGTGTCTTTCCTCCCTCTGTCTGATTTCAGCACCATAAGTTTGTGCGACCAAATTTGTATTATCTTAAGCAGTATGTTATGCTAATTAGTGAAACATCTGGAATTCATTTTAAACATCCCGTAGCATGCTTTGTATTGAGGGCCCTGCCATGGGAAGATGTCACTGGACATCATGGAAAATAGGCGGTGAATTCCAAAAAAAAAAAAAAAAAAAAACAGTATAAACAGTACAGCTTGAAGTTAGTGCCAGGGGCTAGGTGATCCTTCAATATGGTTTGAAATGTGGATATCGTTTGGTCAATGTACAGATATACAGTTTTCTGAGCACCACTGGAATGGAAATCACATGTCGTTTTTGAAGCATGGCTTAACAAGGAAAAGAAAGATGGTGAAAACCTGCAAATTTACTTGTGCCACATGGCTGTAAGGTAAAAAATCCCACCTTCCGGTACCCCCGGAGAAGGATGAGGTTACTCCTGTATAAACAGAGACATTTCCTTAATTCATCACAGATGTCTTCTGGTCAGGTCTTAATTGTCATAGCAGGACCCAAAGTGCTCCCTCAGCACTATTTTTATTATTTTATTTCATTTTATTTGTGGGTTTCATCAAAATGCCAAGTTCAACATTCCCAGCATGCAGTTCGCCTATATGTCTATACTCTGCTCCATCAGCTAAAAAGCAGGAGAGAGAAGCTGGATCTGAATGGAGCCTTCCAAGGGCATTGCTTGCGGTCTCATGGGGTTTGCCACTTGGGGGAGGAGGCAGAGGTGTGGCTTTCATTGTTTCTTTTGGTGGCCTTGGAAGGAACACAAAGAATATTTATGGTCACTGTGCTAGTCAGTCTGTGCAGTGTGTTATTTGGTCATATGGCTGGGTTTGAAACACCACTGCTTTAGCTGCACCAGTGTTTTAGGTATAACTTTGAGAAACTCTAAAAATATGCTTTTCGTAATGGCTTGACATGGGCGTCTTGGACACCACATCTCAAAGTCTTTAAACTCTCTGACGAATGAAAAGCTACAGGCTAAAAATCATTACATTATTTATATGAACTGTTTTCCAACTGACTTCACAATTGCAGTACAAAGTTACTTTATGAGGAAAAAAAATCTTGTGTGACAGATGAACAAGTAACAACCACCCTAGAGAGCAGGTTTACTTTCTCCTCGTTCAGCATGTCTTTTGAATTCTGTGGCACTCAGTAGGCTACTCCGTAAAATTAGCTCAAGGGAAATAAACTATAGAGCTAACAGGATGTCTACTGAAATCAAATCTTACACGACATGACAAGAAGTGGCAATCTTCTGCTTTCTCACTAACGGCTAAGTAGTATCGTCAATAAGAATTGTTAAAATTTTTCTCATATTTTCCATTCCAACTTCCCTGCTCTTTGGCTGAAGCTGTTTCACTAAAGCTTCTCCTGTAGCCATATATCATATGCTATACCCTATGTTATATCCTACACCTGACACACACCTCCCCAGAAATGTAACTATAGGCATCAGGCATAGGGTAGAGTGTGGGATACAGCATAAGGTACAGCGTAAGGTATGGCGTTGGGGACCGCTTAGAGTACGACATTGGGTATGGCACTGGGTACAGCATAGGGTACAACATAGGGTACGGCGGTGGGTACAATATAGGGTATGGCACTGGGTACAGCATAGGGTACAACATAGGGTACGGCAGTGGGTACAATATAGGGTATGGCATTGGGTACAGCATAGGGTACAACATAGGGTACGGCGGTGGGTACAATATAGGGTATGGCACTGGGTACAGCATAGGGT
>JAODKF010000126.1:14254437-14264826 GCA_026779585.1 Mormyrus proboscirostris
CCCTTCTGCGCCGCCCTGACTACACTGCTGGTTCTTTGGCATTCAGTGCTGCAGAGTTCAGTGAAGCAGCCCTTCTCGGGTCCCTTTGGTAGCACCTTCTCCCTTCTGCGCCGCCCTGACTACACTGCTGGTTCTTTGGCATTCAGTGCTGCAGAGTTCAGTGAAGCAGCCCTTCTCGGGTCCCTTTGGTGACACCTTCTCACGTCTGCGCCGCCCTGACTACACTGCTGGCTCCCTGGCAGTGCTGAGATGGCGGGAGACTCCTCTGTGCGTGACTCACAGCAGAGACTCACAGCAGAGACTCACAGTAGAGCACGTGCACCTTGCTCCCCATGTAGCCTGCAGGGCCTGCAGCTGAAAGGCACAAGCCTGCAAAGTTACAGCCCCAATTTTCTCTTTTTCATGCCTTTGCTTGCTTGGTTCATTCACTTGCGTAAATGAACTCCGATTCATCGGTCAGTTGCCATTAAATGTATGACATTAACCAAAAAATGATGCTGATTTTTATTACCACTGTTGAAACATACATTGTGCGCTTCGCTTTAACGTCATGACGATGAGAAGGGGCTATGTAAACACAAGCAGGCAATAATACGCAAAGTCCCATCTCCGGATTTGCTGCTAATTTACTTTTTGTCTTGCTAGTGTTTCTCTATGGGCTATACAGGGGAGTCTGTGTTGTTTGCTTAATATTACATCAGTGTAAAAAAAAAGTAACAGGAGAGCTTTTCTGTAACAAAAATGAGGACAGGGTATATTTGTGTTCTGTTCCTGCTTTGAGATGTTTGTTTGTCTGCTCTTGTTCTTCCCAGGGAGATATCCAGCAGTTGATGATTGTAGCAGACCACCGAGCCGCCTTTGACTACTGCGAGCATTACAGTCCTGACTGCGACATGGCTGTCCCAGATACGCCCCAGAACCAAGACCCCAACCCCGATGAGAAGGTGAGCGCCTCCTAAAAGCTTTGCCTTTGTTGCTAGAATGTGACAGAATACTGCCTCTTTGCCCAGTACCCAGTTCAGTGGCAGGTTATGTTAGGTTCCAAAGTTTCATTCCGTGGCACTCCGGTGGGGATTTTTCGCCAGCCGGATAAATGCGAATAAATCGGGCGCTGAGAATGGAAGGGATTTGATAGAGAGCCACAGGCAGTGGGAAATGCTGACTTTCATTTCTGAGCGCGATGATGCATTGGAAGCATTCAGATAAAAGCCTGTTAAAGCCTGCGTCCCAAGGCCCTCTCGTAAGTGGGGCTGTGTTTTCGCGTTCTGCGTCCTGCTATATCCTAATTAAGTCACGGCGCCTCGGCTAGTCAGCGGCTTTGACATGAAACACACTCCCCGCAAAGCGCAGCTGCTTCCACCGTGCCCCACTTTTTTCCGCCCACTGCTGTCCCGAAGATGACCTCACCGCTCCTTTAATCCAGTCTAGACTAGTTTGGAGGAATCCAGGTTCAGTGTAGCAGGATACATTTTTCGCATTATGTTAGTTCTCAGTGAATTACAGCGCTATAACTCATCAGAGGGTTAATTATTAGACATACATCAATTATTTGCTAGATTTATGTACAGATAAATGCACAGTTTTTCCTTTACAGAAGACCAATTTTACTATTAAGTCTTGCAAGAAAGTGATTTTTTTTTTCTAATATACTGTAGTTTTGTCTAGATTTGCCAGTATTTCGATACATGTTTGTGGCCTTAAGATGAACAGAAAAAAATTAAAAGATAGGGTTTGTGGTTGGAAAATATTATTGTTACCGTATGAGGGATTTAAAGTTTGTATTTTGGGGGTTTTATGATCTTTAGGATGTTTTGAAGTTTTGAATTTTTACTGGGTTCTTAATTTCTATTGATACATACATGCCCTGCAGTGGGTTGGCACCCCACACTGGGTTATTCCTTGCCTTGTGTCTGTAGCTTCCGGGATACAATCTGGGGCTCCACAACCCTGCATAGGTCAAGCCGGTACAGAAAATGGATGGATGGATGGATGGATGAATCAACACGTGTTTGTGGATGGTGAACAATAATTGCATTTTCTCCTTATCCTCTCAGAAACCCGACAATTCCTATTACTACGAGTATCCTTATGAGTACTTCGAAAAGGAATCTGAGGAGTCCTCCCTCAATCCAGACGCGGCGACAGAGACTGTAACGGAGGACAGCGAGGTATGCATGTTTTTGGTTGCCTATAGTTCTGTGTCTGTCATGTTTACTCCTTGTTTTTTTGTCTTTGTCGCGTTATTGTCTGAATGCATTTGTTTGCTTGTTTCAGGTAGAAGCTGCAGCTCCAGACAGAGGCCAGGGGTTTCCATCGACTGTAAGGGAGGTGCCAGGGGAGGCAACAGGAGCCAGGGAGCACACCACGGATATCGGAGACTATGGCACTGAGGATTCTTACAGCTACTATGAGGAACATATGTCGACTCCTGAGCCATCTAAGAGAGTCATGATTAGCAGCAGCGTGGGCCACGGGATAACTACAGATACTGAAGTGGACCTGGGACTCGGGAGCAGGATTGACTTGGGCTTTGGAGGAGAGCTAGAGAAGAAGGTCATCACAGGAGACGGGCACACGACAGTCACCATCACACAGAACAGCACCCATGTTAGTACCAACCTTCGTTCATCAGCATGAAAGCAAAGAGTGGAAGTAGTCAATAGATTGGGCTTATGTTGTCGATGAATCTTACCTGTGACATTCCTAGTTGTGTCTGGGTAATATATTGTTGTATCCTTTGCTCCCATCAGCAGGTTGACAATTATGACTACTACAAGTACGACTACGAGGAGTACAATCCTGAAGGTGGCGTTTCAACCAGCAGCAGTGGTGGTTCGATCAGCACTGGAGGCAGTTCTGTCAGCATCGGAGGTGGTTCTGCTGAGGGTGGTTCTGTCAGTATCGGAGGTGGTTCCGCTGGTGGTTCTGTCAGCACCGGAGGTGGTTCTTCTGGTGGTTCTGTCAGCATCGGAGGTGGTTCCGCTGGTAGTTCTGTCAACATCGGAGGTGGTTCCTCCAGTGGTTCTGACAGTGTTGGAGGCGGCTCGTCAAGCGCCGGTGGTGGTTCCAGGAGAGCAGGGAGCACTGCCAGTGGCCAGGAGGGCACCGGGCATGAAAATTACGAAGATTTCACGGAGGAAGCCATAACAACCGAGGATTTAAACACGGCCTACGATGACGTTGATGATTATACGTATGAGCTACCTGCAGTCACTGATGAGCAACATGGCCAGGTAGGTTCCGGTGGGTCGCTTGAATGTAGAATGTTTCGTAGAACCCTTTATTCATTCAATACAAAAGAATGCAAGAACAAGTCCGTGAATGAGTTCTCTCAAGAAATGTCAAAATAAAAGCAGACTCAAATTTAATCTCTACATTTTTTCAAGGACAATAAATATAGGACAGTAAATGCGCAGGGGCTACATTAAAATACTAAAGAGTGATGTCTCATTTTTGTGTTTCCCATATCAGGTTGATGGAATGAGAGGAGAAAAGGGTCAAAAGGGAGAACCAGCCATCATTGAGCCGGTAAGTATCCATCCTAAAACACATGCAGAACCAAAGACAGTACAGACGGAGGCCATTGCCTCACACATACACAAACCAGCGGTGCTGAAATCTAAACATTTAAAATGTGACTTCGTTAGAGGATTTTTCCTGCCTAAACAGAGAGAAGTTCGAATAAACACAGCCTGGAGTAAACTATGGAATGGCTGACATCAAAAATACCTCAAAGGCTTTACATGGCTCACAGAGATTTGGGTTATAAAGGAACCGCAAGGTTCCGTGTGAAAAAGGAGCATCGGCCAGGCACATGATGCTGTACATGTATAAATGATGACAATGCCTGTCCATATCCTAACCAATTCTTTTTGTATAATCGACTGACCTGAATCATTTTAATCTTTTTTCTAAATTACGTTTTATTGTATATTCAGCTTTGATTTTGATTGTGAAGGAATATTACATTACCTTTCAATCAAAGATACTTTTCCTAGCAGGAGGGTAATAGGCGTGCTGCCTTTATTTGTAACCGCGCAGCATTTGCTCTGCTGGGGAATAAGCAAGTGAGAGCTGCACTGGGCTGATGTTTCTGTCTAAAAAAGACCACTGAGCTCAGCAGCTATTTCCCATCTTCCATTAAAGACCAGTCGGTTCAAAAGAATCCAGACAAATGACAGAGCAACAGGCCTCAGCAATTGTCCATAGATGATCTGCTTGTGAGAAGGTTTGCCTATTGATGGCTGATGCAGATGCTCGAGCTAATGCGTGCTGATTTTACTTGGAATGGATTTTCTGTACAAGAGAATATCAAATGTCATTGCTTCTTGAGCGCATGCTTCCTTTTATAGCTACGCATTGATAAGGCCACCCTGTGAATATCCAGCTTAATACCCTTACCATCATTTGCAGCTTTATAAAAAAAAACGAACAAATATATAAAAACATTCCGGACTGCCCACAGTCAATATTCCCACTTGGAAACTTTATTTAGGAGACAGTGTTTGAAAGGGCTTATATTCGATACCACATGACAGGCAGACTTTTATGTTGGAGGCCTGACTCCATGCGGTTGGGTGGAGATTTACTGGTCACACTGATCTACCTGGAGCCACTCATTTTCCCTGGGAATGCACCACCTATTTGTGCATACAAATCAATAATCACAAAAACTATATGTATGTTTATGTATATGTGCACATGCGCTTTCGGTATCCAAGGCTAATTCGTCTTAGTACTCCGCTTCTGATGTCCTATGATGCTTAGCTGTGCTGCATGATGGGAAATGAGGCATTAGCTATTCACCAAACACTGCCAGTTAGCATTTCCAGGTAGCTATGCTGAATGGTCACAAATGATTCAGGTTTTTTCCCAGTTTGATGCCAAATAAATCAGAGGTTAAATAGAACCACAGGTAAAAGACACTTAAATGGGAGGAGAACTGTTGCTCGGAGGGGGGGGGTGAAGCTGCTGCTTGCATAGTGTTTTGTGCTCCCCCCCCTCAAGGGATTTCATCACTTGTGGCTAATTGTTTTCAAATCAGAAGTAGAAATTGTACCATTGCACCTTTAGGTAAGTTGCAGTAAGCTAACATTAATTGTTCTGTGTAACATTAAGATAAAGAATATGGGTACATCAATTTGGATGACATGTGCTATGGGGTACTTAGCAATTACTTTCCCTATAACATATCTTTGCACCTTTTTACTTTCACCATTTATATAGTAAAAAAAAGACTAGGCAGCTGTGCAGAAATGTAAGGGCGGTTTGTCTTCTAGAACCGATGTGAATTCTTTGATCGTTTGCCATTTGCTGTCTTCCTCAAAAGTGAAATAAAAATGGCCGGTTTCTTTTGCTTTTTTTTGCAGGGTATGCTTGTTGAGGGCCCCCCCGGTCCCGAAGGGCCCATAGTAAGTGCTCCTCTCAACAGCTCCTGATAACTGCCCCCCCAGCTGACTCCCACCCCCCTGTTTCAGTCCTGCACATTGTTAGACACGTTCATACTTCATTTCCACGGTGACCGTGGTTTGTCAAAACATGATTGAACTTTATAAACAGTGACATATGCAATAGAATTATTTTTATCATCTAATCTACAACAGAGGCACTGTGGAAACTGTGGATGAAAGTTATGTGAGTGGCATTCTGCTGGGAATGTTTGAGGATGTCTTTCTGAATTATTTACTGCAAAGTCTTGTCATCCATTTGACCCAAGTGGTCTTTGGGAATATGGATCCTAGCAGCAATAGCTTAAAAAAATATCACAGTAAAGTAGAACGGGACGGTTCCACACTTATTTCTGCTGTAAAAGATACCGTAGACCTGTTGTTATTCAAACATAGAATGTCCTTTGGAAGTGAGATGAGCTTGCTTGCTTGCATATTTTGAGTATGATGAGTATTTGAGAGTGTCGTTGTCAACTGTCCGAACTCTGTTTGAGAACTTACATTGAATGTGAAGCCAGTAGTCCTCAGTGCTACATAATTCCATTTCTGCCCCAGTGAAGGGCATTATCTATGTTCAAAATGGCTGATTAACACCTAACCCTTGTGTTGCACATGTAAGTATGTAAGTAGTCGATGTCATGCAACAACAGTTGATGTGGTTTTCAGGGACTGCCAGGTTCTCCGGGATTAGCTGGCCCCCCAGGCAGCCCCGGGGATCCCGGAGAGAGGGTAGGCACTGACCTCTTTATTATTATACTCTTGTTAGAACACAAACGAAAGATAGTTGATCACCATCCGATATATCAGACAACATTTCAATGCATTGTTTGGCGCGCTGGACAGTGAGGTCCAGGGTATACCATGACAATGTAGACTATTTATTTACATTTTCATGAAATACAAACGCCACGTATTATTTGATGTAGATAAATGTTTACTAAAGACATAGGCAACAAGTAAATGCAATAATCTCCTATTTCAACATGTGAGAACAGTCTTAAAAATATTTTTGTTAAATTCTAACTTGTTTATTAACTTATATAACTTAAGGATATAAATTGTATCCTTTTCCTGTCGTTTCTGTATGTGTGGGCTTTGTGCTGTAGGGTCCTTCTGGCCGACCCGGCTTGCCAGGTGCTGACGGTCTTCCAGGCCCTCCAGGGACTGTCTTGATGCTGCCTGTAAGTAAATACATATCATACCAATCAAGTATCACGCCGACACATTGCTCATGATCCGGCTGTACAAATTTTCCAGTGCCCTTTTTAAAATGTATTTCCCAACTGACATAACAGCGTTTTGTACTCTAGCTTGCTTAGCAGTATGATTGGGCGCATGTCGAGACACGTACAAACAATCACACAGATTTTTCATTATGTATACTGTACAACCTATATTTAAAAAAATATACATATGTACATGCACACACGCACACACACGCACACACACATACACACAAGTTGGTCTTCCTGTCTAAATGGGGACCATCCATTCTTTTATATGGGAATAAACTTAATCTCAATCACGACACCCTTAACCCCTGACCTTAACCATAAGTAACCAACCCAAATACAAGACTTCTGGCATTTTTACTTTTTTCATTGCATTCACAGATTTTTATAAAACCGAGGTTATCCAAATGGGGACCTCAAAAGACGTCCCCAAAAGTAGGGAAATTTCAGGTTTAACTACACTTTGGGGACAATTTGGTACTCAAACGTGATCTATGCAAACCCACACGCACACACACACTGGTTTGTAATTATATCTTTATTAATTCCAATGGGAAAAACTCTAACCATAACATGATTACCTGAACCCCTACCCAGCCTCAACCTTCACCATAAGCAACCAAACAAAACACCAGACTTTTTGGCAAGTCTTTATTTTCGTTAGCACCACCTGGTGGATAATTTCCTTATGCATTGCAGAAATGTTGTATATTATATATTATTAAACACAGCAATGTTTTAAGGGCCTCGGCTTGCCAGGTTCCTCGTGCAGAAATATTGAAGGAATTGGATTCTATGGGTAAATATATGGAATAGGAATTCTTCTTTTGTCCCTGGATGTTTTTTTTTGTTTTGCTGTAAAGAATTCTTCCTTTCCCGATGTGCCACAAAGGAAGTGTTGACTGCATGACACAAAAAAGCCCAGTGTGTAATATGAGGAAGCACTGTTATCCACAAAATTAAACGTTGGAACTTTTGGCTCATCTTCAAAAAGACTTCAGAAGTTGCTTCTGAAGATATCATTCATGAAATCGAAGTGGGAGCTTAGTCATTTAAAAATGTGCTGAAGGATATCACATTACTTACTGATATTAAAGCATCAGGATCAATTAACAGGAGCTTCAGGGTCACTGCTGTTTCTGCCAGGTATGGCCTTGACTCATTTCAGTAGTTCCTAAATCATTTAGTCTAGGAATTACAGCTTTTTAAATCATTCCAGGTAGGCAAGGACCAAGAAAATACTATATATATCATACATTATTGGCAGTATTTTCTGCTATAGTCTTTGCTTCGACCCTGCAATACATAATCTTCTGTAAAGTTTTGATAATATCATGCTTTGTATAGTTATAATGTTCAATTCCAGCAAAGAAAGTAAAGTCTGATAAAAATTGTCTGTTCCTCTGGGGTGACCATTAACAAAATCACAGGACTTGAAACCATTCCTACATGTCAGGAACCATGCTGGGATTTCAATAAAACATTGTTCAGTAATTTTCACAAGTAAGTTCAATAGCAAAATAAATTTAGGCTCGGTTACCTCTATAGCAAAAAAAGCTTTGCTTACCCTCATCCTGCAGAGCTCACTATGGTGATGTCATCTGTAAAAATGCTGCTGATGTCCCCTTTACACACCCTTCAGCAGTTTTAATGACCTCCACGCCAGAACTGTCACACATGTCATCAGTTCCCTATAATGTCATTATTACATTCTGTACTCCATTAACCTGCTTCTGGATAAGATGCTAAGTTTATGGACCAATCTTTATTAGATCTGACACCTCCATACAAAACAAAGCTCCTTCTTCAAGCTCCCGCAGCTTACAGCAGGCCAAATGTATTCAGTTAGAATTCCACCTCCACGTGATGGACATATGCATGTGGTTTTACCGGGAGGCTATAAGTGGGACAACTGGGTTCTCCATAGATTTTTGTCAGCCTGCCATGCCATTCTCACTCTGGGCATGATGTGGCACAGTGTCGAGTTGTACCGTGTGAAAAAGCCATAAACAGATGGCCGGCAGTTTCTTTTTTACAACTGAAATGGCCAGTGGCGATGTGTTATGATATTGAGCCAAGACAGAAACTGGAGAGAGGCCAGACTGTTCGGTTTGTTTTGTTCCTCCTGAGAGAGAGAATGCTGGCAGGAGAAGGCCTGTAGATTGAGTCCTTCAGTACGTTTCCGTCGGCTTCCTCCCGCTAGAGGGTGGTTCTGTCAGGAGAGGTAACCACTTTTTCTCGGGCACAGTGGCACCTCTTAAATTTACACTATATGGACAGTATTGGGACACACCTCTTAGTCAATAAAGTCAGGTGTTTCTTTCAGACCCCTTGTGACAAGAGTATAAAATCAGTCATTGCAGTCAGGTTTTCAAACATCTGTGAAAGAATGGGTTGTTCCGAAGAGCTCAGTGAACTCAAATACGGTACTGTCATGAAATTTCTTCCTAGCTAGATATTCCACGGTTAACTGTAAGTGGTGTTATTGCAAATGGAAGCATTTAGGAACAACAGAATGGGGTGCTGAGATGCGTAGCGTGGAAAACTTACCAATGATCTGTTGACTCAATAAATGCAGAGTTCCAAACTTCCTCTGGCATTAACTCCAGCACAAAAACGATGCGCCTGGAGCTTATGGAATAGGCTTCCATGGCTGAGCAGCTGCATGCAGGCCTCATATCAGCACTCACAATGCCAAGTGTCCAAACGCCATCATGGGACTCTGGAGCAGAGGAAATGTGTTCTGTGGAGTGACGAATTACCTACCTGACTGCACTGTGCCAACTGTAAGGTTTGGTGGAGGAGGGATAATGGTATGGGGTTGTTTTTCAGGGGTTGGGCTGGACCCCTTAGTTCCAGTGAAGGGAACTCTTAATGCTTCATCATGCCAAGACATTTTGGACAAATTCTGTTCTTCCAGCTTTTTGGAAGCAGCTTAGGGAAGGCCCTTTTCTGTTCCAGCATGACTGTGCCTCAGTACATAAAGCAAGGTCCATAAAGAGATGGTTGGTTGAGTCTGGTGTGGAAGAACTTTACTGACCCACACAGAGCCCTGACCTCAACCCCATCAGACACCTTTGGGATCAACTAGAACAGAATTTGCAGGCTTTGCCTTCACCTCCAACATGAATGGGCAAAAATTCCCACAGACACCCTTCAAAATCTCGTAGGAAGTCTTCCCCGACGAGAGGCTGCTTTTATTGCTGCAAAGTGGGGCCAACGCCATATTGATGTCTACGGATTTAGAATGGGACGTCGCAAAGTTTTCTTTAGGTGTAATGGCCAGGTGTCCCAATACTCGGGTCCATGTAGTGCATACAGTTAAGGAGGTGTCGTGATGGCTCTTTAGGTGGCACTGTGGCCTCATGTAGTCTATATAGGAGGTGTCGTGATGGCTCTTTAGGTGGCACTGTGGCCTCATGTAGTCTATATAGGAGGTGTCGTGATGGCTCATTGGGTGGCACTGTGGCCTCATGTAGTCTATATAGGAGGTGTCGTGATGGCTCTATGGGTTTCACTGTGGCCTCATGTAGTCTATATAGGAGGTGTCGTGATGGCTCTTTGGGTGGCACTGTGGCCTCATGTAGTCTATATAGGAGGTGTCGTGATGGCTCTTTAGGTGGCACTGTGGCGTCATGTAGTCTATATAGGAGGTGTCGTGATGGCTCTTTAGGTGGCACTGTGGCGTCATGTAGTCTATATAGGAGGTG
>JAODKF010000126.1:14272115-14303050 GCA_026779585.1 Mormyrus proboscirostris
ACAGTCATGCACAGAGCATAGCCTGGCAACATTCTCAGCATGCACAGCATGTGTAAACAGTCATGCACAGAGCATAGCCTGGCAACATTCTCAGCATGCACAGCATGTGCACACAAATAGGTAGCAATGCTCTAATTGAAAGTATAGTCGTTATATACATTATAAACGGGACTTACATTATACTTTCTGTGCCATACATCAAGGCTTAGTGGAGAATGGATGGATGGATGGATGGATGATATCTACAGTATGTCAGGTCCATGCCTAAGCTTATAATCGGCCTCGGGTTACAGGGTCATCCTTACATGCATTTATTACTGTATACTCACAAGGATTTTTATTTGTCATTGTGCAAAAGGATTATACAAGTACAAAGAAAAGAAATCGCTGCCTCTGTAATGACATAAATAATATACACAGAGACATGCATGCATATGTGCTTAATCAACCAAGTATTAAATGAGTACTAAACAATTGGACATGGGAATATACATGGCATGAGTAGTGGGAGATCCCGGCGATCTGTGGAGATCTGCCTTGCACGAGCTTCAGGCTCTTCTCGAGTCTGGCTGAGCCGGCATGTATGTTACTCCATCTTTCACCTGACGGCAAGACTGAATAGGTGGTGTCCAGGGTGGGTGGGGTCTGAGGCAGTGGTGTCCAGGGTGGGTGGGTTCTGAGGCAGTGATGTCCAGGGTGGGTGGGGTCTGAGGGAGTGATGTAGGTGCTCCAGAGGCAGAGGTCATGGTGAATGCAGTTGCCTGTGGCAAGGAGATTAAACTGAATAATATTCCATTGATACATATGTGTCCACTTTGTAATAATAAAATCATTATTAGCAATAACACACAAATAGCAGTTACATTTACCCATCAGAATAATTACCAGTCCCTCTGTTATCTGAGGCCGCAGCGCAAGGCCTTTGAGGCTTGTCAATAGCAAACATAATCTCGTAGACTCAGTGCAAATTGCTAAGAGATGAGCATGAGAAAGGGCCATGTTTATGTCTGACAAAGGTGAATGTAATGGGATTGTCTTGTTTTAAGGGTCCGCAAGGAGAACCCGGACCCCCGGGACAGCAAGGAAACCCAGGGGCTCAGGTAAGGTTATGTTTGTCCAAGTTAAATCCAGAGCTGTCTCCTCACCCCAGCAGGCGACTTATTTGATCAGAATGACCGCTTATCTCAGTGTGTATTTTACCCAGAGTGCACTGGGCAGCCAGTCTTACATCCCTTGGCAAGCAGAAAAAGCAGTAGAGGAGATAAGTGCTTCTGGATAAGTGCTTTCTGGCTCAGTATATTTTACGGCTGCCCATTGTTTCCCTTTACAGGGTCTTCCAGGTCCTCAGGGACCCATCGGTCCTCACGGAGAGAAGGTAGGCCAAGTCCCACTAGATAAAATGATAAAAATATATACGGCTCATAATAAGATGAACATTTTTGTTAATAACATACCAATTTAACTATAATTACAGGTTAACGCAGACTGTCAAATTTCAAGTTAATCACAAACACTATGCTATTCTCTCAGCCTAGGATGATATGTGGGTACTTATTGATCATCTTCGGCATTACAGATTTTTATGAGATACTTTTCGTGTTTGTTTTACCCCTGGAATAGTCATGGGGTAGATGACAATGGCATGAACAGCTGCATATAAAACCTTAATTGTGCCAGGTGAATACCAAGTTAATCATATTTTTTTACTGAATGGTCCGCGTACATAGCAAACAACCTTCCAGTCAAAATTCTAGAAAATATATTTTTATAGTAAGTCTTGCAATAGTCTGTGCATTGTACTATTGTTCTTTATAGACATGTTACCCTGGGCTCTTGTGAAAAGGCACTATTTTAATGCGTTATATTTTTTTGCTGCAAGATTATATAATACATTTGTGGTCTCTCGTAGTTGATTCCCCCTGGGAAATCTGTGTTAGTTTAACCATTTGCTGTCTTTGATTGAGTTTTATACAGCTCTGGAATTAATTAAGAGACCACAGCAACATATTTAGTTTCACATATTTCTCAATTTATGAGTGTGCTTCTGTGAAAAATATATATATATTTTTGTTTTTTCTTTGTTTCTCATTGATGAAAGGCTTCGTTCTTGCTTTATGGGACTTGAGTCCTGCTTCTAGGAGCCTGACATGAACTGTCCTAGCAGTGCACTTCACACCTGCACTTAATGTTTCCCATTACTTTTGAAGGTCACTTGAGGTCATCTTCCAAATCCTGAGGCACTGCTGGATAAGTTGACAGTCATCTCTAGAATTAGGAAGTTGTTTCTGCCCTCTACCTAGTTTTTGGTCATTCTCAGTGTTTCCTACTTGGCATTGTTCTTGTGTACTGCAGTCTTACAAATTTTTAGCTTGGAAGCAATCTGCTACTCAGTGTAGCTTTCTGCCAGCAGAACCAGGATTAATTCATATGGAGTGGTCTCTTAATTTTTTCCAGAGCTGTATATGTTACTGATAGTGGTTTTCTGCTCTGCACAGGGTCCAACAGGGAAGCCAGGTCTTCCAGGGATACCCGGTGCGGACGGGCCACCGGTGAGTCTCTGCCTTCGGCATGCGTCCGATGTACCTGCCGATTGGCAGGTGTGCCACGCTCCCCTGCAGAGGCAAACAGCGTGGGATCGAAGGAGAACCAGTGCAGAGACAGAGAACACAAACCTGCCGCGCTTCGATTTGCAGGAAGGCTTCGCTTCCTGTGGAACACTGCGCTGCAGCTATGCAGCAGCTGTTTCCACGTCTAGCTGGCAGTGATGGCGACTCGCATCCCAGTCCACGTCCTGCTCCTTCCACTTATGCCCGGGATGTCGACCTCTCCTAATTAAATGACTTTGACTCCTACCATTGATCATGCTCAAGTGAGCAACACAGCCCAGGAGAGAGCATTGAAACAGATGGTGCAAACAAATAAGCAGCAGCTCAGGAGGAAACCAGTTCCTTCTGAGGACCTCTTTCATGTCTTTTCCACACCTGGCTCTCTTCTTAGGGGCTGACAGACAAGTCGCCGATTCACTGATAACCCCCCCCCAAAGGAAGTCATTATTGATAGTGTTTACTACCACATTGCCACATAGCGATGGCGAGTAATGAGCAAGCTATGCTCAACCACATGTCTCTGAGGAGCAGAATTCATTTCCTCCACCCCTGAGACATCAAGGGGTCACACTGTGCATATTAACCAGGGTTCAGTGCTTTTCGGAGGGGTAAGGTTATTGTATCATAATTAATAAAGATCCCAGAACCGCATTCTGCTAAAAATCTTGTATTAGTCTTCTTAATGACTGTTTAATGCTTTTGTAGCTGGCTGTATTTAGCGTATTAGAGAAAGGATTTCACAGTTTGAAGCTTTAATCCTGAGAGATTGTGGCA
The DNA here is from genome assembly GCA_026779585.1 of Mormyrus proboscirostris. Taxonomy (NCBI): domain Eukaryota; kingdom Metazoa; phylum Chordata; class Actinopteri; order Osteoglossiformes; family Mormyridae; genus Mormyrus; species Mormyrus proboscirostris. Next base: position 14,275,496 of record JAODKF010000126.1, read on the forward strand.
TTGTTTTCTAAAGCTTTCCAGCTCTACCTGTCATCCTTTATAAGATATTTATATGTAATGAATGTAATTGCGTAACAAGAGCTGCTTGTTTAATAATTTATAGGGTCACCCTGGAAAAGAAGGACCTTCGGGTGAAAAAGGACACATGGTAATTTAGTTATAATAAACCTTTTATTAGAATTTTAAATAATGAGAATGGCAACATGAAAAATGAGAATTCATTTATGTTCCTTTATTTTTTTCCCCAAGGGTCCTGCTGGTCCTCAAGGTCCAATTGGGTATCCTGGATCAAGAGGAGTGAAGGTTAGTTTATTCCGCTGTGCCAGAGGTGAAATATACCTGATTAATTCCTTGAATTCTTCAAAAAGTATCCTTGGGACAAAACTGCTGCTTTTATAATACAATAACCTGAGTGTGATCTTCCTATAGGGAGCTGAGGGAGTCCGAGGCTTCAAAGGAACCAAAGGTGAAAAGGTAATTAATAAATCAGCTTCGTTTACCAGCATCATTCCTCATCAAACATTGTTATGTCTGACAGGGTGCTTATGTCTACAAGGTGCTCGATTAATTTATACACATTACAAGATAGAAAATCAAATGTCCCATGTGTGAGGGCCAGAGTGATAGATGTTATGTCTAATTTGCCTATTTTATTATCTCAGTTTATGTGAATATTTAAATACATTTATATTCCTAACATGCAACTTAAACCATGGAATTGATCTTAGATATTTGGGTATTTTTCTTACTGTTTTTCTTATTGTTTCTTCTCTCCCAGGGTGAAGATGGATTTCCTGGCCCAAAGGGAGATATGGGGATCAAGGGTGACAGAGTAAGAGCTTTCGTCTTTTTCTGTGTAATATAAATATTAGGTTATGCACAATATGAGTCATATGTAAATAATTGCTGTCAGAATTATTGAAGTCTGAAGGTATTGGATCCCATCTGCTTAACTGCAGTTACTAAACAATGTCATACTTCAGAATGCAGTCTCGTTACATTGATTACATTTGTAGGTTCTTGATCCATGTACGAAGACAACTGACAGTTACGTCATAGGATACATTGGAAATATTTACTATTTCTTGATTGGTTATTCATTCAACAACAATGTTTCTCATGAAATGAAGACCTTGCTTGTTAGGGTCTTGATAGTCTAGTTAATGGACGCATATTTCGACGGTAATGTGACATTCACAGGGAGAGCTAGGTCCTGCTGGGCCCAGAGGAGAGGATGGTCCGGAGGGCCCCAAAGGTCGGGGCGGTCTTCCTGGAGACGCAGGTCCAAATGGTCCAACTGGAGAAAAGGTTAGGCCAGCATGTTCATCACATTTACCTGATTCCTTTTAGCATATTTTCAGTTCTAAAAACAATATTTCATCTCCCCTTTATGCTTTGTATTTAGCCAAGGTATAAAGAAGAAATTGAAAATTGGTTTCAATGTATAATCACATTGTTGCCATATTGTCTATTTCAACACAATGTTCCCTTTACTATGACATTGATGAGCACTGATAAATAGTTCAGACGAAAGTATCCTCAGCAGTGCACATATTCCGATAAAAGGAAATTTACTGAAATAAAAAGTAATAAATGGCATCCGTAGTTTATCCATCGCAAATATTTTTTCAATTGCTTTATCGGAATATATTTTGAAGGTCTTTTGCTAATGTTAATATTCAAAGGGAAAGCTGGGTGTCCCCGGGTTGCCTGGTTACCCAGGACGGCAAGGTCCGAAGGTAAGCAATCTCTTTTAGTGCTGAATATGTCATTACAATGTCAAAGGTGGCTGTCTCTCTGTGAAAGGCCAGAGCCAGAATGTTATCAGATACTTACACTTAAATGCACCAGTTTAGGTAATGAGTATGCTATTGAAGGCCGCTGATTAAACATGGCAGTTTGGGTGTTTCTGCTAGACCCGTGGTCCTCTTTCGACAGCTCAAACTTTGAAGCTGCTGCTGCGTAGTTTTGGGCTGTTGATCAAAGCCTGTTTCTGCATGCTGAGTGGTGTCTGTTGAGCTCCTGGTACACTTTACTGTTCCCCAGGAGCTTTATGCTACTGTGTCTTTGCAGGGTTTGTAATTAAATCTCTTCCTTGTTTATGACTATTTTAGGGTTCTCAGGGGTTCCAAGGATTTCCAGGGGCAAATGGCGAGAAAGGAACAAGGGTATGTCAAATAGGATAAGCTTGTAAGCTTTCAAAACATAAATAACTGAAATACAAAATACCAGACTTAAAAATTATTCTTATGTTGTCTTCAGTGTAGTTACATAAGTTATAAGGTTTACCAAACTAGTTTTTCAGCTTAGCATACTTTTTGATTTATTGCTATATTGTAGTATCTTATATACTTATTTACCTATGTATTACCAAGACAGTTAAAGTTAGCTTTGACCTTGAATGACTACAAAGTTCTCCTCATCATAGGTATCAATAGAAACATTATGATTTGTACTATGCCCAGTATTTTATAATGAGTGCAGAGAGTTTAAGTAAATTTCTCTAGTTATCCATTTTGATATCCTTCTGCACATAACAACAAAATAACATAACATAAGAGAAAAAGCACCTAAATGTCTTGTGTTATAATATATCAGGGAACAGCAGGAAAACCAGGCCCCCGTGGACAGAGAGGACCAACAGTGAGTATTCCTATGGCAATATAGACATGTTTGCACTCATTGGCCTGTTTATTAGGTACACACCTGCTTGGCAAGGCAAACATCCGTCTCCACTAAGCAACAATTTATGTGGCTGCAGCTAAATGCATCCAGATATAGAAAGGCTTGGTTACTGTTTGGCTCTGCATTAGAATGGCTAAGATGAGGGCCAAAGCAATTTTGAGTGTGCTATGATTGTTGGTGCATTTCAGCATCTCAGAAACAGACACCTTCCTGGGATCTTAACACAGCACAGAGTCCAGAGTTTATAAAGAATGGTGATATCCAGTCAGCGACAGTTATGCAGGACAAGGCATCTTGTTAATAAGAGATATCATAGGGGGGATCAGTAAGGCTGACAGAAAGACCACAACAGCTCAGAGCAGCAGTGGTGAGCAGAAGGGCTGTATTACTCACCTGCCATTGAAGAGGCTCTAACACGGAGGCCACTCAGCGTATGTTTAAAAGGGGACATTATTATCATTATTCTTATTGAACATTGTTTAAATGAGGACACGTGACCAACAGCAGGTTATCATTATTACAGCAGTAACAGTAACAAGCAGGTAATGATTTTGATGTATATTCCATCTCTTACCGCTTTTCCTTCTTCCAAGGGCCCTCGAGGAGAAAGAGGTGCAAGGGGTCCAACAGGAAAGGCAGGACCAAAGGTAACGTATTCTGAGCCATAACAGCAGTTCCGTAAGACATATTGATTAAAGACTGACTGCAGTAAGACCTTCCCTGTTCCCGATCCACAGGGTGCTTCAGGCAGTGATGGACCCCCAGGACCACCTGGTGAAAGGGTATGAGCTCTTACTTAATATAATAGCAGTAAAGCACACTGTATCAGGTCAAAACAGGCAGCAGTGCACACTGTATCAGGTCAAAACAGGCAGCAGTGCACACTGTATCAGGTCAAAACAGGCAGCAGTTAATCCCTAATATCAATGTTTTCTTTTTCAGGGCCTTCCAGGACCTCAGGGTCCAACTGGATTCCCTGGACCAAAGGGCCCACCTGTAAGTTCAGAAGTATATGGTGAATTCCCTGTTTCATTTTTTGTCCGCATTTTCAAGCATATTTTCCCTTTTTTCCCCCTTTAAGGGTCCATCCGGGAAAGATGGATTGCCAGGGCATCCTGGGCAGAGGGGTGAAACGGTCAGTGCTACATTCTATCAGACATTGGATGCTTATGCCTGAGTCTAGATGCCCTTACTTCTCTTTGGTGGGGAGATACCTATGCCTCAGTACAGATATCCTTATTGTTCCTTTGGGTGGTTCTTCTCTTTCCACAGGGCTTCCAAGGCAAGACGGGACCCCCTGGTCCTCCTGGTGTGGTGGGCCCTCAGGTCAGTTACATATATATGGCTCCTACATTGCCATGGATCTTAATAATGAGATTGTTTTAAATGCAAACATTTTCAAACAAACAAACAAATATTGCCTCCCATGAATAGAAGGATAAATTACATTATGTGTATGATTCGATTTGCAAATAAAATTCAATAATATTAGTTCTTTAGTTTGCTGGGTAGCTCGTATTTTGATTTAATGCATGCATGAAGTGGATGGACTACCTTGAATTCCTTTCAGTGTCGTTATTTGTGTATTGCATGTACAGTACATCGATTCTTTTATCACTAATAAAATCACGGTAAACATACGTCACTTTTCGCATCAGCAAAATTACTAACCTTTTTGGGCTAAATTCCATTTAAAAGGTTCAGCGTTTTGTATTTTCAAATCGCAAATGCAGGGTCCTACGGGAGAGACTGGGCCAATGGGAGAACGCGGCCATCCAGGGCCCCCGGGTCCGCCTGGGGAACAGGGCCTACCCGGAGCCGCCGGCAAAGAGGGGGCCAAGGTGAGCTGATATCGTTTTAGTGGAGTCCTCGGGCAGATCTGCCGTGTTCTGAGGAGCTGTACTGGGGCTCATCTCTTATGGAAGTTTCTCCGGTTCTGTAGGGTGACCCTGGCCCAGCAGGTCCTAGTGGTAAAGATGGTCCTCCAGGCCTGCGAGGGTTTCCAGGAGAACGAGGCCATCCCGGTCCTGTCGTAAGTACATTTTTATTTTAAATGCTACATTTATTTAAAAATTCAATAACAAAATATATTGATTAGTAATTAGACGTGAATGAATATAGGTCCTCATTTGTCATTTTAATGGGAATTCATAATCTTCTTTCGGAAAGAAAGATGATCTTCCAGACTTCACCAGGTTCCTCGGTGTAATGCATTACAGGACATATTTGTAACCACTGGGGCTCCTATGTGAGGCTGTATATGGACGAAAGTGATTTTAAGTGCTTATTTTCCCTCCCATTGCAGGGAGCTCCCGGTTTGAAGGGCACTGAAGGCCCCCCCGGCCCGCCTGGACCTGCTGTATGTACACACGGGTGCTTCCCCTTTCCTGTTTCACGCATGCTCTATACATGTTCAGCTTGACAGTGCTTTTTTTGTGCAGGGTTCCCCAGGTGAACGGGGTCCTGCTGGCCCCGCTGGACCCACTGGCCTCCCGGGACGTCCTGGACCGCAAGGCCCCCCAGGTCCATCTGGAGAGAAAGGTGGACCTGTGGGTATTGGTTTTGCTTCAGTACAAAGTCTAAATCTCACTTGAATAGTGTGATGTCCAACCTTATATATTTTTTCTATCACCAAAATACATTTTATGTTTTTCCATGTTAAACTGTGCACATTATAATGTCTGTAATGTACAGATTTTATTTTTAGACTTGGATAACACTCTCTGCGGCATCTTTATAGTCTATCCAATATGTCCGTCTAATTTCCCTCACAGCAGGAGGAAGTCGTATCTGAGATACCTGTTCTCTCTTGCAGGGAGAGAAAGGACCTCAAGGTCCAGCAGGGAGAGATGGTATCCAGGGTCCCGTGGGCCTGCCAGGCCCCGCTGGTCCTGTTGGACCTCCGGGAGAAGACGGGGACAAGGTATCCTAATAATGGCTGTATCTGAGTGGGCTGTGCACAGTAACCCGAGTAAATGATAAATTACAACATCTTTCTTAGTTCTCTAACTTATTGTTTGACAACGACATAAAGAAAATGCCTATCGCCTATTTAAGTAATACATCTAACATGAATTTTATCTTTGTTTTAAATACATACTGTATATGAATTTATATCAGGTAAAATTTGAAATTGTTCCGGAGACCCAGATGTAATATTGCATCATTCTGTAACTTAACTGCACTCCTGGGCAAGAAAATGGGCCAAATCCAGCAACTGCAAAATATCTAGTTTCTGTGGTCTCACAGCAAACAACCAGAAGATATTTTGGAAAATTTGTTAGTTTGAGTTTTAAATCAAACATTAAATTCTTTCCATGATTTTATCTCTGCATACAAGGAGACCGTGTACGTGAGTTTCCCTGTTTCCAGCTTCTCCCACAGCAGTTCACTGCAGCAGTGAGCAGTGACGAGCCAGTGACTTCACAGGTCTCGGGAGTGCAGTCTTTTAGTTCTTGCTCATTATCTGACCAATCATTTGTTTTTACGACCTTTAAAAGCTTAATTTTTGGCAGCTTTTGGTTTACTACTTTTTTTTTTGCCCAGGAGTGTAGGAATAATAGCAGAGCATTACTTTACATGCGGCACTTAGTGTGATATTGGTGCATGATGCATGCAGGGGGATGGAGATATGAGCGTAACTCTTAACAGCCGTGGTTCCCTGTAGGAAATGTATCCTCACGGATGTAATATAAAAGCATATCTCCCAAATTACAAATAAATGCGTTAGACCTTAAATGTAAGATTATGACTTGGTCATTAATAATATTCATTTTATGTCCTTCTTTACATAATATTACTTAGCAGTAGGATATCTTGTTAGCTGTCCAATTAAATCAAGTACATAATTTATATTCATTGCAAAATATTGTCATTTGTCCTGTAGACATCTTTGAAAATGAGTCATGATATTATTATAAATTCATATTTCATGTTCCTCTAGCAGAAGAATAAGCATATAAAAGTCAATCTGTTACTCCTGGATTGGGTTAATAGCCTGTACATTAAATTTCCACTAGGGGGAAATTGGTGAACCTGGACAGAAGGGAGGTAAAGGCGACAAAGGAGAACATGTGAGTGTGTTTCGTTATATTGTAAATGTTGTGTTTCATTCACCACTAAATGCTCTTCAGGCAGACATGACCCTGGTCTTGTCCTCACATTTAGGGTCCTCCTGGTCCCACTGGACCTCAAGGCCCCATTGGACAACCCGGACCGCCTGTAAGTTTCTCTGATGATCGCTGACTGTATGAATGCCTGTCCGTTCCCACCTGCCTGCCATCGCTCCCTTTCTCTGCGCCCATCATGCTTGTCCGTCTGCCTTTCAGGGAGCTGACGGTGAGCCTGGGCCGCGAGGACAGCAGGGACTCTTTGGCCAGAAGGGAGATGAGGGACCCAGAGGATTTCCTGGACCTCCGGGGCCAGTCGGCCTGCAGGTCAGTGGATCCTACATCTAGCAGTATGTTTTGGATTAAATGCACAATATTATATTTAAAAAAGTATGTACATTATTTGTGTGTGTAAGGAAATGCTTGCAATGAAAAACTTTATCTTGTAAAAACAGGGCCTACCTGGCCCCCCAGGTGAAAAGGGTGAAACTGGAGATGTTGGTCAACTGGTAAGATTCACTTTGGTGATTTTAGTCATAGTTGGATACAACTTTTTAACCTTAAGGCCGAAAGCCACCCCAAAAATCTGATCTATGCACTGTCCCTGTCAGGGTCCACCAGGGCCACCGGGCCCAAGAGGCCCTTCAGGACCCCCAGGAGCAGACGGATCCCAGGGACCCCCCGGTGGCATCGGCAACCCAGGACCTGTAGGAGAAAAAGTGAGTATGCGTGTAAAACTCATGCTTTGCACACAAACCCCCAACGAGCATTAATATCTACAATTAAACCGTAAGGGCTGTAGTCTGTGGGAGCTTATGTGAGCTTGGGATTTGAAAATCTGTATGCAGCTAGCATGCAAAATCACTTTCAGAGAAAATTTTCCTACCAGTGTGGCTATTATTTGCAGAGAAACTGTGGTTTAATTCCCCTTTCCATTGTAAACCACTGATCAGACATAACATCTGCACAGGTGAATAACTACTGGAGAATAACATTATATTAACGTTTTTTAATACCACCATTTACTAATAATTGTTCTGTGTATAATCATTAATCATTAAATGTTCAGTTGTTTAGCAAGTCAGTAGAGTAAGATTCATAAATTTGGCTTTTGATACTATGTGTGTGTACACTGTACCATGAATCAATCAATTAATTAGATGACTAGCTGGTTTAAACAAGACATGTACACAAACCAAGACTGGATCACCATATTGTGGCACCACATTACATCATATTATGTAATACTCATTCATTGTCTTGTGTGTGTGTGTGTGTGTGTGTGTGTGTGTGTGTGTGTGTGTGTGTGTATGCGCATGTGTGACGACCGTGTTGTCATTACAAATAGTATTTTTCTTATTGACTATTTAAACTGACAAAATCAAAAGGATATCAAATGAGCGTGATGTTAGCTTCACGGACAGTTAGCCCTAAGTGCACTAAAAATGTGCTTAAAACATCTTTTTACGGCACCCCTGACAGAAACCAATTTATGTGACAGTGAAAAATGCAGGGTGCCAAATGCAGAGCCCTGGATAAATGCAGCAGCAAAAGATTTATGTTGCTGGGCCAAGTCCATAAAGGTGAAATTTTATTTCTGTGCAGGAACACCCTGAAACCTCTTATAGCTTTTTATTTTTTATTTTTGAAGGGACGTGGATAACATTGTCTTTGTGATTGGATGTCTTGTCCTATCGTATATGGCGAGTGACTGTGCTGAGTTAATTTATGCATACAATACGTACGATCATGTTCCCTCTGCCTTTTTTACAGGGGGATGCTGGTGAAGCAGGAGAGCCTGGACTTCCAGGGGATAATGGGCCACCAGTACGACAAAATCTCAGAATGATCTACTTTATTTTTGGATTCTGACATAGTGGGGCCAACACTGTCTTCTGTTAGCATATAGCCCAAAAGAATTTTTACACCTAGAAACCAAGGCATCAAGGTGTAATATAGGGGTAGGGATACAACCCAGACATGATTTGAAAAAAGCACACAGTGGCAGCACATCAAGGTCACATACATGAATGAATTAAGCATTTTTTTAGTTACATTTGCATCTCAGCAGCATTTGCTAGTAGCTAGAAACTATCATCAGTTTAATATCCATCCACCTTCAAAAATGAAGAGAACATTCTACCTCTACACAGAGAGCAGCGGTGTTACTTGAACCACCATCTTCAGAAGTGTGAGGCAACAGCATTAATCACTGCGCCTGCATGTCACCCATCATAGTTTAACGCATATAAAATTTGTCCTTGTGCTACATTAGGGATGTTCTCGTGGTGTCATAGTCTTTGTGGTCCCAGAATATGTTAATATTATATTATCACTTTGTAAATTATACTTTTGAGGCCTGAGAATGCATCTGTCTTAGGGCCCTAGAGGTGAGCGAGGAGAAAAGGGTGAAGCTGGCCCTGCGGGTTCTCCTGGACCTTCAGGTCCTAAAGGTCCACCTGGAGATGATGGTCCCAAAGGTAGCCCTGTAAGTACAAGGCCAATTATAAACAAAGTCATAGTAGTCAGATGGTTTCTTGGCCCTAATTATGTGTTTTGGTTTAATGAGAAGATGATAGCTACATATCTATGGACATGTATTGGTTTAATGAGAAGACAATATTTACATATCTATGGACATGTATTGGTTTAATGAGAAAATGATATCTACATATCTGTATATTGGGGTCATTTTTGTGCTTAATAAATTGTATTATAAATGTTGAACAAGTAGAAAAATGCTATCAACCAAACTAAAACCATTTTAGTTACATTGTCAATTTATTAATAGGAAAAACTGGGGAGATACAAGTGCATCTATAATCATTTATTTTTTTAGGGTCCAACTGGTTTCCCTGGAGATCCTGGTCCCCCTGGAGAACCTGGTATTCCTGTGAGTTTGTATTCAATAAGACAAAATCGGCATTATTGCCAGACAATATTCATCTGTTAAATACATACTGTGGTTATACTGTACTGTGCATCTTTGTCCTGAAACAAAAATGTGACCTTTCAACCCCAGGGACAAGATGGCCCCTCTGGAGATAAAGGAGACGATGGGGAGGCCGGTCAGCCAGTAAGGATGCTTCAAAGTCTTTTCTGAGACCCAGTTTTTGTATTTTTTAAAACTAAATATTATTTCCTTGTTTATTAGGGCTCTCCTGGGCCTACCGGTGAATCTGGACCTACTGGTCCGCCTGGGAAAAGAGTAAGTCCTTTCGTAGTATCGTTTTTACTCCTTCTTCTCCCGTGTCATTGGGGGCTTTACAAACTAAACTGCACCCCTGCCTTCCATCACAGGGTCCCCCCGGGGCCATTGGACCTGAGGGAAGACAAGGCGAGAAAGGAGCCAAGGCAAGTGAAGCAGGTCCATCTGCAAACGCCTCACTTCACTGGCATCTCCCACGCTGCCACCATGTGTCCTAAAAGTATCAGAGCATTCTTTGCTTCAGTAACATAGTATGTTGATGTTTTTGTACAGGGTGAGTCTGGTCTGGAAGGCCCACCAGGCAAGACAGGCCCAGTAGGTCCACAAGGAGCTCCTGGCAAACCGGGATCTGAGGGTCTTCGGGGTAATCCTGGCCCAGTTGTAAGTATTATTTTTATTGGTGACTGTCTGTGTAATATGGTGAATATGCTTTTATGCTTTCATATATATTTATAATTTTTTTTCATACTAAGCTTAAAAAAATAAAAATTCATTGGTCTGTTCTAGGGAGAGCAAGGTCTTCCAGGCTCAACTGGACCAGTCGGACCACCGGGGCCCATGGTACTGAGAATGACCCTTAACTTAATTAAACTAGTTTGTCATGGTTACATTTGCTGAGGCTACATTCTCTCTTTAATTGTGTCCACTTAGGGACCCCCTGGATTACCTGGTCTGAAGGGTGACTCGGGTGTTAAAGGTGAAAAGGTGGGGCTAGCTGATATTCCCAGCATTATGTTTCTTATAATTAATAATCATTTCAAAAAATCCAACACCGAGCCATTCACTGGAAGCTTGGCCAGCCTCGCCGCACTGAAGCCTACTTGACTCCTCGACAGCATATGTGTTTGTCGTGTGCTACCAGTCTAACTGGTCGCAAAAGAGTAAAATACGCAAATATGTAAAACGGACATGTAAATATATAAATGAACCCTTAACCATCTCCTTAAATGTAATTTACAGCGTTGAGTACACTCCTGAAAAGGATGTAAGGGTAAGATTGTGCTTGTTGCTTTATTTTATAATTTAGGGTCATCCCGGTCTGATTGGCCTGATCGGGCCTCCAGGAGAGCAGGGAGAGAAAGGCGACCGGGGCCTTCCCGGTCCTCAGGGAGCAGCGGGTCTCAAAGGCGACACTGTATGTCATCCATTTTTCACAAATGTATATTATGGAGTAAAACAGCCTGTCTCACCGTAACAGCTTTAACCTGCTCCTCTCACAGGGTATCTCTGGTCCCTCTGGACCTCTTGGCCCCATTGGACCTCCAGGATTACCAGTAAGTGTAATATATAGATGTGACATGTGTTATATGTACTTGTAGTCAGCTAGACCTGCCACCCAATGTGTTTCTGCACCATTTCTATTTATAGAAAGAAATTAAGCACAATAAATGTCTCTCTGAACCTAGAAGAATAAATCATACTGACATGAGTTTTACTACAACTGAAATGCTGAGAGCTACAAGCGTTTGAGAAACTGGGAACCATCCAAGCAATCCAAACCTTATAGATCATTCCATCTGCACCAGATCTGACATAACATGACATCCATCCCCTCACAATATAAGATAATGGTGGATGGACCCAAAGCCAAGAGATAAGATTAAGTTTGTTCTTTTATTCCACCACTGATTTGTCTTTTTTATAAATATTAGCCCAGATTTGTTGAATGTCTATCCTGTCTTAATTTCTTTAATGAGAAATATGATATCGCCTACTCAGTGAAATTTAGAGAGGATAGATGACAGGGTACTTTATTGATCAACAGGAAAATTAGGAGTGACTAACCGATAGTAATGGTAAAGAAATGATTGCAGATGATCAAATGACACTGAAAGTTTGCAACAGACTTCTCAATAAAAATTAATACTGATTCAGCTTTAAAATGACATGATGTATTATTTTTTTATTACAGGGTCCCCCAGGTCCAAAGGGTGCCAAGGGTTCCAATGTACGTACCACACTAAGCAAAGTGGCAATAAATCAAACATTAAGGAGAGCCAGCAATTTTTAGCTATAATGTAGATGTTTTTCTGTTTAGTTAGTGTTTAAATGTTTTTCTTCAAAGCATTTGCAAAGTTCCTATCTAAGGATTTTTTTGTTTTTTTCCTCGGTTTAGGGTCAAACTGGTCCTAAAGGTGAAACCGGTACTCCTGGACCACCAGGCCCTCCTGTAAGTCACTGATAATGTCTGGAAATTTTTTTCTAGCATGAATCTGAAGTAAACATCTGCCTCCATTAAGCTCGCTGGTATGGCCACTGCATTGTGACCGAAACCTCATTAAAGAAGATAGTTGGAATGTGTATCGTTCCCCATTCGTTTTTAAATAAAAAAAAAAAACTGCTATTCCTTCGTACAGGGCCCCCCTGGAGATGTCATCCACCCCCTACCCATCCAGTCCAGCCCCAAGAGAAGCAGGAGGAATATTGACGGCAGCCAGCTGATGGACGACCCCAAAGCCGACGGATACAAAGACTATGATGACGGCATGGAGGAGATCTTCGGCTCTCTCAACTCACTCAAGCTGGAGATTGAGCAGATGAAGCACCCGCTGGGCACGCAGAATAATCCCGCCCGGACCTGTAAAGACCTGCAGTTGTGCCATCCTGATTTCCCTGATGGTGTGTTATGATCTTAACACCGCTATGCTTTGTGTTTGTCTGCGGCACAATTTATTTCACTCACATTAAGCCGCTGTACTTCCTGCGGGATGGTGAAGAGCAGCAAACAGCCTATGCCAGTCCATATTTTTTCTTAATTTAGAAGTACTTCTATACCTGTTTGCTCGATGTTGTCAAATGTACTTTCACGCACGCGAATAACATAAGTAACTGGATTTTGGGGTCTGTCATTTCAGGGGAATACTGGATTGACCCGAATCAGGGCTGCGCTCGTGATGCTTTCAAGGTTTACTGCAATTTCACAGCTGGAGGAGAAAGCTGCATCTATCCAGACAAGAAGTCTGAAGGAGTAAGTCATTGTGGCATATGCCGGGGGTGGGGGGCACTGATATGCATAGCTTAATGCACGGCTGTAATCTGAAGTGTGGGGGAACTGGCACCACAGATACCCCAACATGCATAGAACTTCACAGCGTGTCAGCATGAAGAAGCTCATACGCCCCCAAACTCTGCACTACAACACCAGCATTTATCTATAACTCTGCTGGCTGGCTGATGGGGCCCATCACTGTTTGGTCACATCCGATTTCCATGTCACACTCGACTGATTGCAGAGTCCCTCCCTGCTCTTTGAAGGCAGGCCGCTCTCATCCATTACACTCCCCGCTAGGCCCCAGTGGTCTCTTTACTCAGTACAGGTCCATGGTGTCTGCATCACAGGTCCTACTCACCGGAGGAAAAGCACACAAAAGCTCACTGACAGCAAGCAGCAGCTTGGCCTCATGGCGCTTCTGAAGCAGCTTGGCCAGATAAGCTAGAGGCTTTACCCCGAGCTTCCTAGAATAAGGAAATAATATACTCTACATTTCAGCATAGCAGAGTGTCCAGTCCTAAGGACAGAAGCCCTGACTGCAGTACTGCCAGCTCAGGCAGAGGAGGCGTGTCCACAATAAACTCTTAACGATCATCGTATTGATAGTCGTCCATCTATTTTCTAACCGCAGGGTCAAGGAGACACGCACACAATCATATAATGCAGGCAGGCTAGAAATGCCCAGTAACATAACTGAATGTCTTTGACTGTAATCATAATTTACAACCCAACGAAAAAGAAACATCAACAGTTGTGTATTAAAATCTATGGTTAATGACCAATTTAAATCTAATGACAGAAATGAATCTGAAATAATCCATTATGACAAAAAGTGTATCACAGTCGCTTTATATTCTCCTTTTACTTCAACATTGTCATTACTTTTTATTTTTTACAAATTGCTAAGCCATAGTTTCTGAATATGTGTTTTGAAGTGTATAAAATCTTTCAAGAAGACAACATTTAAATCATGAAGCATCATAGCAAATGGGCTCTGACTCTTTATTTCAGCATTTTTCTTACATCTGACAGCAGAGCAGTAACACTCAAAATAACGAGAGCTAGATCTCAACTGGTGGTATATTTATGGTCTTATGAAGCTGAAGCTCAATGGGGACTGACGAGCGCTTTCCTCATAACTCGTAAACGATGTGGGCCCTTTTGGGGGTGGAGAATGAGCTGTATTTGGTGCTCGATCTGGGCGGGATGAAACACGCTGGGGTGCATCGCCAGGGCATATCATTTGTATCTGCCATGCCACTGCTGGGCATTCCGATTTGGAAAACGAGGCCTAAGTTACTGCTTATAAGATCCCCAGGCTCCCTTTAAAGCCAGCTTGCGTCTCTGTCGGATGCGTAGCTTTTCTGGTATATTTGTAGAAGGTGTCCTCTGCACGTGTCTCTCTACTGTAAATGGTCTTACACTTAAGCTCCGCAGCCCCTTGAGGACGTTACTGTTTTTAACAAGCGTTCTTTCCCTCTCTGTCCCGCCCCATATGCCAGGCTAGACTCACTTCCTGGGCAAAGGAGGTTCCCGGGTCCTGGTTCAGTGAATTCAAACGCGGTAAACTGGTAAGCCCTTCCTTACTCGTCTCTTACCCTTTATTTAACAGCCTTTATATTTTACAGAGTAAAATGGCCCGTTGGCCCAAAGACACGCCAGGCACTTGGTATAGTCGGTACAAGCGAGGCTCCCTGGTAAGTTGCACGCCATGGCTGGGGGGCGGACCTAGGCCTTCAGCACTGCACGCCGCTGACGCCTGCGCTGCTCCTGCCGGAAAGATTTCATCAGCGCTCGCCTGCAATTAAACAGCACAGCTGTGTCTTCCATTAAATGAAAGTGGGAACAGAGCATTCAAATCCACATTGGCGGGGGACGACTTACAGAAACTCAGGCTCTGTTTACCCTTGGTTTTAAATGCATGCCGGGCGATCAGATCACAAGTGAACAATAGTGTAAACACCTGCCGCGACGCATTGTGATCGGATCGATCAACCCACTTGCTAAGGTGGGATGCATTTGACCCCATATCTTCTGTAGTGAAAATGCTAATGCATCTGGATACGTCCCCACCAAGGACGTCACAATAACTGCACACGCGAGCAGTAAGGAAAGAACCTGAACACAAATGGTCAGCTGGACACCTTGGAGACACAAGTTAGAGACAGGTGTAAGCGCCGATGTGTCTCGGCTATCCACTTGTCATCCGATCACCCAAGATGCATTTTGACACCAAGTTTAAACGGGGCCTCAGAAACCAGGATTTCTGTTTACATTTCTTTTCTGTCCCTGAGTTCAGACTTGACCAAAATTTATGTTTTCTAAGGCTTTTTTGTGTTTCAGTAAACTGTCCATTTGAATGCGACTGAAAACCACGATTCATAGGAGAAGACATTACCTGAAAGTGACTCAGTGCCTGTTTTATTACCGGCCTTGTGAATTAACATTATCATTCACCTTTTACCTACATCAGTGGCCAAAATTGTGGATTCCAGTTTTTAGAGATTGCAGAACTTTATTCCAGTTACTCCAATTACTTATTTAATCTATTAGTGTGTGATATTCGTAAACACTCCTTGATTGTTTATAAACATTAGCAGCAGTATTCGTGTAGTAGTTTGTGAAGTGTATTGCCAAAAATGTTTCCACAATTTTGGCCACAAGTGCGGGTCATTCTTAGTGAATAGCACAGTCCTCTGGCTATAGTCTCCATGAAAGCTGAAATAAAACATCAAAATGTGACAACCAAGCCATTTAAATGCAGTCAGGCTATGTGAAAATCGAGGCGATCGATTGGCATACTTTTCTTCTGTTATCAAAGGCACTCAATCACTGAACGGGGGCTTTTGGGTTCTTAGTCACACTTGCGGCTGTACTGGAGAGGTAATGTGTCCTTTGACATGACGCTGGTCATGGGTTTGGCTGATGGCAGGAAGCCCAGGCTTTGGGTCTTCCTCCATCGCTTGTGCATCATGGCTGCCTGTAGGGCACCACTGCTCCGCACCACTGCACAGACAAGGCAAATGGACGACAGGTACAAATGGATAACTCCAGTGTAACTTTAACCAGCACTGTCAAAGCACTCAGGCCAGGCGGTTTATAGCATAATTTGACACGAGTTCTCCATTTGGGTGTCTGTCTGTGGTATTTAGCTCTTGTATGTCCTATCAGCAGAAATGCATGCGCTTATGTCTCAGTAAGTCCTGTTTTTCTGAAAGAAGAAAAGTCTTTGGAACAGAAGACACCAGACTGGTTGGTATAGATACTGATTTCCCTGATACAGCTTCAGTATAACATTGTGCACACTGTAAATTCTAAATGCTGATGTCCATGCAGATCACAGGTTCTTATATTCAGTATTCAATAAAAATGTAGAGTATTAAAATAAATTCATCAGAAGTGCATTTATATTGGTTGTCTTTTAAATGCTTTTACATATCATTGCATGTTAATACAGAGTAGCCACAAACTCCCAGACTGCTCACAGAGTATTGGCAGGTGCCAGATTTATTTAATTTCTTTCCAAAAGTGGCAAAAATTGATTACACTGGAGACAAAAATTAAAGCCTAAATTTTCCTGTAAAAATCTTGTTAAAAAAGTAATCTATCTGCTATCCGATTTTAATCCTCTATACATTTCTGTTATTATTTTTCAAATTTGTTAGACAGCGTTCTCATTAATTTCAAAGTAGCCATTTTTTCTCAAGCACAGTATTTCTTAGTACAATGACTTCAAAACTTCTATTTGAAAAGAATGAAAACAATCATTCCCTGTCTTTTTCCATAAAAAATCGTCACTATGAATTTCAGTTAAATTTAACCCCAACCAGAGAGAATATACCCCTGATATGTGTTGCCAAAGTCTGACTGGCAGTTTGTTTCAGGATAGGGAAGCCTTGGGTGTCCCTAACCTCACAATCGTCCCTCTCTAGACTCTTTTTCTGCCGTGTATATCGTTAAACAGCTATCCTACGCGGATGCAGAGGGCAACCCCATCGGGGTGGTCCAGATGACCTTCCTGCGGCTGCTGAGTGCCGCTGCCCGGCAGAACCTCACCTACAACTGCTACCAGTCAGTGGCCTGGCACGACTCGGAGCTCGACAGCTACGACAAGGCCATCCGCTTCCTGGGCTCCAACGACGAGGAGATGTCCCATGACAACAACCCCTACATCCGTGCCGTGGTGGACGGCTGCACAGTGAGTATCCAAAACATAATGGTGCTTTCCATAGGTAAGGACCAATCCCAGCAAAAATCCAGCAGTTATAGATTAAATCCAGCATAATCTGTACTATACAGTTAAGTTTAATCTGCAGTTTAATCTGCTAGTCTGTCTTGGTTATAATAATACTTGAATAAAAAAAATAAATAATTAAAGAATAGTATCCAAAGACCCAAAGGAGAATTTTACTTTGTGGTTTTCCTGCATCTTCAATGTGCCAATTTTAAATTGGCTTTCAAACCACTGTCTATTGGCAAAAAATTGAAGTGTGAAATATATGCTATAGTTCAATAGCTAGCAAGCTGGGTCAGATATTTGTTGGTGTATTCTTGAGAGCTCCATTCTCCAGACACCAGAGCCAATTCATTTCATGAGTTGCAAGTAACCACTGGCCCCTTCTTCCTGTCTTTCTGTTTTTCCAGTTGAAAAAGGGTTATGAAAAGACTGTACTTGAGATCAACACACCAAAGGTGGAACAGGTGCCATTTGTTGACATCATGTTCAGTGACTTTGGTGGAGCCTTACAGAAGTTTGGATTTGAAGTGGGTCCTGTCTGCTTCATCGGATGAGACACTGTTCCTGGAAATTCTCTTTATATAATTAAAACAAATTGACTAAACTAAAGTGAACAGCACGACATCTCGCATCTGTAAAACATTGTCTCCAAAAATAAAAAAAACATCAAGACAAGGAAATAAATATTCAATAAAAGAATAAAAACAGCAACCTTGCGACCTCAGTCTGCCTTCTCCATCTCACACAGGTTTTGAAACTGAAGGAGTCAGTTGTTCGCTAACCACTTGATTCCCTGTGCCCCGTCTTCCTTTCTGTGCCTGTGTCTCTGCCTGTGTCTCGGCAAACTCTGTGGTATCGCTCAGGTTGCGCTGAAGCATTAAGAAAACTCCAGTGTGAGTGGGACCCTCACTAATCTCTACTTTAACATTCAGGTTTTCTTTCTGATTTCAATTTCCATGCTTCATTTTGTCCGTATGGCTGCCTGTTCTTTGCAATGGTGCTTACATATAAAATATTATATAGAAATATAATAAATTTTGTTTGGTATGTTTGTAAGTACGTTTTGTATATTTTTTTTTCCTGGAAATGTATATTGATTCTAGCTTCAAAACATGCATGTGGGTACCTTTTACTAAGAGTGAGATAACAACAAAGCAGAAAATGAAAGGGGCGGCTTTGGATGTAAAAAAGCAGAGCGCCTAGCAAAACTTTATCTGAAAAACACCAAAGCTCACAAAGTACACAATGCTGCAGTCTGAGCATTGATTTGCTATTTAAATGAAAAGCAGTTTGGGTTTGTTTTCCTCTGTGATTTTTTTTTTTTTTAAATTTCAATTGGTCATAGAATTCAGTTAAAACATCCCCTTTTCCAGCACATACATATTTATCCTCTGAAAATATTCATAGGGCGAGACTGCATCAAATTTGCATTAAATAGGGATACCGGTGCTATTTTAATGTTTGTTTAAGGTGCTCAGTATTTACACTTTAATTCTGAAGTAAAACACTGCTGATCAGTCTACAAAAAAGCTTTCAGCTATTATACCCATAATAATGGCATTTCTTGCATTTATAAAATCTTTGATTATTGTATCATGCATAATAACAGTGTTCTTTCATCCATCCATCCATCCATCTATCTTCTGACCGCTTATCCTGAGCAGGGTCACATGGGGACCAGAAGCCCATCCCAGGCAGCACAGGGCACAGAACAGGGGTACATCCTGCATGGGATGCCAGTAAAAAAGTGTATGTACTTTTTAATGAACCCTTTAATGAAAAGGCGTCTGAAATTGCAATATTGGACAGTGGGGGGAAAAAAGCAGATCAGAAAAGTGTCCTGAATATGGTGCTAATTTATGTTACAGTTGGGGGCAAATGAGATATGTTTTCTGTATCGTGATTGTATGTTATGAGTTTTTTTGTATATGGATCTCAGTGAGAACTGTGTATGCGAAGATCTATCTACACACAATGGTGTCCAGCGTAGGCGAGTCTCATTACTTTCACTTGAAGTTTTAAAACACTGCTGGAAACTTCACATGTGAGTTTTCTGTTCTGTGACAATCGGCTAGAATTCCAAAGTAGCTGGCAGAAAAAGATGAAGTCAATTGCTTGTAAACAGAAATCCTTGCTTGACATGACTAGTGATCTAAATAGCTGTGCTTCTTTGAGGAATTTGAAAACATAGATGGTGCTCTTTCCATCAGTTTACAAACAAGGGCTGCATGCAATTTCTCATTTTGCAGGTATCGATTTCAGTGGGGTGTTTTGATTTTTCCTGACTTAAAGTTGTACAAATAATAAATTATCGGGTATGTATATTACTTAATAAGATTGGGATTCCCAAATTAACTTGTAGACTAGACAGACAAAATAACACCTCTTTTTAAAAAACAAGAAAATAAAATAATAAATAAAAACTTGCCTGGGGCACGTAATTCTGTTTTATGAATTTTACATTTTTCGTTATTTTGGCCGTTGCTGTAGTGGATCGACATGAGTTTCACTGACAGCAAATCTTGTACTTACCTTAGACCACTTAGTCTCCACTACATACATGCTTTACTGTTCATGATAAATAACTCTTTTTCTATTGGAATATATGTGACTTGAACCATTTCTATTAAAATATGTTTCTATTAAAACTATGGAATTTTTGTATTTTCATGCAATATGTCATGTTCATTGTTTTTCTGTCAGTAAATTTCTTTTTGAAATCATCACCCATGCTGCCATTTTTGAAACTGTTTCATTGTTTTATGGTCTAGTCAAACCTGTGTAAGCACAGAAGAAATTTTGCTGTTTGTCAATAAATTCAAAGTTACTGTGTCCTTTCCACTTTACCGTGTTTCGCTTTTTATATGTTTATCAAAGCATTAAAATCTGTATGCATGAACTGTAAGTTTTTTTTTCTTTTCTTGTATTTTGGAATAACATAAAGGAACTATTTTTAAATATTCTAAATGTTTTGAGCTGCTATTTGAGCGAATAAGCATGTTGTGAAAAGTAGCGAGGAAGATATTGTAAGTTGAACCAAACAACTTTTTACTTTGTAGTATATTTATTGTATTATTTAAGAAAATAAATGTAAATTTACAAGAGTAATATTACTGAAAGACCCCCTCTTTATCTTTATCTATCTTTATTTTATTTAGAAGCTATGCAGTTACCCAAGAGTGTAAGAGTCTTAACTGTAACATTAAGCCAGTGCGTTTTATTGATTATTTAATTGATCACAATTACCTTTTTTGTCTAACTATAATCTGCATAGGACAAGTGGATATGGAGAATGAATGAATGAATGAATTGTTCAGTTTTAGCTGTGTGTAATTTTCAGAATTTGAACCTTTAACTAAACTGATTAAACTTAAACTGATCACATTATATATCATACTACATTATTTTACAATTACTGCATGTCATGTAGCCTCATAATATAAAATAACACAGAGGAAAGCACTACGCAATCCCTGTTCATCCAAAGGTTCAGTAATCTTCTTTAACATCTACAACACGTATAGGAAATTTATACACCCTTTAATATTTTGTGAAGTTTGTCTCATTTACAGTCTGATATTGAAACATATTGCATCAGATTGCTTGGTGACAAAGGCAATCAACAATAGCCACTATTAATAATGTGTGAGGAATTGCATTTAGGAAGATGCAAGAGGCTAATTAGCCTCTAGCTGTTTTCAGTTCTGATGGCTGTGACTGGAGAATTAAGGGAGTTATGCCTATAAGCTGTCATTGCTTGGTAATTTGTGGACTATGACAAGTTTTGGAGCAAAGTTATTGAGCACTACAGACCAGGAGATAACTAAGTTTCCATGGCATTGAATAACATTTGGAACACTGTCAAGATCTTCGTTAAGACGTAGAGGCCGCATGGAACCACCAAGATCTTGCCTGGCTCATATCCCAATGCCTGGATGAACGAACAGAAGGCTGATCAGAGAGGCCACCAAGAATCCAGTGGCCACACGGAAAGCTGCACCCTTTCAACAGACAATGCTCAGTTTGTTACAGCAATATGGGGAGCTTGTGCAAATCTGGGATCTATGGGTCATTGTTGATAAGAACAACCTCTCCTCCAAAAAGGCCGCATTGAGGGTTCTGTAAGATATACAAAAAAAAGAAACAACAATGTGACATAGTCCTTTTTG
Organism: Mormyrus proboscirostris; assembly: GCA_026779585.1. Classification (NCBI taxonomy): domain Eukaryota; kingdom Metazoa; phylum Chordata; class Actinopteri; order Osteoglossiformes; family Mormyridae; genus Mormyrus; species Mormyrus proboscirostris. Next base: position 14,296,896 of record JAODKF010000126.1, read on the forward strand.
TTTTCAATGTAAAAAAGTATGAATAACACAATATCCTTACTGTAATTCTTGGTTGTGTCAGAATCATGACATGTGGGTGTTTCTCTTCAAAAGGTACCAGGAGTACAGTAGGGTAGAAGTGAACTTGGATTATGCCAAAAACAGGGAAATGTGGAACTGGCCAAGTCAATGTTCTGACCCCAGTGTGGATTAAAAACTGTAGAATGGGCCACCAATGATACACCTTAAATATAAGTAAAGCTTAAAGTATTGTAAACATAGATGCAGAAATCATCTGAGATACAGGTATGCTAGGTTGAGTGGATACTCATGCAAAAAAATCTAGTATTCCAAGGAAACGAGCTGCTGACAAATATTAACTCAAGTGTGCCTGCCAGGCATGTGTGTTACGGTTTGTTTTTACCTCGGGTGTATATGCCCATTATGTGTGTTACGGTTCGTATTTACCTCGGGTGTATGTGCCCATTATGTGTGTTACGGTTTGTTTTTACCTCGGGTGTATATGCCCATTATGTGTGTTACGGTTTGTTTTTACCTCGGGTGTATATGCAAATTATGTGTGTTACGGTTTGTTTTTACCTCGGGTGTATATGCACATTATGTGTGTTACGGTTTGTTTTTACCTCGGGTGTATGTGCCCATTATGTGTGTTACGGTTAGTATTTAACTTGGGTGTATGTGCGCATTATGTATTACTGTTCGTTTTTACCTCGGGTGTATGTGCCCATTATGTGTGTTACGGTTTGTATTTAACTTGGGTGTATGTAACCAATATGAGTGTTACGGTTTGTATTTAACTTGGGTATACAGTATGTCTGTTATGTGCTACGTTTTCCTTCTAATTGAAGTGTATGTGCCCACTATGTGTGTTACGGTTTGTTTTTACCTCGGGTGTATGTGTCGGTTATGGTTCGTTTTTAACTCGAGTGTATGTCTGTTTTGTGAGTTACGTTTTCCTTCGAACTCCAGTGTATGTGCCCACTATGTGTGTTACGGTTCGCTTATAAGTCGAGTGTATGTGACTGTTGCAGTATGTGTGTTTCATTTTCTTTTTAACTCAGGTGTATCTGCCCATTATGTGTGTTACGTTTTCTTTTTAACTTGGGTGTATGTGTCCGTTATGTAAGTTACATTTTTTTTTCTTTCAGAGAACTGCAGTATTTGTCTTTCAGATGAAGCTTGTCAGTTATAAAAATAAAGGTGGCAGAAAATCTCATTTGTATAGATTTCGGGGGTGTTATAATTTAAAAATTTAATAGTGTTTGTTGATGTTACCATGTGCTGGAATGCATTTTAGTAAAATAACATAAATCTGCACTTTTTAATTTTGCCCGAAGGTGAATGTATAGTTTTCGAATGTGGCACTTCAGTTTCATAGGGTGTTTAGAAATACCAGATGTTTCACAATAATATGGAAAATGTGAGTTTTTTTCTTCCCTCTCAAAGTGTTTCCAAACACCAACTGTTGTTGAATTTGCAGTGCAAATGCCAAGAGAATCAGAGTTTCAAAAACATTTTCTTTAAATGGTGCCAAGGACAATGGAGCCACTTTTAGTAGTAATGCTGCTTACTCACATTGATAAAGGTTATTGTGTTTATTACACATTGACTGAACTACAGTGGGAGGCTGGTTGTCACCATAGAAAGGAGCATTGTCAGCATTCGGGGTGACTGGTAACAAAAAGCAGGCCAAGAATTTGCTATTTTGCCTTCAACTGCTCGATTTGTGTGTTTGGGGGATGCCTTGTTTATTCTCCTCTCTTTTAACGTATTACAAGAACCAATTATTCCTCTATTGTTCACATAATACACTCATCACACCCCTTTTGAGATACAGTCATGGCTTTATGGTGATATTTTAGGCTGTACTGTACTATTTTGATGGTATGCCTGTAAGAACACAAAATTTGGACTAAATGGGGTATTGATGATTTACTGGAGGATGGACTCTTTACCACTGTGCCCTAAACCCCGATCTTCAGGATAAGCTTGGAGACCACTCCTTTGAGGATTCTATCAAACTGTCCGAAGCTCAGCAAATCGCTTCCTCTGCTCCTAAGAGGACCAAACCCATGCAGTTTCGGTTCTTGCCGCTGACTGTCAAGGAAAAACACTGATGGTACAAACAGTGACTCTGCCTATACTCCTGGGAGCCTCAGCACTTGCTGCAGAATTGCCTGGTGCGCCCCACTTGTCCAGAAGACACGATGAAGGTAGGACTGTCCATCCTCTTGGGAATCACTCCTACCCAAGTGTGTTGATCCTCTCGGCACTGGAGCAACTTCGAGACTGTAATCTTCACTAAATTGGATCTGTGCAGCATCTATACTCTCATTCACATCAAAAAAGGAGACGAGTGGAAAACCTCCTTTATCATGAACGCTGCTCAATATGAAGGTCATGCCTTATGTATTAGCAAACAGCCCTTCTGTTTTTCAGTCGTTTATGTATGAGGTGCTGTATGGCATGATTCATCGATTGGTCACTGTATACATTGATGATATTCTGATTTTTTTCCTCCTCTCCTGAGCAGCATATATTGCATGTCTGACAGGTTTTGCAGAGACATTGTGAGCATCACCTGTATGTAAAAGGTGATGTGTCAGTTCCACTGTTTCTCCCTGAAGTTCCTCAGTTACCTAATCCAGCCAGGGGCCATGACTATGGATGAGGGAAAAGTTGAGGTAATTAAGGAATCCCCGCTCCCAAGAACGGCAAAAGAGCTTCAATGATTTCTGAGTTTTTCTAATTTTTATTACAGGTTTATCAGAAATTTCAGCTAGGTGGCAGCTCCACTAACCACCCTCACTGGGGTACCAAGACCTCCCTCCTATGGAGTTCTGAGGTCACCGCCACCTTCCGGAAGCTCCAGTGAGCATTTCCCGTTCTCCAGCAAACCTGGAGCTCCCATTTGAGGTATAGGTAGATACCTCTGAGACAGGGGTGGGAGCAGTCCTCATGAAGCAACACTAGTTGCGGCTACTTCTCAAAAAAGCTCTCCCCAGCAAAGCGCAGTTACGACTTGGGAAACCGTGAACTTCTGGTGATCAAGCTGGTGTCATTAACTGGAGGAAACTAAGCACCCATTTACTGTGTATACTGACCATTGTAATCTGGAATACCACCAGACTGCTAAACATCTGAATTCCCAATAAGCAGGCTGGTCTTTTACCCATTTTGATTTTAAGGTGACCTACCTCACAGAGAACAATAGTAAGGTTGATGCCCTGTCCCAGCAATTTGATCCTCCAGAGGGGGTGGATCGAACCTGTCTCCATCCTGCTTCGTAGCTATGATAATCTGGACACTGGGTGAGTCCATCCAGACTGCCAATGAACAATGTGTCCCCCCAGTTGAATGGCCACCAAGCAAACTTTATATGCCCGCACAATTCTGTTTAGCCACCATACAATGCGTACACACGTGCAGAAGCTCAGGACAAGCAGGAGATTCTGCTACTCTTTATTGGTGGCCCTGGTGGCATGCCGACATGGAAAGGTACATCTCTTTGTATCCCAACTGTGCTCACCTGAAATCCTTGAGCCAAACACCCTCCGGACTGCTCCAATCCTTACCAGTGGCCTCTCGACCTTGGTCTCACCTGGCGCTGGATTTTATCACTGATCTTCCCCCATAATACAGTGATACTTACTGTGGCGGATTGGTTCTCCAAAATGTGCCATCTCATTGTTCTTCCCAAGCTTCCATCTGCTCAGGGGTTAGCCGATCTCCTTGTGACCTGGATCTTTAGAAATTACAGCATTCCCAAACACATAGCTTCATATCGGGGACCACAGTTTACTTCCCAAGTCATCAAAGCCTCAAACTTTCCACCAGCTATGACCCCCAGATCAACAGGATGGCTGAAAGGACCGACCAAGAGGTATCCAAAGCCCTGCACTTACAGTACTACTCTGAAATCAACCCACAGAATGGGCTGTGCATCTTCCCTGGGCAGAATGCGCTAGGAATGCCAGGAGTAACTCCACTACACAACTTTCTCCTTTCCAGTGTGTTCTAGGGTATCAGCCACCGCTCTTCCCAAGGGTCCCACTCATCGAAAAATGGTATAGGGAGTAAGGCGGGGACCAGACCAGAATCCAACGCGCTGGGGTGGTGTTGGAGGTGTCATCTCCTTGGAGGAGTCATCAGGAAAATCCCCGAGAGGTCCCATTCGAGCTCCTCCTGAAAAACCTTGCGCAGTGGTAAAAATCCTTCACAGATCAACTACAACGCCCGGCTCCAGCCTATAGGCTAGGTTAACATGTGGTTATCTGTCCGTAGCCTAAAGATATCCACTTCTCGTGTATTGTCCCTTTGGTATATTGGTCCCTTCACAGTGGTGCATCAAGTGGGACCGACTTCTCACTTTTGAAACCTGTCCTGTGTATACACCGGCAACGTGACCATCCTGCCTCCTCAGTCTCTGCAGGATGACTCCCGAGTCTTCAAAGTACACTAACTCCCGGACTCATGCCACCGTAGAAAGATATTATAGAACCTGGTGGACTGGGAGGCCTCGGGCTGGAGGAACAGTCATGGGTACCCGTGAGGGACATCCTGGACCACGACCTGATGACAGCCTTTCATTGCGACCACCCCTCTAAACCGTCTCCTCACCCCTTGTGGCTTACCACGACATCCAATTTGGCGTCCAGCTGGCGGCCATCGTGGGGTGGGGATTCTGTTACGCCCACCCAGGTGGAGCACACCAGCTGAAACTGTCTACCTGTCTCCCCCACGATAAAAGGCGAACGTGACTATGTGAAACCTCGTGAAAAATTGCTGCTATTATTATGAGCCATATTGAGCATGTCTCTTTTCTTGTTTGCTATCTCTTCTCCCGATACTGCCTGCCTCACCCGTCCTACCTGCCATACTTTGCCCCCACTTGCTGGTTCCTACCCATCTCTGCCTCCTGTGTCTCCCACTCCCCTTACTGGTATGTCTACATAGGACTGACTCTTCCAGCTGCTGAAACCATTGGACTGTCTGTGATCCTGCTCTCTGCCCAGCGCATTAGCTTTGTCTGCTCCCAGCTTATGAATAAACTCATGGTCTCTTACACATTGGGTTCAGTGTCCAGCACGATTCCTGATATTGACAGTAATGTACTGTACTTACCAACTGCATCATAGAGCTAATGTTTTCTATCTTCTCTTCTCTTGTGAAGTGAGACAAAAGGGTTGCTTAAGACATTGCAAAACCATCACAACAGAGGATGCCTTCAAAATCATTTAAATAAATTATATACAGTACTGTATATAATTCATGTATATTTTTCACATTTTCATATTTTTAATTTGATTCAGTACAATTTTATTTATATAGCACATTTTCACAGCATTACATATTCTCAAAACACTTTACATTATCCCCACCCAAAGCCCCCAGTGAGTAAGCCAGATGGGACAGTGGCAAGAAAAAATTCCCAAGAAGGAAGAAACCACAGGAGGAATCAGAATCAAAGGGGGAGCCCATCCTCCAGGGCCCATCAGAGGAAATCAAGGACAGAAACATCCCATTTTACACAGACCAAATTTTAAGGTTTGAGTCTCAATGTGGAGGGGAAGCAGGTGATGGTGCTGCTTTTGATGGCAGGATGAACAGTGGTACAGCCACAGGGCAGGCACTGGAGATGTCAGTAAAATATTGACATAAATCGAAAAGATTTAATTATTTTTAATTTGATAAGGTTTTACAAGCAGGATGGCGGTTTGACACTATTTGATTTCAGCTCTTATATTTCCAAGGAAGCTCCATCAATGTATTGCTTCCTTCGTCAAGACATCGGATCATGTATGCATAATATATTTTATCATGTAAGCAGCTATTGCATTATATACCCACATTTTAAGTGGACCTCTCCTGGAGCTGACACCGTATCGTGGTGGAGGGGTTTGCGTGTTCCAATGATCCCAGGAGCTAAGTTGCCCAGGGCTTTATGCCCCTGGTTTGGTCACCCAAGGCAAACAGGTCCTGGGTGAGGAACCAGACGAAGTGCGGCTCACAAGACCCCTTATGAAGAGTTACAACATGGATCCACGATTTCCCTTGCCTGGACGCGGGTCACCGGGCCCCCCCCCTGGAGCCAGGCCTGGGGGTGGGGCTCGATGGCGAGCGCCTGGTGGCCAGGCCTGCACCCATGGGGCCTG
>JAODKF010000126.1:14318135-14334050 GCA_026779585.1 Mormyrus proboscirostris
ACATATATATACACATACACACACACACATACATATACACACACATACATATACACACACATACATATCAATGAATGTATTAAAACAATTGTAATGGCTTAAATGAATACATTTACATATGTGTGAACAGTATTATTGTATTTTTACGTTTACACATTGAAGAATAGAAAATAAGGTTATTAAATAAAAATCGAAAATTTGTGGGCATCACCCTAGCTAACCAAGAAACGCCTGCTGTCCTCGCTTCACAAAGGCAGAACCACATTACATTTCATAGCTAACCGTAAACTGTAATAGCAAACTGTAATTGCTGAGCATGGACTGTAAGGTATGCTCCCGCAGCAACTCTGTGTCCTGCTCGAGCTCCCGCTGTGTTTTTATGAAAGTGTCCTCTAATTGAGTGAACAGACTGCACTTCGCAGGGTTGGCTGTGTGGTATGAACACGTATCAGATCCCAGGGAGACCCACTGTCAGTCCAGATGACGGCCTTCCCCACTGCAGGACACAGGCAGGGAAAACGCCGAGACTAATGCTGACGAGTGGGCCCCTGCGTTTGCATCACGTCCCTTTGTCTTCACTGTGCTGACCGCAGAGAGGATAAGTACAAACCCCCAGGGGTCTGATACGCATGGGCCACGCAGTCTCTGTCAGCCCAGCAAAACATTCAGCTGTAGAGAAGACTTCAGACGTCCTGGGAATGATGTCCACACTCTATCTGCTATCTATTACGACGGAGACTTGCAGAAGATGTTTCACGGATAAGAATAGTTCCAATCCGACGGAAGCTAAATTTGCTGTGTCAGTCTGCTCTAGACTTGAAGCTGTTCAAAGCCATAAGAGGGAAAGTATCAGTGCAGTTACATTTCCTCTTCATGCTTCACTAGGCACATGCACCACAGGTATTTGGAGGAACTCAAAGCTCAGCCATTGTTGATTTTGTAATGTTACGGTAAGAGCAGCATATGTCCAATGGTCTATTTTAAGCCCCTCTTAGATTAATTGCCATTGTTTCGTCTCTTTTTTTACAGCATGTCTTGTAGCTACTTTTTAATGTTCTGGTAATATAATAATGCTGCTTTCTCTGGAGAGGGTCATGTGATTGGTCCACATAACACAAATAGAGCCAGAGAAATGTTTTATTTAGCACCACACTGCAGAGAGCTCCTGTTCTCATCCCACTCACTGTATCCAGCTGACACTGCGGGGAGAATGATCAGGCTGAAGATTAAACAATTAAGCAAACCGATAAAGTGAATTCAAGGGGTTTTTCTTTTTTAATTCAAATTTATTCAGAAAGATTTTTCATTAATCAGTCACAAACAACAATAAAATAGATTGTTCTATCTTGGAACATAGTCCATAACTGGAAATTGTACAAAAAGAATTTTGGTTATTAAACGTGTTAACAGAATCACAATAAGCTATTGGCCACTCCGTACAAGCCTACTTTTTATTTTAATGCTCTTTATAATCATCTGAAATTTCTTCACAATGACCACATAAGCTTGTTATCCACAGAACCAGTTAAGTTTGTGATTTGATGACATCCAGTATTAGCTGAGGCAGCTAGGACAGCTGCCCAGATGATGTTCTGAGGCATGTACTGCATGTCATACTACAGTTCGGCCCATTAGTCCTCATCGGTGTTTCAGTGAGGTGATGAAGGGGGTCCAGGTCATTTGATCACCTTTCAAACTATTCTTGGCCAGCCAATCTATGGAATACTTTGATGTTTAGGAAGGAGTATTGTCCTGCATGAATATCATAGTCTCTTTGAATGCTGCAGACTTCTTGAACCGCTGTTTGAAGAAGGTGTCCTCTAAAAATTAGTGGTAGTTCTGGGAATTTTTACACCATCTGCAAGTTAGAAAGGTTATATGAGGTTCTACATCATTGATAATTGTAGCCCTTAGCAGCACTCCTTCATGGTGCTGGCACTCCAATCAAAAGAGTTTATTATGTCTGTTACTAATCCAGCCACAGGCCCATTCATCTGCTTCATCAACAGTCACTCTCATTTAATCTCTCCACACGATGCATAAAATCGGTCACAATAGCAGAAAACAAATCACGTCTTCTTCACATCACCGAGCAAAAGTGAGCATGGTACAGGATGTGATGTTTTGTTTCAAGACAGTGTTGGTGCAGTGATGTTAATAAGCATCTACTTTGCCTTAAAAATATATTTGAAAACTACTTATTACATCTTTTTCTCACACTTTGCTATTCAGAATGAGTGAAATTAGTGGCAGACAGTGCAATAAATGCACATTGTAATAAAGTGTTAGCCTTCTAGCCTGCTAAGCCACGTGTGACACATACTAATTAGTGATGTTATAAAATGCACTGTAACATGATTTCTACCTTTGAGACCCGTTTGAATGCTCACTGCCAGTCATGCAGTTTTTTTCCTGTTTACAAATTTAGTTTCTGGCAATTGACAGTTAAACAGAACAGGTTGCTCCATGGTGCACAGCTGGTGAAGTTGAAAGGTCAACCACATCATACCTGATTGGTTGAGTTACACAAATTCACAAGTTCATTTGAGATGAACTTTCTCAATATGTGCACTTGACTGTACTTGTGTTCTTGTGTACTCGTTTTACATCATCTTTGTCACATCCATCATCAAAGACCAGTTCCATTACCAAAAACAGAAGAATAGAGGATGGTAAAAATCCCAAGATTGAAAGTATCAAGGATTCATCGGTTGCATCCTTGCCAAACAAGACCAATCCCATGATTCATTGTGCCCCAGGTTCATTCTTGGGAAGCAAGTTAGCAAGACCGACTTTGACAAGTACAAGACCACAAGTACGATCTTTGCGTTCTTGGTACTGAGAAAATCGCTTCACTACCAGTAGTGAGGAATCTGATTTTCTCATAATGCAGCTATAATGTACGGTCCAGAGAGGAGATGCATCATTTGAACCTCCAGCTCTAGAGGTGTGAGGCCACCATGTCACAAAAGCAATTAAAGAAATTCATCTTGATATGATATCAGTATGATACACACTCTAATATGCTGAGCATGAGGGAACAGGTGAGCAAGTGAATAAAAAAATGCTAATGTTACACTTAGACGATTTGCTGTTCTGGGTGATCATGTTTAATTTATTGTAGGAGTATTGGTGGTCTGCAATATTTACTTTGTGAGTGACTGAGTCCTGGGACTGTACTATTTACATGTATATTGTTGGAAGACTGTGTTCATTCAGAACAAGATAATAATTACGATCAAATTAACAAATGAGATTCATTATCCTTGTCATGTGTAGGTACTGAGCTGGTGATCAATGGCTGTGGTAATACTAACTCTAGCCAATGCTGTCATTACTGATGATGCAGCAGTACATATGCTGCCAAAAGTCAAAGCGGCTAAATCTGCTTGGGGAACTCCTCTTGAACTAAGTGATAAAATATTTATGAGACTATAAGGAAATATGTGCTTTTAGACATCAGATATGTTTTTGCTGGAGTGGTTTTTTACTTTTTCTTTAAAAATAGATATAGATATAGCCTCCCTGTGGAATACATGCATGTCATTTTGTCCGATATATTCTGTATTCTATTCCATGTAATTCACTCATACATAATAAAGCACTGATTTTATACCAAGGTTTTGATATGTGCATATTCGAGGTTCACTGCCTGCCACTAAATAATGCCTAAAAAAGTAGTGTAGTTTTCTGTGATTAATCACACCTAATATTAAAACGTATAATCATAAATAATTAACTTGGCAAACAATGGTGATTTGTCGCATATACAATCATGTTGCAATACAAAAAAGGATTATACACGTTGTATATTGAGTATTGAAATGTATTAATTCCAAACAAAAGTATCAAAATGCAGTAAAGGCAAGAATCAATTGTGCCTGCATTGGAGTTGAATGGGTCAAATAAAACAAATTACTAAAAAAAAAAAATCTGAATATTTCATGGTTTTGTGAATCTCAGTTATATTAATTTGTACCTCTGTCTGGAAGATCATGGTTTCAGATCCTGTGCCTGGCAAAGTAATCATCTCACCACTGAGCCCTAGGCTAAGCTACATCAGGAGTATGTCGCTTTGGTCAATATAATGAGCCTCCATTGTAATATGCTCTGCATACACTCAACTTAAGCAAAATACACTCCAGTCTTGTTCAACAATACACAACTAGTATAATGACCAAAGCATGGTGTTCTGGGTTTGCCTCACTTATGTGTCGGTACTCAGTGTTTGCCTGTATACATGTCTAAGTACCTGGGCTCTTGCCTTGCAAATCAGGCTCCCTGGAAATTAATAAGAGAACAGTGTGGTAACATTATATTTAATATTATTATATTAATATTATTTAGATGATCCATCCATCCGTATTATCCATGGTCAGGTCTTGGGAGCAGCAGTCTAAACAGAGATCCGCCGGTCACTCGCTTCATTCTTCCTTCATTCATGAACAAGACCCCAAGAAACTTAAATTCCTCCGCTTCATGCAACAACTCATCCCCCACCAGTAGAGGGCAATCCACCCTTCTCTGTTCGAGAAACATGGCCTCAGACTTGGAGGTGCTGATCCTCAAATCACAGTCCAATCTTGTCAATGGGACACATCATTTGCAGAAACCAAAGCAGCAAACTGGCCTCTGAACCGAACCCACTCCACCCCTTAGCTAAGCCTAGAAATTCTGTCCATAAATGTTATGAACAGAACTCATGGCAAAGAGCAGCCCTGGCAGAGTCCAAAACCCACTGGAAATGAATCTGATTTACTGCTGGCAATGCCAACCAAAGTCTCGCTCCATTTATACAGGGACCTCATGATCTGCAACAGCGGTTCCTGCACCCCATTCCCTGGAATAACCCCCCACAGGACCCTTGAGGGACATGATCATATGACTTTCCAGGACGGCCACCCACCTCTCCAGTACCCCGGCACAGACCTTCCCAGGGAGTCTGTGGAGTATCATTCCCCAGGAGTTGAAACACATCCTGTGGTCCCCTTTCTTAAAAGGGGCCACCAGCCCAGTTTGCCAATCCAAAGCCTCTGTGTCCAACATCCACGAAATGCTAAAGAGGTATGTCAGTCAACACAACCCAACCAACAACATCAAGCGCTTTCAAGAACTCAGGATGCACCTCATCCACCCACGCAGCCTTACCACTGAAGAGATTTTTGATTGCTTCAGTGACCTCAGTCCTATAGTTGAACAAGTCTTCCTCTTCCAGCTCTACTTCCTCCAAGGAAGGTGTATCAGTAAGATTCGTAAGTTCCTCAAAATATTCTTTCCACTGTCTGAATGTATCCCCTTTGAGGTCAACAGTTCTTCAAACAGTTCTGTAAACAGCATGGGTGAAGTTCTGCTTCCCCCTCTTGAGTAGCCTGTCGACTGAAACTCCTTCTCCATGGCCTTACTAAGCTCTCTTTACACCAGAGGTTTTGCTTCAGCAACTGCCAAAACCACTTTCTACTTGGCCTGCTGGTATGTGCCAGCTACTACAGAAAATGGATCAATGGATGGATTTGGATGATTCAGTAATCTAATAACACTCCATTAGTGAGTTTGTACTAATTTGAGGCTTCTTTTGCCGTAGAGCCTAGTATTCAAAAGAATCCCCAATCGGAAGATGAGACATGAATGCTTGCAACCTCTTCAGTGTTGTAGTTGTGTTCCAGCTCGATGACCGAAAAGAGTTTCACCTGGTAATGGGTGACAAAAAAGCTGACCATCGGATAACTGCACACTCCATTTCCTTGTGCAGTTTGAGGTAACACAAATCATATTTATTTGCATCAAGCAGTCATCCTATAAGAAATGCTCCTAGCACATTTTTGTTATTGTCTAGACTTCAGCTTGCTGTAGTCAGATGCAAGCTTCCATGCAGCGTTATCGCAGTGTTACTGGCCCTGTCATTTCTCTTTGCTCCTTTTCAAAATCTCAGTTTTCCCCCGACCTTTAGCACAGACTGTAGCATATTTAAGTCAGCTGTTCTTGCCAATTAATGTGTATCAGGACAGTAGAGGAATAATCCCGTAGATTTCAATCCCAGCTCCTCCACATCCTTTGAATGCCTTCTGCCCTCAAATGGCTACTCAAATGTAGTATAATTACTATCTTTGATTTATCGAGGGATAAAATACATGGGCTTATCTGGATTTAAAGGATTTGATAACTGATATAAGTAAAATTGGCTTCAATTGCCTTCGTCTCTCATTATTAGAAAAAAAAATCGCAGCACTTGGAGGAAAATATTGAGCAAAGTTTCTGATTCTTATAAAAGTATGAGAGGGTGACTGGAGGACAGGAAGACAAAAAAGAAATTAAAAAGTGACATTTTAAGGTCCTTGAGGTCCTTGAGGTTCCTGCTGAGCGAGATTTTTCTATCCAAGTGTCGAAGTAAAATACTAATTACTAATACTGATTTCAGTCCTGTGATGGTACCCCATCCTGGGCTATTTCCTGCCTTGCACCTGTATCTTATCGGACAGGTTCCAGAACCCTGCGACCTTGCATAAGATAAGCGGATATCAAAAATGGATGGATGGATGGATGGATGGAGGGATGGATGGAGGGATGCATGGATGGATACTGATTTCAGTGAAAAATCGCCTAGTTGATTTGAATAAAATTGTCTGCATTGCTTCTCAAAATCTGGTGACTCCACATGTACACTAGCTTTTAAAATCTGATTTTTCTATGTATTTGTGAAATGTCACAAAAAAATGAAACAATGAAGAGGACTTGGTGTCACATCAACAACAACTTTCTAGCATTGACTTTTATGCCTTTAGCTTGCATAGACTTTTTGATGAAAAATGAATCAGATTTAAAGAAAAATGTTTACTTAGCTAAATAGGTATATACTGTATTTCTTTGGCTAAAATTGTATTTAAGATTGCTAAGATTTGCTTTTGTTTGGGTGATACACGGACCCACATGGAACAGGGGCTCTATTATTGTTCTGAGAGCTCAGCCAATGATGGAGAGCGATAAAGATAGCTGTTCCAGCTTTAGTACCTGGGGGAAAAAAAGAGAACAAAGATGAGGATGGAATTTGGGGATGTGTTGCCAAGTCTAGGCTGTTTGGCTCCAGACATCAGATTATCAGATAAAGTACACAAAAAAACCACTAAACAGACCTTAGAAGCAGGATTTTCTCAGGCTATTTTGTAATGTTATTCAGTGAGAAACCATCTGAAGGCGAATGATTTAGAGATCTCCATAATCATGTCATCAACCTGTGCACTGCCCATCCCTTTCCCTTAAATTGCCTCTCCATCACATATTTAGGAGCTGCTGAGAAAACAGCTCTTCCTGATGCAACACGGTGGTAATGGACAAACACCAACCTGAGCTTTTTTTACCCACTGCCTGCCTTCACAGGTTGTAGCCAGCATCAGCAGCGCTGCTTCATCTTCCTGTCAGTCTGCAGATGGGCCTGCTCTGCCAGCCCCAGCCATCACTCACAGATCCTCTTTCATTATCCCTCTACACCACACCGTCAGCCCTTGAACCACTTCCCCTCCCATGCAGGAGAAAACCTCGTTCCTCTAAAACAGGAAACGGAGCCGATAATAAACTGATGAGCTGTCTGTGGGGAGCACAGTGGCAGAACAAAGTCTGGGGCAGAATTTCAGTTTGTGCAAAGAGGGAGGCAAAAAAAGGGCCGAACGAGCAGCAGCAGCCGGTCTTACGCACGACTGTCATTGCGTTGTGTGGTCTGACAGCTCTGCTTGATTTAGCGTTGTAGGGCTGTCACATTGTAATGTGAAATGACTGCTTTAAAGAGCACAGCTGTTCTGCTATTATGCTTGTTTACCTAAATGAATGCAACTGAATCTCAAAAATAGAGAAACACTAGGTTCTTTCACAGGTATCGATGAAAAATAGAATTGCTCGAATCTCCTTCGGTCAATGCATCCATCCATCCATCCACCCACCCTATCCATCTATCCATCCATCCATCCATCCACCCACCCGATCCATCTATCCATCCATTCATCAATCCATCCATCTCTTGTGAGCTACGCACCAACCAAATAAATTTATAATCCTGTCCAGGGTGTTGCTTTGCTCCACCACACCACTGTCTAGGATAAGTTGCTGGAGGTGGATGGATGGGTGAGGTCTTTAACGCTCCATAAAGAGTGTTTCCTCAGCGGGCAGTTAGAAACACACAAGGACGTCTGACAATAAACTGTAATGGATGGAGTCTGTCTTTCCACAGCTGGGCAGCTGCGCAGGTGACCTTTTATAGTTTTACCTTTAGTTAGGGAGGCGGGAGCCAGCCGTGCGTAATTAGAGACAGGTGTGCAGGCAGCAGGCTACGGCTTTTTGACAGATGAAGAAATGTGCAGCACTGACTTTCAATTATCCAGCCACATCATGCCATGTGTCTGAATGGGTTCTATGATGGATTTTTTGGCCATTAAAACTTTATTTTTCCTTTATTGTGATACTGAGGCAAATAAAAAGATTTAGAGAAAATTCTTATGAGTTGCAGTATTGATTTGTTTTCATATAAATGCTATAATGAGATTTTTATACAAATAAATTTGAAATTGCAATAATACGCATACAGAGCTTCAAGGCGACAATAAATGTGCCAAATGAGTGAAAGGTCTGTGTTAATAAGTCAAGAAGTTTATAAAAAGATTGATGAAGGGAAAAGGTATGATGGCAATATTGTTTCATGAAGCTGTTTTCTTCCGGAAATTACATGTGATTGTATAGCAATTTATGAACGGTATACGCTTTTAGCTTGAGTTTACTAGGAGACGTATATTAACAACTGCTATTTTAAAAAAAGACTATTGTACTGTATGATTAACCTTGCTTTGCGAAACAATTGACTTGAAATGATTTTGTCTCCATACCATTTGGGATGTAGGTCATTTAACTGAACTATTGGCCAAGGTCTCCTCGCTTGGCAACAACTCATCAGTGCAAGGTTAAGCCTGAACCTGGGATCAAACCCTGTCATGCTGCATCAGACATCTGCGTTAGAACACAGGCAGTCTTGGGAACCTTTATGTAGGTCAGACAGAGAGGTTCCCCTGCCTCTCCCAGCATTGCAGTGATGTTTACTGTCAGCTGGGGGCCGCAGAGCTTCTTACTTCACTAGATGAAGCAGGCAGCCAGCAGAGTGGAAGGGGGGGGGAGGCTGACATGACTGGGGGGGAGTATTTGCGGAGTGAGATCTGCGATTCAGTATAATTATGTGCTATTGAGAGCTTCACCTCTGATGAATATGGGGCGAATTTTTAAAACAAAAAGGATAATATGCACTAATGTTGCCATGTTCATTTAGGCTGAAGCAGTTAGGAGTACAATAAAGTGGGTTGTACATCAAATGATCAGCTTTCCCAAAACGGAACTTGAATGTCTCTACATCTCTTCTTATGAGTAGATACATTAATGGGTACAAGAACAAAATGAATTTTGATTTCCGATTTCCTGTGTTCCCTGCGATGCAAAAGTATGATGTTCATGAAATGCCTGGCTGATAGTCAAAATGTTACACTACTTTCACAGAGCAAATATACTTTAAATGGCTTTTGTATAAAAAGGACTAGATTGGTTTAATGTTTATTATTTTCATTGGTTTTCTTTGACAGGATTGTTATAAGCTAAGGCATACATAAAATGCATTTAACCAATATGTGACATCACAGGGGGCAGTTAATTCAGCACCCAGGGAGCAGTGCCTTGCTCAGGGTACCTCAGCGGTGCCTTGCTGGTCAGGGATTTGAACCTGCAATCTTTCAACTACAAGTGCACTTTCCTAAACATTAAGCCACCACTGCCCACAAAGCACCTGCAGTGGATTTTCGGAGGTCTGACTGAAGCTGAACCAGTCCTCCTCATCTCCCTCACGTATTGGGTATTTTCAAAGAAGATGCTGTCAAATTATAACAGTACAAAACAGTTGCTGTAGGACAGTAATGTGATATAATGTGCTTGAAATGTATCGAGTAATTCACCAGATCAAGCTTCCATTGGTACATCTTTCCTAACGGCTTAGCCAGTACTTCTGTACTGGAAACATGAGGTACTGTAGAAGGCTGTGGACACCTGGGATGAGACGCCAGTCCCTCACTGGGTACAGATGTATGATCACACCATAACCATTTGTCTCTGGACAGCAGTACAAACACTGAGGACATAGAGGGAACACACCTGAACTTCACAAACACAGACCTGGAGGCAAGATTCACGCTGCCAATCCAAGGTATGAGTTTTCACCAGAAAATCTGCAATATTTCCCAAAATGTTTTAATCAGTTTCTAACATTGAAATATACATTTTATCCTGTGTCACTCAGAGCAAAAATACCAGTGTAAATGTGACACTGGTGAGTCCACATAAGTGAATAAGGTGCATTAAGAGCATAGAGCCCCCCTATTTAAATCTGGCCCTCGATTCCAAATCCAGGGCCTTGTTTTCAAGTCTCCCAGGTAGTTAGTCTAATATTGTCTGGCTCTAATTGGCCAGAGGCTTCACAACTGGCTGTCAGGTAAAGGAAAGCTGGAAAAACAGCAGCACTCGGCCCTTGAGGACCGTGATTTGAATAGCCCTGGCGCAGAGCTTCACAACGATACTTTCAAGTCAGGCCACTTAACTGCACTTGTCATATGGGATAGTCAGGATCTCGGATGATGCAGAGACTCTGTGTTCCAAAGGAAGCCGCTGTCCCCCTTTATCTTCAGAAGAAAGGTAATTTCTCACCGAACAAATGTGGGACATGTCATAAGAGGATATCACAAGTGAGCAAGCCAATCCGCCTATCGTCTCACTGTTTATCCTGGTGAGAATCGTGGCACTAGGAGTGGAGTGTGTTCCGGGCAGCGCGGGGCACTAGGCTGGGGACACCCCGGTCAGAATGTCATACTATTGCAGGACACGCACACAGATTTACAAATGCTAATTAACCCATGAAATGGAGAGGGAGAGGAAACATGAAACACAGAACTGAGGTGACATTCAAACCCACCAGTCCTGGAGGTGTGTGGCAATGGTGTTACCCAGTGAGTCACTGTGCAAAGCTGTTTTCTCATACTCCTGTTTCGCAAGTAACACAAGTGAGCAAATCTGTAATAGATACATTCAAAGAACAGGGCACCAACCCGTCACCGGACATACCATTCACATCTACAGGCACTTTGGTGCATCTCACAACTTGCAAAAGATATTTATTCTAGGCTGTAATGGAACCAGTGGTTGCTCTGGTATCATTGTTTAATTAACGGCCGGTTTATGCTTTGCAGAGAGCCCATAGGAATCGTTCTGCAGCATTGACTTAAATGAGCCAACAAGTATTCCCATCAGAGTGACAAAACACACACAATCACACAAAAACCAAAGCATTATTTTCTACTCACAACATTGGAAAATTGCCACACTGCTTTAGATATAACAATAAACAACAAAGCCTGGCATTGAAGAATATATTATAAAATTGAAATTTTTATTTTATGATTTATTCATGATTTATTTTATCTTTCATTATAGTCTCACAGTAACATGCTTAGAATGCCCAAGAGCTTTTTAAAATGGCTACATGCTACAGTATTATGATACTAAAATAATAGCTGCTCCTGCTATGTTAGTACATATACTGACATTACATTAATATCAGTGCATGTACAGATCTTTATAAGACAAGCACAGGAAACCATAAATGAAGAAAACATATTCTCTGTCACACACCCAGATTAGCAGGCACCCAAAATGCTGGAATCAATAGTGAGGCAGGATCCTGTTTATGTAATGCCAGTAAAACCAGGCCAACCCCCATAGATGCTATTAATGAGGAATGCAGAGTAGAAAAGTCCCAGCGAACCTTCAACAAAGTGTCAAGATGTCACACGGCTGCCCAGTCCCGTGGAGCACGCTTATCACGAGCACACCACCTACATGTCCGCTTCCAAGCTCACATCACTTGTGCATGACGGGGGGGGTTGGATCAGAAAACGTGAAGAGGAAAACTTGAGTCTGCGATAGTAAGAGTCGGCTAGCTACCACAGTGCGTATGCTTTTCATGCTGTACAATGTCCGTGTAATCAGGCTGTGGTTGGCCATTAATGAGACATTATTCACTGGCTAATTAAGAGGGTTAGGAAAGAAATATCACTTTAATTGGGATTGACCTCATTTTGTCTTGTGCTTTCACATTTTCTTCCTGAAATGATGTTCCTGTTTTATCAGGAATCATATCCAAATAATACTGCCCAGAGAAAGGGGCGCTTTAAGGATTCAAGTAACTCTTATAATTACCCAGTGATGCAAATTAAGCATTTAGATTCACAGCACTGAGCACATTAGAGGTCCGCTGGGGAATTCAGCAGTGTTTGGATTTAATTACCAGTTTGATTATGAAGTGGACAATCATTAGCAAAGCTATGGCATAAATTCCTTCACTTTATTCACTAAATCAAATAAAACTAATGATGTTAAGCAAGATAAACCATTCCTTGAGAAATGATTTACAAAATGTCAAACTTGCTCATTTGTAGTAGCATCGGACAAGTGAAAGCTAATGCTGATATGACAGATTTTCTCACAGATGGCTATTCTTTGAAATATTTGAATCATTTGAGCATTGTGAGAAATGTGTCTGCTCAAGCTAATGGTGTGACAACCATTGAATTTGAAAGGCATGAAAATATGAACCACTGGAAAAAAACATGCAGTTATTCAAAGAGAATATTAATGAAGATGGCATACTTTTCTCTGAGAAATGTGAAGAGATGTTTGCAGTGCATGTAAACATCTCACTGTATCAACAACCAAGTGATCTTCAAATGATGGAATACTTCATCTGCAAACCACAATTTAAAAAGGTAAAATATAAACTACAAAACAGTATATTTATGAATTATTAATTTATGGTTTATCAATGAACATGAACAAAATTGAGTTAGAATGCATTTTGTATTACCACTCACTGGAAAAAACAAACAAAATGATCTAATGTATTAGTTTTTTATTACATTCCCTCAATTTAAGTGAAACATTTTAAATGCATAAAACCAAAATGACTAGTGTATTGAGATCATATTAGTGTCAGTTCAGTTGTTTCATAATCAGCTAAAGCATATGTTATACAAGTGAGCTATTGTAAGTAAAGTTTATTTATACAGCACTTTTCACATACACTGGTCACAAAGTCCTTTACAAAACCAAGAGCAAGTAAGGAAAAAACACAGCAATGAGATACAGATAAAAAGAATAATAAAATAATGAGATGCGTAATAAAACTGTAAGAAAAATAATAGAAAACAAAAAAAATAAAATATAAACAAATAATCTTTGTTGTTCACAATAAATACTTTGGTATGATGTTTATAAGTGTCAGTCAGAAATGTACCCCCGCATGCCTGCAAATGTGGAGGCAGTGAATGCAATATTTGAAGAAAAAAAACAACAAAGAAATGTATACCAGAGGTCTTACAGTGAGTGCTACTTTTGCAAAAGGGTTCCAGTGAAAGTTGTCAACCAGGCTGAGGAGGGTAAAATTAATTATCCAGTGCACTCTACAGCGTTGCCATGACGATGTGCCCTTCCTTGTCTGAGGTAGAGTCAAATACATTCATACACAAGAGATGCAAAGAACAAATTAAATACATCAAATTTCTAATTTGAATTGTTACTATGCAGGCTATTCACTGTCTTGCTGCGGACAACTAGGAGCTCATGGTCGACATGTTGGGGACACTGCTGCACCGGGGACTGCATTTTGCCTGGCTGGGTTGACAGAGCAACCAGCAATCAGTTTTAATCCTCCAGTCTATAAGAGCCAATAATGTCATGACATTTTGCCTTCAACTTTCTGTATTTGCTGATTTTACAGCAGACATGAATTGGGCTAAAAGCAAAGGGAAGGAAGATTACAACAACAAACAAGCTGAGGCAGCGATTTTGCTAGGATTTATCACTGCATCACTGCACCATTAACCACTGAGCACTGCATCATTACTTAGAGGACACTGGAAGAAAGCTAGAGGGACTGACAGCATTAGGCATTCAGTTAACACCTAATTTAGCTGATAAAAGCATCGCTGAGAAATTATACATGTTTCCCATGTGTTCCCGTAGAGCAGTATCCACTTAATCTCACTGCTGTCACCTATTTCAGCCGTTTTAATGTCCAGATTGATTCATCATTACTGTGATACTGTAAGACACTTGCAAAATTCATTCAGCCAGTCGTCCAACCTCTTAGCCACTTATCCCAGAAGGTCACAGGTGGGTAAGGTGGGTTCAGAGGCAATTCCACACAGCACAGGACTAAAAGGAAGGATGCTAGTTTGATTGAGGGGTACACACGCGCACTAATTAACATTCACATCCCACAGCCAGTTTAGAGACGGCAGTCGGCCCAAGTTCAGGGAAGCCAGGAGGGAACTTGTGCAACATGGGAAGAACATGTGAACAGCGCAGCCTCAGAGTGAAGGCAGGATTCAGAGCGTAAAACCGGAGTTAGACGACAGTGCTGCCCCACTGAACCAGCTGTCGACAAGGAATCCATTAGGAAGCACAGGAATGAAAAAAAAAGATCATGCTTGTCTAAAAGATGTTCATTTAGGCCAGAGGTATGCGTGCAGGCATGTAACAGAAAGTGAGGATGTGTGTGCATGTCTGAGAGCGTGTGAACTGGGGAGTGTGTGAGAGGTGTGATCCTGCTCCTCCCCAACAGTGAAACTGGATTCTGCAGTTCACACTTTGTTTTACTATTGATCCAAAAGTCCACTGAAGAAGCAATTAATGAAAACAGATTAACACATATGGCTGCGATATCCAAGCACTACACCCAGGTGATCAGAGTAGTCCCAGTGCTGCCCTCAGACCCCCTCTACCCTGCACTCTTTTAGCTTCATTGACTTCTTGATAAACATCAATTTATACTTCAAGCAGTGGGAAAAGAGCAACTGAATCAGTATCTTTGGAAGTTAGACCAGTAATGTACAGGGTGTTTGTTGTTGAGTTAGATAAAAGCTTGCAGCAGCAGATATCCTAAAATAGCTAATATATAAGGAGATATATTTTTATTTATTGAGCAGATGCATTTTTGCGAAACAAGCTACGTTTTTGAGAAAGCAGATCAGCCCCTGTCGTAGTTGGGGGTTAAGGGTCGTGTTGCTCCGGTGTTCGACCATGAGATCAATTGGCTGAGCACCGGATTTAAGTCGGGGACCATTTGATTACAGACACAGCATCCTGATCCACCAGGGGTGGATCTAAGGTGTGGGTGGGGTGGGTAGGACGGCCAGGGCTGGCCATGGCCCTCCCAATCAAATACATGCCCGCCCCCAGATGCGAAAAATATTGAAATCTGGAGTGTTTAATTCTGTAAACCACAGCTGTCCAACTGATCGATCAATCTGTCATGGTGCGTTGCCAAGTCCAGTATGAGATTATTAATGGATAATGCTTCCGATCACCAAAATATACGCTCCCCCCCCCAGCGTAGCAAAATATATGTCGGGAACCCCCTCACAGTTTTAAAAATGCCATATATATACCGAGGGAAGCCCCGCCCACACAACTTAATATACTGAGAGGAGAAACGCTGGGCTAAACCCATAAACCCATAATGGATGTATTAGAAACAATGGCCAAGTTCACTCTAATTACAAAAAACCACAGTATACTGTACCAGAGAGCCAGGCAGTAAGTTCCAGCACTCTGTCTCTCAGGCCTGGTCATGAAGGCTATTTTAAAGTGAGCAGTGATCTAGGAAGCGTGGCACCAGCCTGGTCTGCTCATTTGCTGTGGGCGGGGCTCTGTGGTTGGGGTTCTGTGAGTGGAGCTCTGTGGGTGGGGTTCTGTGGGCAGTGCCCTGCAGGTAGGGCTCTGTGGTTGGGGTTCTGTGAGTGGAGCTCTGTGGGTGGGGTTCTGTGGGCAGTGCCCTGCAGGTAGGGCTCT
>JAODKF010000126.1:14367576-14379908 GCA_026779585.1 Mormyrus proboscirostris
AGACAGCCCCCCCCCCAAGTGGCGGCTGCCTTGCCCCCCCTTTTGAGTGCTGGCCTTTGAAAGGCTTATAATACATCATCACATAGGATCTGTTTTCTTTACAAAATGTTCACCCCAAAAAGCACTCAATATTCTCAGTGTTTTTGAGAATTATTTTTGTAAACGGTGCTCTGCTGCACTAAACACATTATTGCTTGTCAAATGCTTTATCTCTCATTTCATTCCCACAGAAAGGCATTCTTTACTTACACTATTTGTTTATGAAATTTTTAGTTTTGTCCTATTGCATTTTTAAATGTAAAATAGTCCTACCAGTGATGCATATTAAGGCACATACTGTAAAACACCAACTCATTTTTAAAGCTGACATAAATTAAACTAACGATGCAAAGAAGACATTAATGGGACGTAATAAAAGTCCCCTTCGATGTTTTATACTAATGAAGCATTAACCCTTATCCAGTTCATTTTGCCCAATCAGTATCCACTGGTGAAAGACTTATGTAGTTTAAAAATAGATCATGCATCCTGAGCATGACTGACATTCTTGTAACTTCTGTATAATGGATGGGAGGAATCAGCAGTGAGTATAATTTGCACATGGCATGATGTAGAGAAATCACACTACATCAGGATTCCAGTTCCCATTCCAAACAATCCCCTCAGTTCTGATTGGCTGTTTTCTATCACCTGAGCTTATGGATTTTTTTTTTTTTTGTAGCCCTTAAGTCTGCTGGCTTTCTGGGAAATACATTTCAGGGCTGTTTATGTTGCTGCAGTTCTATACGAGTCCAACCCTGAGGAAATTGGTCTTCTCTGAGATCACAGAAAGGATCTAAGCATGATCCTGCTTACCGGAGCGAAAGAGCAGAGAGTCGCAGTGAAAGTGTCCATTTCCTCTGCTATTTCACCACATGCCTAAATTACAGGAGTATTTTCAATATATACCGAAGGAAGGGTTACCGTCCCTATAAGACACTACAATACTTTCAGTGCAAAAAGGCTGAGTAACAGAACAATTAATAGAGACATAAAAAGCAATGCCAAGGACGATACAAGAGATTTTTATAAATCAATAGGGATTGACATAAATGTTATCCTTAAAATAACTTATAACATGTAGCAGTAACCTACCATATATAACATCATTTTTAAAAGAATACAACGTATCTCCACAACAACCAAAAAAAGAGAAAAAATATCTCCTTAAAACAAAAATTCACAGGGCCTTTTTGTTGTAGAATATGCTAATGAGTCTAATTATTGTATAACAACAACAGGAATTTACTGTGGACTTATCAATAAGTAAACAAATAACCAAATAACTAATTATCTGCCAGACAACAAAGTACAACACAGTATTAGAGCCTTCTTTTAAAGTTAGTGTAATTAAACATCATTGAAGTATTTTAAAGAACTCAAAATTTCAAATGAAAATTAACAGCCTGTCCAGGGGAAATGATTGCAATATAGACTGATGAAATTAAGACCTTTATTTGCTTTCCTTTATAATGAGGCACTTAAAAAGAGGATAAAAACACCCAGTAAAGGGGAAACAGTCAGAGAATTTCTGATTTAATTTACACTTCTCGACTCTAGTATATAATCGCATTTTATAAGCATGTACTGATCCCTGAAGGATGGTCTGTGGGGATCTGTTTGCTGAGCATGTGACAGTCCACAGAGCATTGTGAATGAAATTGAATTCCCTGCTCCAGGCATATGGAGATTAGGGAGCAATTCATGTCGGAACTGGGGATTGTCCGTATTGGCGAGACGAACGCGGTAAAATGGTTCACAGAAGGGCAATACAGCAGGACAGCAGAGATGAATAAATGAGAGGAATGGCACATCATTAGCAGAACAGAAAGCACACGGAAATCCATGCCATTTTATGCATGAAAAAGCTGCATTTTCAGGGCACGCATGCAATTACACGTTGTCATTATGCGTTACATTTTGGCTGCAGGTGAACTATATGCGAGTATAAATTCAGCAGGCAGTCGCCAGCAATGTGGGGAAAATGTGTGGTGCTACAAAAGACTGCAGCTACATACAGACATTAAAGTCTGGCTAAAAGCATGTATAGGGACACAGCTAATAGTATGTGGGGTGATGAAAAGCGGATGTGCGGGGGCGTGTGGGGGAGGGGGGAGAATTTAGGGCCAGGACACTCACAACCAGAACCCAAAGAGCACTGCAATATATGTACACAAAACACTGCATTATGCCTGAAGTGCAACCTTTCATACAAATATACAGTTACATATACAATTTAATACATATATGTTTATTGAATTTGTTAACTGAAATGGTGCAATTGACAACACTGTGCATGTTTTTTGTTTGTTTGTTTGTTACAAGTAGTTTGTATGGGGGAATGTGTAACTCTGTGTTCACCCTTGCAGCTTGTGGGAAGTTAACAGGAATAAGTGAACCTATCACAATTAAAACATCTGGATCGAGATTCGGCTCCTGGATGACCGATCCCTTGGCACCTGAAGGAGATACCAGGGTAAACGTGGACCACAAACCATTTGGTCGCAAACGTGTCGGAAAGTGCGCATGCAATGTCAATCACTAGTTACAGATATTTAAACTGAGCCTGTGTTTTTTTGCAGTCATGTATTGCAGATATTTTTTGCACAGGAGTCTATAAATATTTCACATCTTCATGCGCTACTGTTTTAAATTCAGCAGGAGCAACATAGCAGGATGGTTAGATCACTGAACTAGGTGTGCATTGTGTATATAAGTATGTACATGCAATGTGCATTTTAACAGCATGGGATTTATTCGGACAGGAATCTGTAGTGTCACCAGTCTCCAGTTAATATTCAGCAAAGACAAATACTTTTTTCGGAGCTGAAGATCTGATTTCACACTAACATTGCAGTTCAAAACTTAGATAGCCTGCTTTACCATTTGAAAATCTATTTTCAAAAAAGTTTTAGCTTAATTAGGGTTCAAGATTTATAAGAAGTAATAATTACTTTTCCTTGAATTCAATTATCCTTATCTGAGAGCAGCAGACTGTCCAAGGCTTATATGCAGAGTGACACTGGGCTACGTGACAAAAAACAAGAGAAGGTCATCACACAAAGACTGTGTTCTTCTGCAAAGTCATTTAGATTTTTTTATGATATAAAGTCAATTCAAAGCTTCTGAATAGTTTTTGGGTGATTTGTTAAGCTGTTATTCCTTGTTTTTCTCCACTAGGTCTGGTACATGGACGGCTACCACAACAACCGCTTTGTGCGGGAATACAGGTCCTTTCAAGATTTTATGACAGGCGATAATTTCACCTCCCACCGCCTCCCTCACCCCTGGTCTGGTACGGGCCAGGTGGTCTACAATGGCTCCATCTACTTCAACAAGTTCCAAAGTCATATCATTATCAAGTTCGACTTCAAGACCTCCACGATGAGCAAGTCCCGCCCCCTGGAATATGCCGGTTTCAATAACATGTACCACTACGCATGGGGTGGCCACTCAGATATCGACTTGATGGTGGATGAGGGAGGCTTGTGGGCTGTGTATGCAACCAATCAGAATGCTGGGAACATCGTTATCAGCAAGTTGAACCCCAACACGCTGCAGATTATTAAAAGCTGGAGCACCGATCACCCAAAAAGGAGCGCTGGCGAGGCCTTCATGATCTGTGGGACACTGTACGTCACCAATGGATACGCCGGGGGGACCAAAGTCTACTATGCCTTCAACACAAACTCCTCCACCTATGAGTATATTGACATAGCTTTACAGAACAAATACTCCCACATCTCAATGCTGGACTACAACCCCAAGGACAGGGCCCTGTATGCATGGAACAATGGCCATCAGGTACTCTATAACGTCACTCTGTACCACGTCATCCGTTCCGAAGAGCTGTAAGAGCAGATGTCAAACACGGATCACACTCATAGGGGATGACTGCCATAATGGAGTGACCCAGAAAGTATGTGTTTGCAGAAAAAAAAGAAAAACAAAGATATGTTAAAGGGACTGATGCTAAAAGGTCAGATATGAGGAACTTGTGGTGAAGTTGGTATCTGGCATTTGCTCAAAAGAAAACCTTGATAATGAACTGGAAGTCGGTAAACAGATTAGCGGGGAACCATGTGAACTGTGCGAGCAGAACCGAGGTTCGTAGGACTACTGAATCTGTACATCAGTACAGAATCCATTCATATCATTTATAACAATAAAACGAAGAAAAAAAAGAAAATTATGATGGAAATGGCCTGTGTAAGATGCTTGTTTTGTGGCTGTAATATGGATTTATGGAATTTTTCTTATTGCATGGGGAATTTATATGATCATAACCCTGTTGTTCTTGATATTTCTGTTGTATGATGCGGTTAAGCTACGTGGTTAGTTTCAGGACCAGTGGGGTTAACATATATGAACATGGTCATTCTTAGTTTTTAATATAGTACTGACATAACCATCTGCACAGGGAATTAATTATGCATCCTATCTGTGTCCAGTCAGATTATGCAGAAAGGACCTGTTTGGGTCAGACAGCCATTCATCCTTCAGTAATGGAGACTTCACAAGACTTTTCTGTAGAATAGTAATCTACCTTTCCATATCTCCATACAGAAGTGGCCTGCATCTCCATTTGTATTTGGAAATGTCTTGTATGTGAAATGAAGTAATTCAGTTCAGGTTCTGAATGTACCTTTTCAAGTTATATTGAATTCAATCTATCTGCAGGAAACAGGCCTTTTTTAATGCATACATTATACATGCTGATATTCAACTTTATAGTCATCTAATCGGTTTCGTTAAATTTCACTATAAGCAACCGTATTGTTTTTGGGTATGTGTAGACTAACAGTCTTCACTGGGTAGTGCATTTTGTAATTTAACAATATCTTTTATTAATTATGCCATAACTATTTTGTTGTATGCATGTTAAATGCACTGGAAGAATTATACAAGGTGTTATTGTCTGCCGAACAAATTTATTCTAGGGAAGTATGTGTGACACGTTATCCAAGGCTGACTCTAGCTTAAATTCCCTTACACACATAAGATAAATCCCAATTTAAATTATTAAAATTTCTTTTAAATTTTGTTTAATACGTACACATGCTGCGCCAAAGCAGTTCAGAAATTTAAACACTTAATAAATATTAATGATGCAATTAACTTATTCAAGACCTTACTGGACCTGCATTATCTAATGCCATTACAAATCAGAGCAGGCATGTTAGGCCAGCTCTCAATAATTCATAGAAAATTAAACTATGGATTTAAGTACAGTGCTGCTGTTGCACGAAAATAGCCTTGCATTACTGATCCCAAAATCAAAAGATTTGGCGCATCATATTAAATAACATTTTTCTTGGACATCCAGTAGATAGGAGACTAATTTTTGTCAAAAGTGACAAGATTCAGGGACAGTAACTTTACGTTTTACATTTACATCAGCAAGTTTATCTCATCCTTCATTGTCATTTCCTTATTTCAGAAAGATTTGCGGCAAAATTGCACTTGTCTGATGACATCGTCAATGTTCATTTTAAAGCAAAGTGAAGGGGCATTCAGAGTTGTTTACTTGTCCATAAGTAGGATCAATTATTCATTAATTTATGCATCGGAATAAGATCCAGATTTACAATGAAGATTTGTTTTACTAGTCTGTCTGCAGCAGTATTGTATACATTCCCTGTTAATGGCATTTAATCTCAGAGGACATAATGACTGACCAATAACACGGTATACATATATTCATCACACATATACACTGCATTTGTATATACATTGCATCAAATACATTTTGAATGATCAAAGAATATGAAAATGTACTGTTAGAACCTGATGGTCTTAAACGTTTGTTTTAATATCCAGCATATCAGTGTAAATAGCATCTAATACCTTTGATTTTAGTGTCAGTCATAGTTAATGTGTTATAGAGAGTACACCTGCCAAAAGATTGGAATTATACTATATATGTTCAGATACATGCAATATGTCCCTAGAATCAGCAAATTTGGCCCCATACTTGGGGGGGGGCTCCCTTATAAATGACCCCCTCAACCATGCACAGTTTGGAGATGGATGGTTTTTTTTTGTTAAAGAGTCTGATGGAAAAAAACACAGAATACTTTATGTTCCTTTAGTTCCAAGATACGGCTACTTAATACAAAAAAGCTATTTCAGTTCTAAAATATGTAAATACCATAATGCTTTAGAAGGCACAATAGTATGAAAAGAGTAATGAAAGTATTTGCAATAATGTGCAAATATCCATGCATATTTTCTCACAGACTGTTATGTGTGTGATTTTTGTTATTTACTGCTTAGTCTTGATTAGACATTGATCTTTATCTGTCAAGATGGAAGGTTTGCATTGTTCTAGTTTGGTAATTACATGGAAATATGGAGACCTTCCTATCAAAGTACTATTACTTCTGTTACTTCTGATGAGGAGAAAAGAAAAAGTAGCCCATAAATAAATGTAAATAGTTCACACTTTATATTATATGTGAGCTGGTTTAATTACTGTGCATCATATCACAACTGGGTGACACAAATTATTCTTTCGATGATTTAAATCAAGTGAATTTGAAAATATGGAAACGGGTCCATGTCCCATGTTGACGAATGACTTTTAACACATGTAATTAAGTGGGTTTATTGGACTCCAGAACAGCATTCTGTAGTTTTCCAAGCAGTTCAGTTTTCACACGGATTTACTGGAACATATGAGTCGTCCAGAATTACACATATCTATACATTTTAAAAATATTTTTGCTTGGTATTAGTGTTGAAAAGTAGTGTTGTTAAATGTCTGTAATTATTAGAAATGCAATAGCGCATCCAGGTAGCATGGCTGAGAAAAATATAGATTTTTTTGTTTATTTAATATGCGTTACTTTTATGTAGTTATTTTCATTGGTTTATTGCACTGAATTTAAGAAACAATAAACATAAATATATGCACTATAAATGTGTCTGATACTGTTTTCTCACTGAAAACTACTTGAACAAAAAGGCTGAATCTTAATTGATCTATATAAAATTAATCTGTAAAAGTAACAGGGCACAGCAGTTTTGAACCTATACTGTTATATGGAGACTGCAATTCAATTTCTAGAAGGCACACAGGTATAACCATTCAATTACAAGCCTGTGTACCATTCAAAATTATTTATTGTGTGTGTGTGTGTGTGTAGATCATGTTTATATTCAATAGCCCCCTCAATGTGATAAAAAAAAACGTTTGTTTGATGTTGTGGGGACCATTTTTCAGGTCCTCATAAAGATCTGAGAATGCAATCAAAAAAGTAAAAGTCTTGTATTCTGTTTCGCTACTAATGGTTAAAGTTAGGACTAGATATGGGTTAAGGTCGTCATGTTGGGATTACAGTTTTCCCTGTAGAAATGAATGAACAGTTCCCAAAAAGATATAATTACAAACCGCGCGTGTGTGTGTATGTGTGAATGCCTGTGTGTGTGTCTGGGATTGCGTGTGTATATGTGTGTGTGTGTCTGTACCTGCCCTATAATTACCTGGCAGTTGAGTGCTGCCTTTTGTTTCCTGTTTCCCAGCATAGGTACAAAAACACCATGTCCCTGTACTAGATAAGGATCACGGAAGATGGACTGATGATATGAAGTATCGCATAAAAACAACATTTGGCCTCCTATTTCCCCCATGGTTCCTCTCCTGTATGTTTTTATCCTTTTCAGAGAATCGGGTATATGAATTTGAATGGCTCTCGCATTGAATTGTGATCTGAGATGAATACAAACAGCTAGTTATACGATTTGATATTGTCCCTCTGAAGTCCTCTGTCTGTAAGCAACACCTGCAGTATTGTTTTCAGTTTGCTCCACTTCATAAATTCCTATATCCCTGTGTCAGGGTCAGCATAGTGTATCATTTGGGAAATATTTATTCACCGTAACAAGATCTCTGAGTGTGTCTTGCTGCTTGAAGATGTGGGCAATTTCCATCCATCTATCTTCCAACTGCTTGTCTCAGGCAAAATACAACGCAAAGCTTGGGCGAATCCTAGACATTACATGGCACATACCACATACAGACACACTCACATGCGCACACGCTACAGGCGGTTTATGGACAGCTATTAACCAAAATTCATGACTGCAGGAGGAAAATGGGATACCTTAGGAAAAGCGGTATGACTCCACACACATAGAACAGGTGGGATTGAGATCCTCAGTCCTGAAGGTGTGAGGTGACACTTCTACCTACGGAGTCTCTCTGCCGTCCCTCTGTAGTGTCCACGATTAAATTAGTCACCTTTCACATGGGCTCCTAAATGGCAGCTCATTGTGACATAAATCACACACTGTCAGCTGTGGGTTGACCTTTACAGTGGCTTGTAACCAAAATTAATTTGGGGGCGGGGGGTGTCCCCCTCAGTACATTTTACCGAAATGCGGGAGGGAGAGGTCTCTCTAGACTTCTTATGTCTATCGGGCCCTAGCCAGATGTCTAGTTTATCTACGCCTCGATCCGGCCAGCCTGGCATACTATGCATCTTGACGTTTCAATTTTAGTGCCCTGTTTTCAGCTGAGAAACAATCTATGTCCTTCACATCACTGTAGCTGTCTTTTCCCTAAACATGCCAAAAGTTAAAAAGAACACAAGGTCAGCAATCCAGAAGATCTTTAATCCCTCTCCCTGCAGCTAGAGGGAAGGCAATTAGGAGCAGGCAGAAAAAATGCTTGGTTATACAGACTAGATAATACCATGGATGACCTTGAGTGGGAGGGGCACGTGTGCTGAAAGAATGAGATACACCAAAATATGGTGGATATTTTTTTAAAAAACGGATATTGTAGCTGGATGCAAACAGGTGCAAGCCCACATTTACTGACACAGATTTAGATAATAATATATACTTATCAACATGAAAAGTGATTATATGACAGCAAATGAACAAATTAGTTTGAAAAAATTATTTTTGTGTCACATTTCAAATGAATGAAAAAACAGTTAAAGAACCAGTGTTCACATAGATGGAGCCTCTGTCTCCAGAGCTGAGAATTGTGTGTTCAAGTCCCATCAAGGTCAGCAATTCGCTGATGTGTGGCTGTACTCCCACAATATTGGTAGGGACCAAATCAGCCCCGACCCCCCCCACCCCCATATCCCTATGGTCCATATCCAAATCTATCCCCTTGCACAATACCAGTGCTTAGTTTTGCCTAACAAGGCCAATTTAAGGTTTCAACTGGGCTTAAGTGTAAATATAGCTTTGTAAGTTCAGCGCATGCATCCATTCATTTTCTGACTACTTAGAGAGGGTTGTGGGAAAAAGTTTAATATGTATAAATGTTTGTATTTGTATTATCTATTAATTGATTTTAAAAGCATTAGATAAAAGGTTTTTTGCAAGTTTTGAAAGGGTGATGTTTTTCCTGAAACATCATTGTTTCTCACTGTTGCTATACTGCTCCAGTCTGCCACACATTACAATTTTTCCAAGGCATGATAATCAACCATGGTAATGGTAATTAGCATTTGAAATGGTAATACGTTCCGTCAGAAAACATGTATTCATGTTTGTGGGAACCATCCATTCATTTCTAGGGGAAAAACCCTAATCCCTGAAATGGCAGCAATGACAACCGTAAAACTGAGTTTCCCCTTGTGGGGACCGAAGAGGTGGTCCCCGCAACGTCAAAATAATGGGTTTTTATCACATGTATGTAATATGTACACGATCCATACACGCACACACACACACACACACACCCTGGGCAAATTACAGACACTGTGGCAGGAAACTGGAGTTACCCACATAGGGAGAACATGCACTGCACACTCAGCTGGAGCTAAGAACTAAAACATTAACCACAGAGGTGTGAGGCAAAGTCAAAGTTATACGTAATTAATCTTGGCTGCTTTGCAGTATTATAAAATGCAAATCAGGTATCCCCCACTGTAACTTTCACCTTCATTATCGTATTATAACGCTGAGATTAGTGCAGCACTTCAGATATAGTATTAAACATGCAATTAGAACTCCATATAATAATATAAATGAAAAAATATCTTACAGCATCTTTAGTTGAATATATTTGGGCATTAAATGAAATGGTATGGTATTACTGTAATAAGTTACCTAACTCTTAAAGGGCAGTTAATGGCAAGATAATAGGGCTACAGGGAGCCCCGTATGGTATGTCGTTAGATAAAGGACAATGAGTAGCAGCAAACGGGGAGACTAGGAAAGCATCCCTGAAAGGCAGTACGACACTACAGTGCCCAGTCTCTCCTCAGCTGCCAGTGTTGCTGTCTATTATATTTCACTCTTGTATCAACTCCACAAGGAAGAATGCCAAATACAAGCCGCTTATATCTTTCTACCAAAAAGTTTTGTTTGTGTTTTTTCCCCCCTGCACCCTGGATGTATCATCTTTCAATGAAAAGGAGAGTTGTTAGTAAACCTTATTGTGGCAAAACAGCTGTTAATGTTACATAGCAAACAGCAAGTTAAACATTGAATTTAGTGATTAATTGTCATTGTTGACACACCACAGTGCACAACAATGAAATGTGTTCTCTGCATTTAACCCGTGTGCCAATGTGACATCACAGGGTCCAGCTAGTTCAGCACTGGGGAGCAGTGCTTGGGGGCGGTACCTTGCAGAGGGTACCTCAGTGGTGCCTTGCTGGTTGGGGGATTTGAACCCGCAGTCTTTCAATTACGAGTGCTCTTCCGTATCCAGCAAGCCACCACTTCGCACTTTATGTACTGATGTACTCATGTACTGATGAAATCAATGAAAATTCCAGTTTCTGTATGCACCGTCTTGTTTCCTACAGTACCTCTGTATACTATTAACAGCTGTTTAGTATATCAGCTGCACTGCCACTATAAACATAGACAGTACTTCCTGCACTAATTGTGTATGTAGTGTGCTTATTTGTTTAATGTGCAATGTTTGTTATGTTAGCAAGTAAATATAGGTAGTGGTGTTCACTCTCTGTCTTCCCCTTAATTTTGTGATAATTGTGCATGAATTCTTGCGCTAAAGAAATACTTCAATAACTCTGTCTTTAGCTCTGTAATATCTGTCCTGTCATGAATGTTGCACCATTGAGAATCAATGTTGATGAGGCAAATCACTTGCATGTCAAATATAGACATGCTGTAGGTATTAGCATACCATAAAAGTTAAAATACATAAAAAGAAAATCATATGATAAGAGATCTCCAATGCCACACCACCCTACTCTGATCTTGTTCTCGATTGGTTTTCATTGAAGTCCTTCTGTTTTTGAAGCAGAAATAACAAGGAAGTAATTATTAGGACTGACCTTGACTATTCCACTCACAGTTTACATCCTTAGATCATGTTCTATCATGTATGCTAAAGATATAAGAAAATATTTTGTCTTGTCACCTGTCCTTGTTTAATGAAAGTAGCATGTTCTTAAAGGTCTTTTTTGGACTCATTAATTAAGTTAGTAATTTCTGGAGAAGCCCCAAATTTTGTTACAATAAAATTATACGGAATAAATAAAATAGATATATACACAAATATAGTTAATCTTGTAGTGTGGAGTTCAATGTATCTTTGCATTGTACTGTATTACATTCAGTGTAGCCAGAGGTACTGACTGCTCATTAAATTATAGGGAGATTTCTTGAAAAGGTCATGTCTTGTCTTCCATAATTAAGGTATCAACTGTTATTACAAAAACTCCTTATAGGTTTACATAAAATTAAATTAATTATTTACTTTAATTCCTTATCCAGTCATTATCGCAGTAAACCTGGAGCCTCTCTCAGGAAGCACACAGCAAGAGGTACTGGATGGAATGTCAGTCTATCTCTGAGCAGGCACACACACACACACACACACACACACAAGTTTGTAATTAGATCTTTGTGGGGACTCTCAATTCATTTCTACAGAGAAAATAATACCAACATAATAACCTTAATCCCTACCCAGCCCTAACCTTAATCATAAGTAACCAATACTTTAGGCATTCACAGAATTTTGTGAGGACCAAAACAAATGGTCCCCACAACAACAAAGTAACAGGTTTTATTACATTATGTGGGACATTTGGTCCCCACAATGTAATATTAACATATTGGCACACACACACACACACACACACACACACACACACTCCACCCACACAGAGACGGGAAATGGACCATGAAGGTATCAGGCCTCAATGCCATCAACTATGCTTCACAATACACACACACACACACACATACACACACACGCCTTTAGCGAACATCAAACAACTTAACAGTTAATATAAACATGACCACACTGAAATTTGTCACATGGAATGTACGTGGAATTGGTTCCAGGG
>JAODKF010000126.1:14391178-14420302 GCA_026779585.1 Mormyrus proboscirostris
AATTAAACCTTTTACAAATAATATTACAAATAATAACATGTTGCCAACAAAATAAATCAAAATACATTCACTAACCAGAATACAAATAAATATTAAATAAATGCATAAACACCAATTTCCTGGCGACAGCTACACTAAGTTTATTTCTGGAATGTTTTGTATTGCCAAATACAAATGATGTGTTATGTATGTAATACTGAGGAAATTACTTTCAATTATGTTAAACTGTAAAAACAGTACAGAGTACAGTGACTGTACAACAGTGTTTTCTACCACAAACCTTAGGGCCGTATTATGGTATGACACCTATTGTTCTGCTGAAATCAAGTCCCAGCCTGTTCAGTATTACATATGATTAATATGATACAGCTCTTCCTTTATGCAAAAAAATTAAAATAAGAAAACAGTACAGACGCTCCCCAGTACAGTCGTTCCGTGTTACAATATTTACTGTACGATGGGTATAATTATTCAATAAATTGCAAGTGATATTTAACAGTTTGTTATAAAATAGGCTCTTTGCTAATGATTTTGCCCAACTGTAGGCTAATGTAAGTGTTCTAAGCATGTTTAAGTTAGGTTAGGTGTACTGTAATGAAATGCATTTTGAGCTTACGATTTTTACACCTTTCAATAAGTTTATCAGGACGTAACCCAATCATGTACCTTAAACTTAATACAGCTGAACGATTCACCCATGTCCTGCTTACAGAGTAATCAAAGCATTACGCATATCTGAATCTGTTCCTTGGAGACTTGCAATCAGAGTGGATGATGGAATGGTCCTTATGGATGACACTGCAGTTGTGACCCGCTGGGCCGGCAACTTTAAGCAGCTGTTTAAAGCTAACCCCTCCAGCTATGATGTTGGACATCTCTGAGTCCACGGTTCTTGAAGCTGATCCTCCGACAGTAGCAACTCCTGGTCAAAATTCTTGGTGAAACAAACCACTCTCCATCCCCAGTGCGCACCGCAAAACAAACTCTGCATCTTGTCTTGCACCCCAGAACAGCTTGATTTTCATTCATGAGGCTTTACAGACAGTGAGGTTATACGTACAAGACACAGGATTACATTGACTACATTTTTATATTACATTCACACACAAACACACATATATAAGCAAATACACACTTAAACAATCTTTGCTTCCATTTGGGAGTCAGGCGTCATCCCAACTGACAGGAAAACAGGATTTTATAGTCCCTATCTGGAAAGGGAAAGGTGTTCGCCTGGATTGCGGCAAGTACATGTCCTGCCCCACTCATCCTGCCCCCTCGTCGACCACGCCAACTTGTTAACCTCGTGTGGATCCCCTGTGTTCACCAGCTGTTCCTGAGTGTTACTCTGTATTTAAGTCCGTGTCACATTCATTTCCCCAGTCCAGTCATTGATGTTACATGTCTTTTTGTTGGAGTTGCCCCACAAATAAACCCCTTTTGGTTCATATTCACGGCTTCCGTCACCTGCTTCCTAGCGGATCGTGAAAGAATGACCAGACTCCACAAGAAAATGCCTCCCCTCATGGAAGCAGAATACCTCAGCGTAGCTGACAAGGTAATGCATTGGCTCGATCAGCCCAAAGTCTGGGATGATCCCCTGCTTCGGGCTCTAGCCTACCGGTGCAGGGACATCCTGGAAGAGATGTTCCTCCCCAGAGATGCGCACCAGGCTGGGGAGGTGCGCGAAACTCTGCGGTGGCTGAGACGCAGGGTGGCCGAAGTGAACTTAAAACAGGAAGCCGCAGCCCGTGGATTAGCTTACAGTCCTCTGGCGGAATTGCCAGAGGTGCTCCAGACTTCATGACAAAAGTTGAAAGCCAGCAGAAGCGGAGAAAACGGAGACAGGAAATCACGCAGGAGGTCTGTCTGGGGGCTGTCTATCTCTCCACTGTCTATCTCTCCGGCTATCTCTCACGCCTGCTGCAACTTGCCTTGACCATCTGCCCACCACATCGCTTGCCACGTCTGCAGCTTGCCCCTTTTTCGGGATGCGCCTGGCCCTTAAATGTGCCAGGTCTGTTTGGGACTCCATCCCGCGGGTCCCCAAGTTCCTGAACCGGGCAGCACCCCCTGTGGTTCCCGTGCCTGCAGCTTCACCCCCTGTGGTTCCTGTGCCTCCTGCTGGACCACCTGCTCTGTCCCCCGCTGGTCCTGAGTCAGCAGTGCCTGTGGCAACCCCCGTGGTTTCTGTGCCTGCACTTTCCAATGCTCCTGCTGCACCGCCTGCTGTACCTACGTCTCCGCTCGTGCCCAATACTTGGGTACATGCCTCATCCCCAGAGGTCCCCATGTCTCCTGCTTCGTCGCCCCCAGACGTCCACACGTCTCCTGCTTCATCACCCCCAGAGGTCCCCGTGGCACCCCCTGCTGGTCCTGTGTTGGCAGTTCCTGCGGCGCCCCCTGTGGTTGCTGCGCTCGAGACACCGCCCGAGGCCCCTGTTGTGCCCGAGACGCCGCCTAAGGCCCCTGTCCCTGAGGAGGCCCCGGACTGCCAGACCAACACTCCTCCCTCCATAGTGGAGTTGGAGGAGGAGCTTGAGTGGGACCCCTCAGGGATCTCCCTGACCACCCCAGTAACTTCCCCCTAGCGACTCCTCCACTGTCACCCCAGTGTGGCAGACCCCGACCGGGTCCTCGCCTCTCAGTCTCCCGGAAAGGGAGGGGACACCTGTGCCGAGGCCGGGGCCCGCCCGCCCTGCCCCCCAGCTCACCTGTGGTTCCCCTTGCTGTGGCTCGGTGGTCGCCTGCGGTCCCCCCGGCTTTGGCCCGGCCATCACCTCGTCGGTAGACTGCGGGTCCCCCGTCTCCGATTCATCAGTCGCCTATGCCTTAGCCGGCGACAACTACGCCTTCACCTGCTGCAGCTCCCTCCTCCCCTCCGCCTGTGTCCCCTCCGCCTTCCTCCTCGTCCCCTTCATTGTTCTCTCCTGCTCCCTCTTCGCGCTCGCCGAGGGTCCCTCCGGCTTCGGCCTCGCGGTCGCTTGCTGCCCCTGAGACTCCCGCCCCTCGCCTGCCGGGGTTTCCTCCGGCTCCCCGTTTTCCCCCCGCCCTTTGCTTCCTTGCCCCCTACCTCTGTTTGCCCCCTGTTCCTCTGTGCCTTCGAGTCCTTTTGTGCCCCCTGTGTTTCCTCTCCGTCCCTCTGTGCCTTTGTTCCTGTCTGATCCCTTCGTGCCTTCTGTGGGTGTGCCCCCTGGTATTGTCCCGTCATTGTCTCCCTCCTTGGGTTCTGTGTTCATTTTTGGTGCCCCTGTGTCAGTCTGCATTCCCAGTGGCTTGTCGTCTCTTGTCTGAGTTGGTCTCCCTGTGCCTGTTTTGCGTGTCTGTGCTGTTTCCTGTGCTCCATTGATGTTTGGACTGTATATCTGCCTGAGAGGGTCGCCAGCTGAGATCCTGAGGAGTTTCGCCATGTGGTGGGTGCAGCAACACGCCACATCAGCGCATGCTCCCGAACTTGACCTGATATATACAAGTTTTACAGCAACATATGCTGCCATCCAGACAGC
Organism: Mormyrus proboscirostris; assembly: GCA_026779585.1. Lineage (NCBI taxonomy): Eukaryota > Metazoa > Chordata > Actinopteri > Osteoglossiformes > Mormyridae > Mormyrus > Mormyrus proboscirostris. The sequence continues at coordinate 14,394,685 of JAODKF010000126.1, forward strand.
TTCTTGTTCAGAGAAAACCTTGTATATTTCAGCCAGACAATGCTAAATCACATTCTGTGAATATTGCAACAGCATTGCTCCATAGTAGAAGAATCCAAGTGCTAGACTGGCCGGTCTACAGTACAGACCTGTCACCCTTTGAAAACATTTAGTGCATCATGAAACGAAAAATGTGACAAAGAAGACCTCGAACTGTTCAGCAGTTGAAATTATATATCAGGCATGAATGGGATAAAATTTCACTTTCAAAACTCTAGCAAATGGTCTGCTCAGTTCCCAAACATTTGTTATAAGAAGAGGTAATGCAACACAATAGTAAACATGCCCCTATCCCAACTTGTTTGAAATGTGTTGCTGGCTTCAAATTCAAATAGAGCATAAAATTTGTTAGGTTCAACAGTTGATCTGTTGCTTTGTTCTATTTTCAATTAAATATGGGTTTATATGATTTGTAAATCACAGTATTCTGATTTTATTTACATTTTACAAAGCATCCCCACTTTTTTGGAAACGGGGCTGTATAACAGGCATATGTTTCTTTCAGGGACATATGGGACAATGCATAAGGCTATGAAATAATATGCCTTTAATGACAGTGGCTGTTGAGTTTTATGTAGTTCATCAGACTAATTCTAAAATCTTAGCTAAGTATAAACTTGTAAGCTTCCTTGTTCCACTCCTCCTGGTTTCATCCATTGCGATCCAGTTTGTTTCCAGTGTCTGTTCATTTAGTTCAATAAACCCTTTTGTTTTACCCCAACACCTGCCCGGAAGTTGTCCATTCCTCATGTCATGACAGAATGACTGGATTCTGGAAACTGCCTAGTGGGTGTCCCCAGCATCCCCCTAATGCGGCGTATGCCTTCCCCAGAACCCTCGCTGATCCCTCCACAGCAATCCCTCCTACGAGTCACCTGGATTGGAGGCAGTATCCTGTCCTGTGGAAGGTGCCTGAGGCTAGAGCAATTTTCAAGTGGGCTGGGGAGATACTGGCAGGGCTAACCACAGGCACAGATCCCCGGGAAACAAAGACGGTCCGGCATGGTTTGAGGTAGATGCAGCAGGTAATTGAGCAAGATGTTACTCTGCTCATCAGCTCTCCGCAGCTCCCCAATCTGGCTGAAGGAGGAGGAAGCGGAAGGAGCTGGCTATGTCCACATTTCTCATCTCATCAGATCCCATGCAGCCAGATCCCATCTTGTCTGAACCCATATACCAGAGCCGGGTGTGGTGCTTCTGCATGCCACTTCTCCAGAGCATGCTGCAATGCTGCCGCAGGACCTCCAGAGCCCTGCCCAGGGAAAGTTGCCACTATACCTGAGCTGAGTCCGCTGATCCCGGCCCGGAAGGGGCTGCCTCTAGTCCTAAGCCTTCAAGGTCTGGCCCATAGGGGCCTGCTTCACCCATCCTTATCCCTGCTGTATCCCCAGAAGTGGTCTTCACCTCTGTTGTGCCCCAGTGGCTATGTTTGTCTTTGTAGCACCCAAAAAGCCCATCTTCTGCTCTGCTGCACCTCCAAGAGGGGCTCCTTCATCCTTGTTTGCCTCAGGGGTGTTCCAGCTTTGCCACACTCAACTCCAGGTGTCCTGTCTTTGCCCTACTCAGCTCCAAGTATCCAGTTGCACCTGGTGTCTCAGCTGCACCTACTTGCCTCTAGGTATCCTGTCAGTTCCTGCTTTGTCTCCTGACGTTTCGTCGACTCCAGTCACATCTCTTGACGCCCTGCTGATACCCATCTCATGTCCTGATGCCCCGCTGGTGCCTGCCTTGTCTCCTGTCATCGGCCTTGAAACATACAAAGCCCAGTCTCCTCATAGTCCAACGGCTGACTCTCCGGTCACCACCAGACCACATTGGAGTGATCCGAAGTATGCCCTTCTGGAGGACTTGGAGTGGTACCCTCTGGACCTTGCCCTGAACCCAGCTCCCTGGCCCTCCACCTCACTCTAGGGCAGGGGTATCAAACTCCATACACTAATTGTTGAAAAAGAAGTTAAGCTCATTCTCCTTCTCCGCAGTTACCTCTCCTGTACTGTTGTAGTGTGTAGTGTAGTAGCGTGTGGCTCAGTGGGCTAAGCTGTGCGCCCGTAATCAGAAGGTCACCGGTTTAAACCGAGCCTCAGCATGTCTGTACATGTCCTTAAGCAAGGCCCTTAACCCTCTGGAGTCGATGGCATCGTCGGCGATGCCGAGTATGTTTCTCGTGTATTTCAGTTCATAACTCCCTGAAATCTTATTTTAGAAACATAAAAAAAACGCGGACTAAATCTGAAATCGGTCTTCTTTTCAAAACATCCATTGTTGGAAGTATTAACGTTTTTTAAATTATGACAAATCGGTTAAAATTAAACCATGTAACCTTACTTTGTTTTAGCTGCATCGGGGGCATGTAGTGTCGCTGTCACCCGAAGATCGCTATTCACATTCTAAATAGAATTCGTATGGAAATTTGACGAGCAGCGCAGCGGTGAAACGCGATCCAGATACATCCCCATCAGCGCCATAAAAGGGGGGTCGGGACGTGGCCAGGTGACAATGGCTCATTCATACACATGAAAGTTGCTACATATTCAATGAAAGGAGCCAGAAAAAGTGACATGATTTTATTTATCCAACTGACCATTTAGTCATCTTCATGTAGCCATATCTTTGCTGATCAGATATATAGGATCAAAACAAACTGCCACCATTGCTTACTGTGTACTTTTATAATGTTTCTGCAAGTGTTCCAAACTGCATTTTGCAATATCTATACTTTGATGTCAAATTACAAACTTCACATAAATCTTATATATTTACAAAGTACAATAAGGTTAAGATGAGTTTTATGCCAAAACAAATATATAACAAATAATTTATTTGCAATGAATTAAGTTTATGATATTGAATAAAATGTGTGACCATGCCCCAGTCAGTGAAAGTGTGTCCTCTACCCCTAGACTCCAGAGGGTCAACCCCCAGCTCCCTGGCCACTGCTACGGGTGGCTGCCCTTCGTGGACAACTTACTCCACAGAGAGCAAGTTGAGGGAGGTGTAAAGACAATTTCCCCACGGGGATTAATGAAGAATCAATTATAATCAATTATTACTCCTTCTTAAACAGCCTTCATGTTGTTGTCCATCAATTTTGCTATTGGGGAAACAGCACACAGTTCTAATGGGGAAGGGGGTACTGTCATGTTCTGCGTGTCTGACCCTCCTTCCTAATATGGCCCCGATGAGCTACGTCTGGTGCTTGTTGCTCCCCATTAGCCCTTGTGTACATAAGTCCCTGTTTGTTTCCTCATCCCCAATCTAGTCATTGACGTCAAACCCTCTTGTTACTGGTGCCCATTCTTGTTCCACTGCTTCTGTTTTGATCCCTCGTAATACCGTTTATTTACGGTCTTTGTTCTTTGAGTTCAATACACCCTCTTTTGCAACAACATTTAGCCTTGAGTCCTTTGTTCCTCAATTTCTGATAGCAAGAGAAGTTAAGTCTCAATATTTCCTTATAACAAACCCTTAAATTACTCAGCGAAAACAGTTTCATGAATTAAAATAAATTAGAATTATAAGAATATGTTTTGGTACTGTATTTCAGAATGAGCATATAAATGAACTGTAACAGGGGGACAATCTGTAGCAGTGGACTAAGCTTCGGTACCCGTGATCAAATGGTTGTCAGTTCAAGTCCAGCTTCAGCAAGATAGTCACATGTCTGTAAGCCCTTGAGCAAGACCCTTAACCCCCAGCTCCATGGGCACCACTACAGGTGGCTGCCCTTCGCTGCCAAGCTCACTCTCACCTATGTGAGTGTTTGTTATGGAGAACAAGATGGGGTAGGAAAAAAAGACAATTTCCCCATGGGGATCAATAAGTGTCATTGAAAACATGCTTTTAAAAGATATTTTCTAACTGATAAATGTTGCTATGAAGATTATTTTGAAAATAATTTAATATATACAGACATGGCCAAACGTATTGGCACCACATTTTATTCAAGTAATACATTGTTCTTTTTGAAAAATATCCATCATCCATGCATGATTTTATTTAGTTGAAAGTGGAACAATACAAAAAAAGCTGTGAAAATAGGTAAATTCTTGCTTATTCTACAAAGATATTCTTAAATCAATAATATTGATGCCCTTCAGGTGAAGAATTAGCTTTATTGCAGTGATACTTCAAGTAGACTTTTCTTTTAATTAGTATCACAGATGTCTTCAATCATATAATTGCTCAATTAGTCAGTTGAAATGGAGAAAAGTACCCACTCCGTTTACAAAAGTCGTAATACCAAAGATTTGAGTCCGAGCTGTTTTCAGTTTTTTTATATAGTCATAGATCAAGAGTAAGGTTTCTGTTCAATCAACAATGTGAAAAAAGAATGGGCACATCATTGTCACATCCAGCCCAGCCCGTCTGTCTGATCCATGTGTTTCCCCCTGAGCGGAGCTCCAAACTAGCCATGCCTGGGGCTTGTTAGTCTCACCTCTCATTTCTGCTCTCCTGTTAATCACTCACAGCTGCCTTCTGTTAGCTGCCTTCTGTTTGCTCCCTTGTTAGTCATGTATTTAAGTTCCCCAGTGTCACGTTCCCTAAGAAGAAAACTTAAAACAATAGGCTTCTTGTATGGTAACTTTTGGTTTGCGCTTTTTGCGAGTGATGGAACTTGTATGATTTTATTAATTTTAATTTTGTTCAGAGGAAATTGTGTGGGGGTGTTTTTGTTGTTGTTTGTAATGGACCCAATAATATAAGCTGTGTCTCTCTGGGGCATGTAAAGATGGAGCTAAAACTCCATTTTCAAATCACTTTTAACAAGTGAAAAGAGACTCTTTCCATGGTCATCCGAATAAATGTCCCCTATGGTTTTTTTAAATGAGCACTTCTCATTCAAGGTCAAAGAGTGAGGTTTTTCTCACACAGGTTATAGTCTATTTAAGCTAATGGACCTTTCAGCTAATGCTTCTGGTCAAATGTAATGCTCAGCACTTACTGTAGTTCCATTATCTATTTATCTGGGCACAGTCGGCTATGTAGCCGTTTGTCTGAGTGTATCGTGATCTAAGACTCTGTAGAGTTGTATGTTATTAGCTAAGCAGACATCCCTGGGAATCTTAGAAGTCAATGTGTTCCACTGCTACAACAGTAGCTATTACATATATATTTCTTCTTTTTTTTTTTTTTTACCCGCTTCTCAGTCTTAAATTTTAGTTTGGTCTTGAAGCTTTTGCCGCATGACTTCTTGTTTGTAAATTTCTTATGTTTAAACTGTCTTGCTTTCATTAACTTGATTTTTTTATTTTTTTTTTTTCTGGTAATTTTGCTTTTCACCGACTGAAGTGACTTCACCACTCAGTGCACCCGCATTAAGGGTCCATCAAGAAACTGCTTATGGTTGTATTTTGCTTGTTCCTAGCACTCAAAATGTTTAACCTGCATATATAAATGTAAATAATAGAAGTAATAATGACACACTGCCTGGCTTAAAAATGTCACCACTCGAATTAAAATCAGCAGGTACTTAAAAGCCAATGATAGCATCTTTATTAAAGCTTGGACACGTTATACAGCGATAAGGTGAAGTCAGCTGAATACCTGAATCTCTATTGAATGGCCAAGTTATCCCATCAATGGGGCTCGAACTGTTAAAGGGAGCACAAGAATCATCATTTTCACATGTGAATTGGGCAGCACAGAGTTTTGACCTTAACCCCACTGAAAGTCTTTGAGATGTGCTGAAGAATACTTTACCGAGTGGGTCAATTCGTGTATCATGAATACAAGATCTTGATGAGGAATTAATGCAAAGCTGGATGAAAGAAAATGCTGAAATGCTACATAAGCATATGGAAACAATACCTTAACGAATGTATATCACAATTCAAGTTTAAGGCGGTCCAACAATATATATATATATAACTGCAACTTTTCTTTTTCTTTGGCTAGGCAGTGTATTTGTATTACAGAACCAAGTACCATACAGTATGTAGGTAGGACGCCCGCGGGGGGCATGCATGCTGTAACAGGGGCACCAGTCTACCCCCCGCCCCCGCATGAACTGTCCCTGTCCCATTTGCTATTCATCTCTTCGCTCATTTTCGTTTAATTTCTCACAGATTCACCATGTGGTCTATGAGAGAGCCTACCAGTCAGGACGAGGATGATTGGGGTTGTCTGGGAAAGCGCATGCAAAAGCAGTGACCTAAACTTTAGGCTGATTTATTTTTTTAAACATATACTACATAATGTTGAAAAAGAACCATCGTTAAAATTGCAACGCTTTAAGTGTTGTTTTCTATCACAGAAAGTGTTTTAGTTCAACTTATTATTGTTTTTATATCCATCAGACTGTCACTGTCCTTTCTGTGTGACAATTACAGTACAAGGGACATTGGAATGTCATATTGATATTGACATCACACCTTTTGCAAGCCCAGTATAGAGGTCAGCACTATATGGCGCAGTGGGTAGAGCTGTCATCGCACTCACCGCTTTCTGTGTGTGCACCCTGAGTGTGAGTAACCCAGATCCTCCTTTACGTTCCTTCCACTGTCCAAAAACATGTAAATTAAGTGAATTGGAGTGCCTATATTGGCCCACTGCGTGACTGAGTATGCAATTGTTGGGTGGTTCCTGCCTAGTTCCAATCGTAATGTACATATATAATATATAACTAATTACTCAATAAATCATTATATTAATTGGTAGATTACTTGATTATTGATAAAAATCTATGGTGATAGCCTTTTCTTCTTATGGACAGTGAATCTTTTCTATTACGAGAGCAAGGTCAGAGAGTGTGAAGGACCTTGCTCGTGGCCCAGTGATTCTACTTGCTGTGGAATTTGCACCAGAACCTTCCAGTTGTAGAGACAGCATACCTACCAGCTGAGCCACACACTACCCCAGCTCTTCAAAAGCATTTTTCTTCAATTACTACTATCCATCCATTTTCTATAACATTTTGTCCTATTCAGGGTTACAGGGGGATCCAGAGCCCGTCCTGGAGGCTACGGATGCAAGCCAGGGAACAGTCTGGGATGGGGCTCCAACCCATCACATGGCACCCCCCCCCACACACACACCCACACACCATTCACTCACCCATGCACACCTAAACCAGAGAACCTGGAGGAAACCCCACGCCAACACGGGGAGAACATGCAAACTCCACACACAGAACCCTGGCACTCAAGCCCTGGTCCTAGAAGTGTAAGGCAGCAGTGTTGCACCACCCCTTAATAACTCTAATTCATGTTCTGTATAACCAAAAGAAAACTAATATCATCTCCTTGAAGTTCCAAGAATTCACTAGTTCACTAGGGTCAGTTCTTGTGCTAATATCAAAATAACTGTACAGCTAATATTGGAAGGAAGAACTTTTTCTGGAGTTGCTTGCACAGTGGATTCTTGTCTTTAGGAAGCATTTCACTTTAATGACCAGTGAAAAATGGAATTTTGTTACTGCAGGCACTGCAGATTAATAAGCGTTATTTGACTTTGATTTAATTTTACAAGGTGTCATCACTATGACCTGATATGTAATGGATGGTGCAACTGGCATGTAATTCTGAGAGGTTGCATAGGTGAACTAGTGTCGCACAGTGATGTGGCTGAAAGGAGAGGAGGTAATCTCTCTCTGCTCACTGCCAGTGAACCTGTGCTCACACAAACATGTTCCCTGCTGTACTAAAAAAAACTTATGAAGGATGTATGGATGGATAAAGAGAAATATAAAAACAATAATATGCAATGTATATTCTACAAGCACAGTGATCTGAACATCAGTATGCAGAGACAGTAAGCATCACACTGGATCAGTCTCCACTGAAAAGAATCAATGCATTAAATTTTCAATTTGACGATAAAATGAGTATTCCTGCAAACATTCATAACCCACTGGAAACAAATGACTATCAAATCAACAGAAAATGTGACTTTCATATTAATTCAAGTAAGCTGTCATATATAGCATTCTGTGGTTAGTCAGCTAAAAGGAGCAATAAGAGTCTGCCAGCTTACCATGTAAAATAGTAAATTAATTTTCATGAGCAACTCACAAACCATATGCATGGGGATACAAATTTTCTCTAATGAGAAAACTATAGGTAGAGAAGGAAAGAAGGATAGAGGAGAGGACTTCTATTGCTGCTCATTCTTTGCCGGTGCGCATAATATAATAGAAAATACTGGAACACTGCATCATTGGGGAGGGGGAATTGTGAATGCATAATTTAATTTGATGTCTTCGTTATAGTTTACTTAATAGGACTGAATAAACAGGATAATGTTTTCCATGAGTGAAAAAAGAACATACATTGTGGCAAAAATGTGCCACGTGAATCTCTTCCTTCCTACACTAACTGAATGATGAGTCCATCCTTATACCCACCACTTGAACATTTGCCCCTTAACACTGTGTCTTCATTATGATGTAATTATACAGCAACTTGCGTTACCAAGGATTAATTCCGTACCGAAGGGACCATAACAATCTATTGAACGGTAGTTAGCTCGGCCTTCTGGATCCATCCACCTAAGACGACATACAGTCATAATATGACAAGTGAAGGCAATGCCACTAAAATACACTCTCTCCAACAAACGCAGGCTGCATTTCGTTCAATAAAGCATATATCACAGCGATGACAAACGAGACTGCTTGTCTTTCGAATCTGCGTCAGTATGGAGGTTCCATCAATACTCTGACAACGAGGAAGTCGCCAGTTTCTGCTGAGATTTAGGAATACAGTTACTGGGAGGACCTGTGGTGTTTTCCTTATACAGAGAATGTCTTAGAACCTCCTTAATTACGACATGGTACCTAACATTATGATATAAGCTAATACAAATGTGCATCCATATCACACCCAAGCTGTCAATGTTCTTATTAATGGCTGCTCCCAGCCATAGGGCACCACCAGCACAAGGGCACAATTACAAATTATAGGATACTGGACTCACATCAGAGTAAAACAGCCTTCAGAGACTCCTGTACAAGCATGCATTTAACTGTATAATCTTATAACTTTTCCATTCTTTTGATTGCAAGCAACATTTCATCTCCTTGAAGTTCCAAGAATTCACTAGTTCACTAGGGTCAGCTCTTGTGCTTATTTGTTCCTTCAAAACAGAGTTGGCGCTTTTATCCTGTAACACCACCAGCACGCTCAGACCGTAGAGCTAAATAAGTGGGGAGTGACTCGACTCATCTCCCGATCGCGCCGGGGCTCTGAAAACACGCTCTTCCGCATGCCGCTTTTGTGCGCGGCCCTGACACATGGTATCCTGCATGTGCAGAGTCACACTGAAGCACTATCAGACCTGCGAGGTCCCCCGGTCCTCTCCTACCGCAGAGTCTCTTTAGCAAGATTCAGTCTGTGCTGTTCCCGATCTTCATTCACTATAAGCTGCGTCAAAAGCTTAATACAAATTTCTTGTTTTGTTATTTTCATATACTACAGGTATATGCATCAGAGTAGCTTGAAGTGCTTTGCTACCTGTAAGCTGCCAATTATTAACACTCATTTATGTGAATGCTCAAGACAATGTTCCAAATCCACTGTATCATGCTCCTGTGGCTCACCCGAAAAATAACTAATTCTAACTTGTGTAACCATGACAGCTCATTTACCTGTGTAGAGCATCAGAGCAACCTTCTTGGAGAAGATAGACAGGAGACATCTGTGCTCCACCTGGGCTGCTATCGCTTTCATATCACAATATGACCCATCCAACTGCCTGGATTAATTCATTTCTTCTCACAGCTCAATTCTTCAGCAGGAAAAATGTCTCTTCCTTCAAACAATCTGTGTGGAACAATGACCAGGCCTTAGAATGGCTCCAGGTCAGCTGAACCAATGAAGCGTCAGAGGCATGTGCTCCATGCTGGCTTTCCCATTGAAACGGGTCAGTGCTGTTTCATTCCTCCCCAGTGGCAGAGGGTGTCCTACCCCTTACCCCAGGCCCTTCATTTCCTGCCCAGCTGGATGTTTTACCATGAATCTAGTTATGGTATCATTGAGATGAATGCAGAAAAAAATGATGTGTAGTTTTCCACACTTGTATGAACCGATGCATCCTTACAGTAGTTGCATCCGCAGACTCGGCCTCTGAGGTCTCAGGGGACTTTTTCCCAAGCAAAGCAGAAATACAGATCTGAAGCCAAAGTTCCTGTGAGGGTTGAAATTTTGCTTGTGAAATCCAGACACATGTGGTGAAATGACGTGGTTGTTGGCAAAGCTGTCGGTAGAACACAGGATTCTGGCTGGACCACAAAGCTGCATTTATGATGTAAGCTACCCCACAGTAACCAAATCATGCTTCTCGGGATATCACTGGTGCCTCTGACAACATACCTCAAGATACGTTTAGCACCAACATGACACAAATGCTAAATCTTGGACGGCTCGGAGGCAATTTTCTGAATAGAATGAGTTCCCTTCTAAGCTTAGACTTAGGTCTTAACACTCAGGCCTTAGTCCACCTAGGTCACCCACCACCCCCCTAGTCCATCTGCCTGCTCGCCAGTGTCATCGTCCTGCCCACCTATGGCGTCACCCCTACCTGCCTGTCACCCCCTGCCTCCTATGTCACCACCTGCCTGCCTAGTCCATCTGCTTGCCTGCCTATGTTGCCCCCTGCCTGCCTATGTCACCCCCAGGCCACCTAATCCATCTGCTTGCCTGCCTATGTTGCCCCCCTGCCTGCCTATGTCACCCCCAGGTCACCTAATCCATCTGCTTGCCTGCCTATGTTGCCCCCCTGCCTGCCTATGTCACCCCCAGGCCACCTAATCCATCTGCTTACCTGCCTATCTCACCATCTTGCCCGCCTACTCTATCAGCTTGCCCAGCTATGCTGACCTCATGCCGGCCTTTGTCACCCTCCTTCCTGCCTGTGTCGCTGCCCTGCTCGTGTATTTAGGCCCCCCTGCCCACCTGTGTCTCCCCCCTGCCCGCTTAGTCCATCGGCCTGCCCATCTATGTCACCCCCTGCCTGCCTACTCCATCCGCCTGTCAAACTGGCAGTACTTGTGGACTGCACTACACAACGAATATGTGTCCCATTACAGCTCTACATGGGAAGTAGGGAAGCGGTGCCCTAATGGTTAGGGAGACACACTTGTTATTGAAAGATTGTAAGTTTGAATCCCTGACCTGCAAGGCACCTCTGAGGTACCCTGAGTAAGGTACTGCCCCCAAGCACTGCTCCCTGGGTGCTGAATTAGCTGCCCCCTGCTATGTTGCATATGGGTTAAATGCAGGGGACACATTTTGTTGTTGTGCACTGTGTGCTGTGGTGTGTTAACAATGACAATCACTAAATTCTAAATTATCCTTTGAGAACCTAGTCATGTGTCCAGGCTCAAAGATTACGCAACTAATCGCAAGAAACTATTTTACCCCATTTACGCTGTCACTGCTTAAAGGTGGAATATAATGGATCCGATTTAAGCAGGCCCTCGGTTCTGATAGAACCCTGTCATCATACAGTGGATACAGTCAATGGGTAGTTCAGGGCATCCAGGTACTGAACATACATCAGACACAAGTTGTTTCTGCCCAGCAAATGCACTGCTTTGATTATATTTTGGTTGTATGGAATTGTAAATCGCTAGGTACTAATGTTTCTGCAATTCTTAGCCAGATAAATGTATACTAGAGTGTTAGTGTAAAAGCACTGGACATTGACTGAACCACCTTCCACTATGTCTTTGCAGCCACTGATTTGAATAGGGTAATAACTGCTCAGGTACACCTCATAAATGGGCTATATACTGTAAGGGGAGTTACAGAAAGGAATCCTTTTTGTACTTTGCAAAAGCGACAGGATGTTGTATTTTCTGCCACAATGAGAGAAAAATATAAGCAGTTGACCTAAATTCAAACCCTTCACTCTACATCACCAATGGTAACAGCATCCCTAACATGAAGCTTGTCAAGGTGGAGAACCAAACTGACAGGTCTATATATAAACAAATCATGGTGGAAAACCTGCTTCGGCCTGCAAAAACAAGTCTTCTGAGTTCATTTTTCAGCAGGACAAAGACACAGAGGACACAGCTTGGCAGTAACACAATGTTGTAGAGGCGCAGTTGGAGATGATTTGACATCAGGCTGAATTATGATGCCAGAACTATTTTGTAATATACTTAACAATTCTTTCTTTCGCGATTCTCTAATAAAAGAAAGCACATTGTTCTATCCCCTGCGCTTCAAGCTTGAACAATATATATATGGCAATAAATAAGCTTTTTAGCACAATACATTTAATTATGCTGCCATGGTTGGTCAATATTGTGCTATGCTGCTAATATCTCATTCAGAATATATTCAGCTGAAACAATTTCTCCTCTTGTCTTCTGTCCAGTGCCATCTGGTCATGAACTCACTGCACACTGACAGTACTGGCCTGCCTCAACGGCCAGTGAAAAGCTACTGCCTGATCCAGTCTCCTGATCCAGCTGTCAGCAGACGCCCCTCTGTGGCCGGCCTAGCGGAGCCAGACCCCCTGTCAATGTCGTCAGTAACCAAAACACTCTCACATACTTTATGGCTATATTTGTAATTTATACTTTTATAAACATTTTAGTTTTAGAAAAAAATTCAAATTAGAAAAGTTTTCTTAAACTTAGTTAAATCAACTGTTAAAGCAAACAGAGATCCGCGAAAAAATGTCAACCTCTATAAATAAGTATTCAAAGCAGGAATCCAAACAAAATTGCTTGCCATAAAATTGCTGAATTGTACACTCCTAGGCTAAAAAAAAACACGGCCCAAACCCAAATTGCACAACATTAAGCTTTGGCCCATTTGTTTGCCCAGGAGTGAATACTATGACATTACGAGGTAAAGCAACACGAAGAATGAAAATGTAACCAGATGGGGTGTGCGTCCCTAGCTCACTGTAACGACACGTCACTGAGCCAGCGAGCAGGGACGCAGCCATAATGCAGACAGAAACAGGCACTCCAGGAGAAGAACAGACAGTGTGGATGACTTCTCCTGCTGTCGCCCAATTCTCATCAGAACAAAAGAGACCCCATACAGCTACCCGCCCAAAGTCTACTCATCACATTTATGTACTTCAGCCAGCCAGGATATTATAAGTTAAACAGAATGAGTTTCAGGGAAAAACAAAAAGAATGTAAGCTAATTTGCATTGATATACATGCATTTCTTTGTCTTTAAGTGAAAGCACTCACACGTGCTTTCGTTTGATCCCTGACTGGTTTCTTTGCTCGTTCCCACTGACACCCCTGTGCAGCAGACACTGTCATGCATGCAGCAGAAGCACAACAAATAAGGCTAGTTCATAATTATCTTACAAATGTTTGTTTCAATTGTTATATTCCAGCAGCTATGTATGGAAAATGTCTAGTATACAGTCATAGTTGAACCATCAACTTCCTGATCACAGAAGTGAACAAACCTGCAGAGCCATATGGCGTTCCCATTGTCTTCTTGGGATTTGCATGTTCTCCAAATATTTACACAAGATTCTAACAGGAACTTTAGATTCATGCTGCATTGAAGACCGTCTCTTTAGTACTGGAATTACGTATGCTGGTGCGTGTGCGTCCTGCTGTGGACTTGTTGGTGTCCTGTTCTTCCTGAGATGGGTTCCCGGCCCAAGGTAAGAGGTATGAAATATGGATGAATGGATGGAAGCACATGGGTGCATTACCATATAGGGACATTCACTGAAAAACATGCTGACATTTATTACTGATTAATGGCTCAAATGAGTTAGCAAGTGCACTGTAAATAAACTGATCATTCACTGAAAATGCTAAACACTATGCTGGTAATACATCGGTGTGCTTGTGTCATCATTAAAATGTAATTCAATTAACTGAATTTTAGTTATTTGAGTTTTCAGTAGTGCTGAATCTCTAAAATGCATCAATTTCAACTTTCATAATGTGAAAACCCTCAAAATCAATATGCAGTAAGTTGTTACCTGTGATATTTTATTCTCGACCTAAAACTGAGTATAGCGTACACAGTGCTATTGATTTTCTTTTATGGGCCATTTTTACACGACATAAGAGTAACAATGAGCCTTGAAACATTGACCTTGATTTTTTTTTTTCTTTCATTGAAGGATACAGCTTTTCTTTTTACCTTATAATTTGGGGATAAATCTCTGGATGCAAGGTTTTAGAACATTCTAGGCTGTATGGCTCCCTTAAGGTAGCATAAGGAGAGAACTCAACACCTATTGCGGACTGAATTAGATATTTTACCAGATTCCAAGTCTTTCAGTCACATTTTCCTGCTCGTAACTCATGAGACTACAGCTGTCCCTTCTGCATCTTGACTTCATCATCGATTCCTTATGACACAATAAGGAATGCTTCTTTTTTTTTTGGAAATATGAAGGCCAGCAGATGACACAAAGTTTCTCATAAATGCACAGAGATAGTTGGAGGATGGCAAGTGTGTTTATGGCAGCCTCTGGCGTGACGTGATCTGCCAGTGATCTTTGTATCTCCCATTACTTGTATCTTTTCACTTTGCTCCACTCACATACTTACTTCACTCTCCATGCGAACCAAGGGAACCAAAAACATTTAAGTGGTTTTCCAGATTTGGGGGAGGGGGGGGCTGCACCCCAAGCCCCCGCCATGTTGAATGATGTCACCTCATGCCCTGGTTTTCTGCAGAACTTCTCTGCAAAGGGCAAATTTATAGTAAACAGAGAAAATGCCTTCATGTTTTATTATAAGGAAATCTTATAAATATTTAATCAGTCAATCAATCGGTCAATCAACAAGTTGCTTATTCTGCCAGCTCTTGCTCTCTGTGCAATTACCTGTGGTCCTGTTACCTGTGGTCCTGTTACCTGTGGTCCTGTCCAATGCCAAAGCAGCTTCACCCAGCCTGGGTGTGTGACATGATAGTATTACCTACTGCATCACCATGCCATACATAAAATGCTATCAGATTCACCAAAATTCTACTGGAATGATTTATAATCAGACTACTCCCCTCAAACATAACAATATTCACAAGTTGACTTGAATCTTGTGTGTAATCTGGGATGGATTGACCATCTATAAACATTCTGTTTGATTATAGGCCCTAATCGCAGCTTCTGGGAATGCAAGTCCAAGCTGAGCTTTATTCCTTCAGCACTTTTTCTCAGGATGAAGCTCCCTGCCACCAGACTACACAGCACCTCGAGCTGTGCCACATCGTGTAATGTGCAGCAGGCTGCCGCCATGGTTATGCAGATCGCCCAGACTACACAGCACCTCGAGCTGTGCCACATCGTGTGATGCTTATGCAGGTCGCCCAGACCACGCAGTACCTTGAGCTGTGCCACATCGTGTGATGCTTATGCAGGTCGCCCAGACCACACAACACCTTGAGCTGTGCCACATCGTGTGATGTGCAGAGGGCTGCCGCCATGCTCATGCAGATCGCCCAGACCACACAACACCTTGAGATGTGCCACATCGTGTGATGTGCAGCAGGCTGCCGCCATGGTTATGCAGATCGCCCAGACCACACAGCACCTCGAGCTGTGCCAGGACGTGTGATGTGCAGTGGGCTGCCGCCATGGTTATGCAGATCACCCATGGAACTAGACACTCTGACTTGCCTCTGGAACAAGACTTAAAATTCTGATGACTGAAATATTCACTTTTTTTGCAGAACGCAAGCTACCGAGATGCCATATGACATGAGCATTAATCAATATGTGTTTTTGATAATATACTGGAAAGTATGTGTAATATTTCCTTCATAAATTTTGCTTAAACCATGGTAAACGGAATCTGTACTTTGAATGCTGCCAGCATTTAGAATGAATAATGGCTTTGGTTTTATTTCTACATGCATATAAAAATGGGACGTTTCATTGTTTGTGAATGCTTTCTTATATTCAGAGTTTGTAATTCGATTTTAAAATTTATGTATTTATGTGTTTAATCTATGTATTTTCTCAAGCATGAACAACTCACACACATAAATATATGTGGAAATGTGTGTATGTATATTTATAACCTGTTTTTCTCTTACAGATTATATATAGAATACATATAAAAATTCAACATTTGAAATGCAACAGGGCACATCCTGAAGTTCCATGCTGATGCTCAGAGTGCTATATAAACTCTGCCAAGAAAGTCACATTGGTAAGCTGTCAGAACATGCAGCAATTAATGCCAGTTAAAGATGTCAGTTGAAGAGTGAACGTACAGGGCTAAGAATGTCATGCATACTGCGCATTTTTGCTGAGCAAGGAAGTGAAACTCAGGTAAATAATAGATGCAGCAGAGGAGCTGGAGAGCTGAGCTTGAAAAGACTCCTTTATATACCTACGCAGCTGACTGCGCAGACACGCAGGTTGCAGTGCATTCCGCACTCTTTCCACTGTGAAAGCAACCCGCTCCCTGACATTTCATTTTTTGTAATCAATAGCCTGATTTCAGAAGGTAAAATACTTGTATCCCCAAATATTGACATAATTTTTTCCATTTTTTCCCAGATTGCATTATTTTTAACTCAGTCATTGTTTTATTTTTATTTGCTTCATTTAGTTTTTTATTAAATTATCTGAAACCTTTCTTCAATCCATTTTCAGATTTTGGAAAGTTTACGTGCAGATTATTGTTGGGAACCTTGGATCGGGGACAATCAGCGCCCACAGTGTTTTTCAGCAGACACCTCAAAAGCATATGGATTAAATAAAAAAAACTGTTGGAGTTTTGTTTTTGTTATAGTGTAGTGAATAAAACAACAACTGTTTCCGGCAATTTGTCCCAAAGCAGCTCCACAGTTCACTGCACAGGTGACAGCATGAAAAATTCAGATTCCTGCGGAGGCTGCTAATCTGGTTTAACAGTCCCCCACCTACTCCGTAGGTCATTTAACATCAGAGGGAGAATCCTGAAAAGAGAAGCCAAAGCTAAGCTCATAATTCCCTCCTTAGCCCCCTCCCCCCCCCCCACCCCGCTACTATCAGCTCCCCAGGACACACCACCTGACAGAGCTCAAGAGTTTCCCAAAATATCTCGAAAATCAAACAGGAGATGTCTTTTGTTTTGCTCTTTGGTATGCAGGCCAAAAGGCTTGCCATCGCTTTTCATCTTCTCGCCTGGGATGGCGCCCTGCTCTCCGGGTGCCCAGCTTGGCCTTGAAATGACTGCCAAATCGACAGAAGTGTCAGCTGGCTTTATGAGCTGCTGTTATTATTTACATAATCAAAGGTTCCTGATGCATATGCATAGGAGAGGCGCAGGGAACATCAAAGCCGCGCCCGTCATATCATTAAAGTTTCATGGTACAGTACAAGGCACTGCGTGGGGGCTGCTAATGGCTTCGTTGCTGAGCTGATGCTGAAGACATATGCTGTGTCACAGACAAAGCTGTTATTCCATGCAGTTGACAGTGAAGTCTAAATATGTCAGGAATCCATAGATGGAGTGAGGATAACCTATTAGAAAGGTGACAGTATTGGTTAAAAGGCAAAATAGTTTTAGGTATTTGGCTGGATGAGATGCTCTGCATGTGCAGGGTCTCTCCATGTGTTTTCAGCTGTAGCAATTATTTCAGTTTGACAAGAACCATAGGCATTACTGTCACTAGAAATAGCTCGGCCCTTTAAGTCAAAGCAAGACTAAGGATGACTTTCTACGGAAAACAAAAATTGCATCAGTTTAACAAACCATTGTCTGGTTTCTGGTGGCAGGTGCCATGTTACCTATAGAAACATGTTTGTCAGTAGAGCGTCTGTCAGTTTGATATGAATGAAGGTGTCTGTCTAGGAAGTAGAAAAGCAATGGTTTATTATGACACCTTATACTGTCAAAGAGCCTCAGAAAGCAGCATTTGTATTGTTATTCTTTTAAAAGAGAGAGTGGAAATTCTATAACAGCCCATATATTCACGTTCCGTAATATTGAATACTAGTTCTAGCACTAATATTCATTTTAATAATAAAGAATAATTGCCCTGCCACCAATAAACATGAGATTCATTTTTGTAGATTCAGTATGAAACATATCTAACAGATAATCTACTGTCTCTATACTTTGACTATTAAGGATTTATAGAGAATGATTATGTTAAATGATTGGGGTGCTGTAAGGGGGGATTTTGGATGATTCACGGGGCCCCAGAATGACAGGGGCCCTAAAGCATTTGGAACATAATTGGATTGGTCTGGGGTTGGGGGCCCAATATCATACGCTCTCATGGGGCCCAAATCCTCTATCAACGCCCCCGTGCCTGAAGTCTATGCATTACAGTATATAAGTACACTGTATAATGCATGGCTATTCAACTCACGGTCCTCAAGGGCCAAGCCCTGCTGATTTTCCAACCTTTCTTCACTTGTGAGCCAGATGTGAAGCCTCTGACCAATCAGAATCAGTATTTATTAAATTAACTACCGGGGAGAACTGAAAACAAGGCCTGGATTTGGAATCGAGGGCCTGAGTTGAATAGCCCTGGTATAATGAATAGCGAGTATTTTTTTTAATGAAGTACTTTTTACACATTGTTCAAGTTCCCAGACAAAATATTTTAAGGTAGCTTACAACATGCTGTGCTGTTGTACAGAGATGTACGTATGGAAAAATAGTTTAAGGACTGTGCAAATTCTGTTGAAGCTGATGTGTCCAAGGTACATACAGTGATGAAGGCTCAGTTTCATTTGTTATGACCAAGCTTTTAAAAGCGCAGCACTCGGGTTGGAAAGGGTGGAAGATGCATAATAAGTGGGGCTTCCGTGTCAAGGTGATATATTTAACTGACATGTCTGTCTAAAACAACTGCTGATGCAAGCTGACAGCAATCTGCTGGGGCCCTGAGGCAGGTACGCCTGAGAGATGTTATGTTTCTAAAGGAGCTTATGCAGCCCATAAAGTTGCTTTACCTCCTGCAGGTGGCGCTCTATAAAAATGCAACTCCCGTTTCTAAGCGCTATGCAGATAATAGAGGTAATTGCACATCATCGTACGTGAGCACTGTGATTGGCTTAACATCTGTTGATGCCACTTTCTTTACTGTGGAGATTACATTTGTGAACTGGCTAGGCGTACACCCAAATGGGTACAGATTTCTTACCCTCTTTCTGCAGTGCTGTGAGTCAGAGAGGAATCTGCTGTTGAAACACGCAGAGAGACTAACTAGGTAATATTCTTGTATTCTCTGTTTTGCAGGTCCCTGTGGCATTGCCCGCAGACATCCTGTTCAGCGAGCATGTTAGATGCTACAGTATAAACAATGGTGCTAATTCAAAGGCTCTCCTAAGCGGGGCCCCATTGTGTTAACATTAAGTTTGTCCCATTGATGAGTTCTCAGCCAAGAGACAGAGAGAGAGAAAACGACTTTGTCCCCTTATAATAATTTTCTCATTCTGTCATATGCAGGATGCTCTCATCCTTTCACTGCACTGGTTGTGTCTGCTTGAGATTCTTAATGAGAATGCAGGCAGGATCTCTAAATTATTTAATAGGTATGAAAAGAATTTCTGACTCTCCCCCTTGCTCCATCTGAAAATAGTCTTTCTTATAAAAGGAACATTGAATTAATATTTCATTTCCAGACTAAAATGCAGGCTGCTTCTTTTAATCTTGTCAGTCAAAGTTTAGTTCATGCTATCCATAATTAGACCAGTGTGACTAACACAGTGCATCTCTTTGTTTTCTTTTTGTTTGTATATCAATTGAGGCTCAATACACATGTAGAAGTGGCACAATTTTGTTTGAATTTAGATGTTTTTTTTTCTTTGCAGGTATGATATGCTTAGGATTCTACAGTCTTAATATATCATACTTTTTCACAATATCTGAGTGTTTTTGCTATGTTTTACTTTTTCATCAAAAGCAAGAAGGAAAATCCAATTCACTGTCAAGCCTGAGCCACTATCTGCTGGCTCCAAATCCCTGTCCACTTACCTCCAGAGCAATAACCACACAGATATGGCGATTAATCATGCCTGATTTGAGTGTGAGACTCTAGCAATATCACATCGTCGCGTCTGCTGCCTGGATTCTGGGGGCAGCTGGTAATTTCCCTGACAGGCAGTGGCTGTGATCTGGACACTCTCCTGAGCCCTCACTGTCACGAAGTTTTGACCAATATTTTCATCCCAGCACTCTAGGCTTCAAGTAATCTCAGAGAGAGACCATTGGTGGCAACAGTGCAATGTTATACTGAAATGGCATATAAGGTAAATAATATCCCAGGCCAAGACACACAAGTAAATCCAAATACTTAAATATAGCTGTGTAATGTACATACAACCCATTATTGGATGAACATCTGAAAAAAGCATAAGGAATAATTTTTAATTCAAAATCGATGACAAAAACTAAACTAAAGATGATCTGATTTCAACATTATACTTTCACTAAGTGCAATCAACATCTGCTTCACTCTACAGTAAGATACTCCATCAGTTTTTAAAAATTAAAGCAGGCCGTTGACTCCTTTGCATTAACTATAAATAATTAACACAGTCTGCATCTGTGTCTGCATCAAGTTCGTCCACATGCTATGAGTGTGTGCCAAAGGTGAGTGACACCCATTACAGGCAAACGCCCCCAAATCATGAAGTTTGACATGTGAGACCATCTCTCATCACATCATAGTGTTTGTCTAAAAAAGAATCAAATGACATCAAAAAACAGTGGGAGGCGTGGCAAATTAAACTGATGGAAGATTATGACTAAAAAGACACTGACTATACAAATAATTGACTACAGATGTATCATAACAAACATACTTTGTAATAATCCTTTAACATGCAATAGTAGCATAAGAGACCGATACAGAATATTGCAAGGAAGAAAGACATGTATTGTGTATCACATTTAATGTGTAATGCATATGAATTAAATGTTAATTTATAAATGATTCAGTAATCTTCAACACACGTGGACTTTCTTTTAAATGCACTTTCCTATCTGTTTACAAGAGACCCAGTCGCATTGAAAATGCATTCTCATTGGCTTATCTTATTTTTCGGGGCAGAAATGCCAGGGCTGTTTGAATTTGAGTTAGAATCGTCCCCTGATAATCAGTGATGGATTAGCCATATTGCTGCAGGATTTATGGATCTCAGTGGTGACAGATGGCTGGGATGCACGAATGCTCGGAATCAGAATCGCCATCACAACATAGTACCAGAGTTTAGTCCGGAGCAAGAGTGAAGGCAGCCTCTGCCTCGTATCTGCTTCTGCACATTCAGCTCCGGCCCACTGGAGGTCCATGTGTAGGATCGACTTGGGCTGAAGTCTCTGTGCTGGTGGTACTGCTGCTCAGGTCCCTGCTTTGCCAGAAAAGTCCCACCAACACTCTGTCTAAGATTGCTTGCCCAGGTACTGGATAAGAGAGTTAGTGATTTGGGAGCTTTCTAAAATGCATCAGCAAAATCGAAAAACGTAGAGAACCACAGTATAACGAAACAGTAAGATTATCTTTTTCAATTAAAATATGCAGATATTAGATTTAAGTCTATAAAGCTCCATGTAATATCCTTACTTGTACATATGAGTCTGATCATTCAGTTTACTTGGACCTTCCAAGACTTAAATTGTTAATTTCAAAGTACAAGTTGCGTGTTTAAACCTCTGCCCATTCCCTGCTTGCTGAATAATAGTGCATGCAAAGATAAAAACCAATAACTGTGATTAGCTTTGGTTAACTAAACTGCTTCAAAAAGAAATAGTTTAATATCTTGAACTATATGTCAAAGCTTAACAATATTACTTTGCTTTTCTGGTGTCATTCATTTCCTGTGACTTTTCAATGTACGATATTAGCCGAATACTATAATTTACGCATGACACCTAGCTAATTAAATCACTGGGGATGAGCCATCGCAATATGCTTAAGTCATTTGGATGTTTGCTAAAGCAGAAAGCCAGGAGGCCTGTCTTGGCTGGATGATGCTGAGACTTGCCCACGGCTGGCTGATGCCCCAGGGTGATCCTGACCTCATCTCTCTGGGTCTTTTAGCCTGACTTTAAATTAAACGGTGCCAGCTGCCAAAAGTACAATGCTGTGCCTCTGGAATAAATGCAATTGGTAGCAAACCGAAATCACATAGGCTCTGACTATGAAAGAGCAGAAAACTCCGAACAGCATTTGAAGGACACTGCATAACTGTACATCTGCTTCTACATTTATATGGCAGATGCTTTTGTCTAAAGTGATGTATAAGTGAGTGTTAGAAAACAGTGTCAATCAGTGTCTCTGGAGCAATCGGGGGTTAAGGACCTTAGTAAAGGGCTCAGCCGTGAAATCCCACTGACCATGAACATAGAGCATTAAACTACAGTGACACACCACCTTTATGTACCACATACTGTATCAATGACTGAGACATAAACATATATGTAAATAGGTTCAAGCCAGACAATGTACGACTCATTGAGCCATAGTCAGAAGCATAATATCCCAGCTAGAGTCTGAATAGTTGGCCATAATTAAACTGCCAAATGACTGAATAGAATGGACCCTCACAAAATATTACATGGAAAATTTCATGCACAAAAAACAAAAATGCTTGACGCTCTTTCTGGAGTGACATGACGACTCAGGAATTCACCAAAAATCAGTCTAGAGTGGTTCCTATTTAGGACAATTTGTATTATTTGTAGAAAGTACCTACTAGATCGTATCTAAGCGACAGTGCAACTCCAGTGGAACAGAGATCCAATGAATCAGTTTCAACTGAACTATGTTGACCTATGTGCCTGCAAACGATTTGTATCTTCTCATATACCCATTAAGCAAGGGTACCCTGCCAAACCGCTCATCTAGGGTGAGCTTTGTCTCCATTTGCAAGGCTTTAAAACCCAAATTGCAATGCTGTGTTGACAGGTTTAGTGTGTACATTTTGAGCCATAGTGTACTGCAAGTAACTAATACAAAGTAATGCTGTGGCAAGTATATAATGTGTACCACTAATTACTAACTGATAATTCTGTGTCGCTGCCATTTTGTTTGCTTCTGTTATAATTCACTGAAAAACTGAGCCAAGTTTTCTTGAAATGATCACCTTTAAATGTTGTTGGCCCCAAGACATTTTGATTTGATTACTAAGAAAACTATTTGATAAATTGGAAATATTATCTTTTCCAATGAATATCAGCCAATACTGATATGTTAACCAATGTATCATGCATTTCTAAGGCTAATATTGATTTTTACTTGGCTAGCTAATCAACTACCTCAGAGTCTTGACCATTGGTACCATAGCTAGCAAAAGTAATGACCTTTTTGCACTGCAAAAGAGGAATTCTTACCAAAAGCGTCACAGAGCAAAGACCAATAGAGAGAGTGTTTTGCTCTTCAAAACAGGGGTGAATTTCCCAAAAGCATCATGGTGCAAAGGTCACCAGGAAGTGCTTCTTTTATGAATGTTAATGATTCTTCCCTGTCATCCGAAGTTTCATGCACCTGCATGTCAGTGTTGCTACCTTCCACATCTACTGGCAGCACAGGAGTACGAGAGCGTGCAACCATAAAGTAGGAGTATCTGTAAGAAGGATTTTGCCCCCCAGAATAATTTCTAGTAGCGGATTCATCATGAAACATTCATGCACCTTTACCCGACCGCTACTCATGATGGTCAGTTACTGCATTAGGGTTCATTCATCCTGACAATACATATCAATAAAGGCCACCCCCACCAAGATTTCCATTCTCGTAAAGCTCTTTTTCTACATTATTCTAAAATCCACAGAATCCTACCTTTATACTATTTGAGGGGCCTTACAGCTGTTACAGAAATAAAACATGACAATATAAGTTCAGACCAGCGGTGGGGGATGCAGTTAAAAAAATACAAGTTTTAAAATAACATTTAATTGTTTATTACTTGTCAGCCTCTACATCTCCTCCTGTGTCTTCTCCTCAAGTCTCCCTCCGCCGCGGCCTTTACTCTCCCACTGGTTTCTCAGCCTTCCTCTGCCCGTCCTTCTTGATCTCTTCACTCGATGTAATGAGGCCTCTGATACACTCTGCTCTGTCCTACGCACAGGCCTCCAAGCCTGGCATCCCCTCTCCTCATTCGGACCAGCATGCTCGTAACCCTCTCACCCTTGGCTTTCCATCATTATCTGGGGGCGACGGACGAGGCTCAGAATGACTGAGAGGAAATGGCAAAAGACGCCCTGTGGATCTGGCTGAATATCAATCACTTACCCTCCTTCTCTGCTGCCATCACTGCCGCTATAAACAGCCACTGTCATGAAGAAATCAACGCCGCCACCTTAAACACATGCAAACCATCCTTTACTTTCAACACCCTCCCAAACCTCCTTCCACCCACTACCATGACTGCTGTTGGCTCTTTCACTTTCTTCCAAAAGAAAGTCTCAGCTATTGTCAGCAAAGTCGCTGCACTTACCGCTCACACCGCACCACTCTCTCAGCCTAGTCCATCACTCCACTCAGTTAGTTCTCTGAATATCTGTCTCCTCACTAACTGACCTGTTCCCTGGATTATATCCCCTCGCATCTCCTCTAAGGCATCTTTCCTACACCCCTGCACGCATTCAAACGATCAACACATCACCCATGACACATGGTACATTCCCTACTGCAGTCAAGCATGCTTGAGTAACCATACTGTTTAAAACGACCCACACTTGACCCTTCACTTGAAAAATCTCTCAGCTCATTTCTCTGTAAAACTCTTGAGTTTACTGTGAATCGGGTGTCTGACTTTCTCATGCTGAACAGTCCCCTGGACACTTGACTGCCCTCCTGAATGTTGTGGATGCGAAAGCTGCATCTCAGCCATGTGCTCATAATGATAGATCTTTTGGTAGCTTTGATACGGTACCACCGGTTTTTCAAAAAGAGGAAGACTATTACTCAGTAGTAAACTGAGGCCTTCTGGTAGTCTCTTATTCCAAAAAACATGGTGGAACAAATTCTCTGTAGTTTCTAATGCAGAAGGCAGTTACTTGTATCAGTGGCAAGGAACCCACGGGGCTAAAAATGGAATCTAACTGTCCAGCAAAAGAATTGTAGTTAGTATCTGAACGGTTACTCTCTGATGTCTGTCTTCAGCCCAACTCTTCAATTGTAGAGTTTTGTAATACGTTCCTAGGCATATTCAATTCCTTTTAAATATTTTTACACTCCGAATTAGTGCACAGTTGTGAGGTTTAACCGGCATTATCTTTACATACTTCCCCATTGCGACAACATATACAAATATTTAACCTGAAATCATGTTAACATTTAAAGTGTTACGCTTCTAACTATGCATTTTTTTGCAAGATGGAAACATCTGAATTTAAGGTGATTCATATAGAGTAGTTGATTTCGGGCTCAATAAAATCCCATGAGGTTGGGTTCTAAGGCGTTTTTCCACCGCACCATTTACCGTACTTTCGGCACTATCGGTACCTCCAGAAAGTGCCGAAAGTACGGTACTTCATTCGTGTTGGTTTTCCACCGGCGCCAAATGACATCATCAGTGACCGCCCCTGACTGACATGTTTAAATCATATTTTCTTTTTTAAAAAAAAAAACAACAAAACCGCCCAAAATTAAAACAAAGCAGTAAAAATTAGCTTACTGCTAATTCAGTCTTTTTAAAGCAAACAAATTATTTAATTATGTTTTTTGATTTTCAAGCGGCATTGCAC
>JAODKF010000126.1:14420402-14432022 GCA_026779585.1 Mormyrus proboscirostris
AAATTTCGGTACTGGTACTCGACCGGAAGTCAATGGAAAAGCGAAAGTACCGTACTTTGTGCGGTGGAAAAGTGCCCTAAATAGTTATGCAGTTCAAAATTTTCAAAACAGAATTTTATCGGGGGATGGTACAGTGGTTATCACTGTTACCTCACACCTCTGGGACCAGGGTTCAGGTCTCCACCAGGGTTGCATGTGTGTGAGGTTTGTGGGTTTGCATGTTCTCCCCCATCCTGGGTTGTTCCCTACTTGTGCCCA
This sequence comes from Mormyrus proboscirostris, assembly GCA_026779585.1. Lineage (NCBI taxonomy): Eukaryota > Metazoa > Chordata > Actinopteri > Osteoglossiformes > Mormyridae > Mormyrus > Mormyrus proboscirostris. The sequence continues at coordinate 14,420,661 of JAODKF010000126.1, forward strand.
TAGTCTCCAGGATCTGTTTTGGATCGGCTTCAACAGCTAATAAGTCTCACATTTATCGTGGCTATTGAGTTGCTGTAATGCGTGTGCACGAAAAAACACAGGTGGGATATTATGATAGGTTTCTGACTTGTTAGTCCACTTTTGCGCTGAACAGGTCCCTCAATAAGAAACTTACACAGAGAGAATTCAATTTTTTAAATATCCTGTTATTAACTTTTCCAAGTATATACAATGCAAATCCTTAGTACAGTTGCACACCTCATACATTTTTGATGGCATGATTTTCATCTGAGCCTTTTCTGAGGCAATTTGTGGGTTTTGTTCAAACAATTCATCCTTAGATCAACTGTTAAAGTATGAATCCACAATCATGCTTTAATCGTTTAATGACTTCACTCATGCTGACATGAGTAATAATCTATCGGGCATGGTACACTCTGTTGTGGTGAACTGAGACTGAGTGGCCAGTTTATTAGCAAGGCTTGCAATGAGACTGCTTCTAAAAATAATGAATTATTTGTCTCCAGTTGAATACATACATCACACAGACTGGGTCTAGAGGTTCATTTATTGTTTGGCTAAGCATTAGAATGGCTAATTTTAATGTGATTATTCTTGCCAGACATGGTGATTCTACCATGTCACAAACAAACTTCTCGATGCATTTTTTCCATGCTACATTGTCTAGAGAAAGGTTCCCCAATTAGTTGACCCTAGTTTTCCAAAATGAGGGGAAGGGAGAAGTTAACTATAAAACCTTCTGTTTCTGGTGCCGGATTAAATTATTTGGTCTGCCTGTTGAGTACCCATGTCTAGGTTTTACAGGGAACAGTGAAATAAACAAAGAGCAAAGCTGCAGTTAGAGACAGCTGGGTGTGAAAACACCCCGTTCATGTGAGAGATCAGCGGAGAACGGTCAGGCAGGAGGCAAACAGAAACACGAGCGCAAAACCAACAGCTCAGTGATGTGCGGAAATGCTCCTCTGAGTATCTGGAGACAAAAGTGTAGGGAGAGTCTGCCCATGGCCACACTATATTGTGTTTTTCCTTAAAGTTTTTACTATAAAAAGCAGAAAATTCATTAACAAAAATTATTTTGTTTTATTATTATCAGGCTTGTGAACAAATTAATTGAATTTCTTATGGGAAAAATTGCCTTGGTTCGCGTAAAAATTGGTTTGCGACCACTTTCCTGGAATGGATTGTGTTTGTGAACCACAGGCACCACTGTAAACTGTAAAATAGGCAACCTAATTTTTTTTCATCGTGACTAAATCGATGCTTGGACAAGCTGATGAAGGTTTTTATCCACTCCTGGACATATTGGTGTGATTCAATAAGTAGCAGAGTTTGAGAAAACAATGTTTATTAAGAAACTAGTCTTAAAAAGCAGACCTTAGTGATGACGATAATCATGACTGCCAGAGCTTTAGCCTAAAACAACAACAAATACATATACAGTTTTTTTATTAATTAAAGCAGAATCTTATTTATGCCGTGGAGGGTTTAGCCTGAATAAAACCTTAAGTCATTCCTCGTTGCCTATTCTGTTTTCACTAATGAACATACATCTTTGTCATATTGGAATGTGTTTGCTACTGAATAACTGCCTTTTTATAAACTACTTTCCACAATGCAATTTCTAGTTGCCCAACATACACATACATTCATGCTACACAGTGGGGTAGGTGAGATTGAAGGTTCATTGTATAGTACCTGACAGTTTGCACAAACAGTGAAAGAATCCAACATCATGCTTTATATACATACATTATAAACTGTCTTAAATGTATATATTCAATATAATGAATGAACTGACTGTGAACATTAGGAATCTGTACTCCTACAAAGCTAGCACTCTCACAGACACTGACATCACTTCTGGTTTAGCATAAGTAAAATAATCCTAATTGACGATTACAGTTTTTTGCGATTGCTTAACCACAATTTTGAGAACGGGGCCCAGTTTTCCAAAACACTCCACACATTTTACACAGCACAACAACTCCAATCATTTGCAAAATGTATCACTTATACAAAAACCATACAATTTCATACAAAAACCCTATTTTCTTGTCATAACATCCATCAAATGGTCTGATCCTGTTTGAATCCAACGCTTTTAGAATTTACACAGAGAAAAAAGTAAATGTAAAAATAATTGTGTAAAAATAAATTCAACACTACATGACACCAATTGTGCAGGCTAGTGAAAATATTTCTTTTCATGTATTCAAGTCAGTCAATACTGAACATTTCAACAAGACATTCATAAGAAAACATTTTCCAGTTATCATACAGTATTACTGAACGTACCATTGGACTGTAAGCTAACAGTAGGAACAACTAAGACAACTAAATATCATCTCTCCGGCTTGCTGGATCTGGCCACAGGGCCTCGTCAACATTGCAGGCTACTGTACGTTTTTATTTGCAAGGAAACATGGGAAGAATCTTCTGGAGTGACAATTGAATGAGGGGCATCTGGGGATACGGCCGGCAATCATGCACCTTCCACCACCATGCTGAAAAGAACTCCTCAAAGCTGTTTAGGATGCTGGAAGGTACTGGACTGTAAATTGTGGTTGTTGATGAAACCAGTTTTGGACCTCAGCAGAATGATGAAAAGCAAACTTTTTGTTTGCTGCTGTAATATTATTGTGTAATCTGTCTAAAAATGTAAGAATGAGGTCAGTGTTGTAAGGACCCAAGATGGCATGGTGGTGGAGGACCCCATCCTGTGAGATGGCAGCACAAAGGGTGATGTTACCCCCATGTTGCCCTGGTACACTGACAATGGCCCTGTGTCCAGTGATGGTTCTTCCCCTTCGTCTCACTGTTCTCAGGTTAAATCCAGCCGCATCAATATATATATAAACTCATGCTGGACTTCCTCCACATAGATTTACAAAATTCTCTGAAATACAATAAAAGATTACATTGTGCAGAACAATGTACTGTAGGTCTGCTACACAATAAAATTATATGTACAGCTACAAAAGGTTATGTGTGCAGTGCACAATACCACAGTCAGTGAACATTATTGAAAATTGTGATCCGTGACAATATGGGTTTGAATTTCTCTAAGTCTGATTGCATTATTGGCCAAAGCGAGGTGTATAATCTCTCTCTCTCTTGCTCCTGTGTGAATATGGGGCCTCTCCCTCCTTGGTGTTCTCGACATTCACTCCTATGTTGTCCAAACAAAACACAGCTAACTGTAAAATGATACAGGAATAGGTACCAACCCTGTGGATGCATAGTATATGTAGTAAGCTATGGATTTTCTGTTCACAGAAGATACGTTTCTCACCTGTGCCCTTGACAAAATGGCCGAACTACTGGTGCCAGCGTGTACCTGCTTAGGTTAGGCTGATCTAACTGTGTACCTGCTTAGGTTAGGTTGATGTAACTGTGTACCTGCTTAGGTTAGGCTGATCTAACTGTGTACCTGCTTAGGTTAGGTTGATGTAACTGTGTACCTGCTTAGGTTAGGCTGTACTCTCAGTCCAGCCTCCCTCAGTGTTAGTCCGTGGTTTATTATTTGATCCACAAGTGTAGCATGGATTTCATTAGACAGATTTGGTTGTCTACTTCTTTGTGCACATCCTACTCCTCCTCCAGGTCTTCCTCTACCTCTACCTCAGCCTCTTCCTCCACCTTGTTCTCTCTGGATTCCTCCACACATCTGCACTCTCCCTCATCTTGACATCGTCCATTGTTGTTGGCCAGGTGACCTGTTGCCTTTTTATAGTGCTTGTAAACCTGATGGGTATGTCTATAATTATGCACCTGTGTGTGTACAAACCTGGTGGCCGTGTTTAACCAGTTGATTCATGGGTGTGTTCATGTGAAAGCTTTTACTTTGAAACTGCAAGGAAGTGACATGATATATTTCTGTGTGAAATGTGTACAAGCGTGTTTAGTGTTTTGCAAAAGTGTGAAGCTGACAATGTGCTTATAATCTGGGCTGGTGTTTTGCTCCTTGAGTGTCAGGTTTAGCTAATTCTGGAGTTTTTAATTTTAGTGTGCAAGCAATAGCAAAAAACTGTAAGCAGAACTGCAATGCTCCCATTGTAGTAAAATATGCTCAGTTGTGAGTGCATGCATGCATTTATCATGCATGCTTTCATTAGGCCTAGTTTCTTTGGCCAATTTCTTATGATTAAAATCACAGCATCACTAGAGCCAAATAATGCCGAAACACCCACAGAAACTGATTAAAGAGACAATACTGACGCCCTCTCTATGGTTTCTGAGCATTCCCCTTTTAGGGATGCACTGTATACTATCATTAGACATAGATGTCCACCAAGGCTGCTCTCCCCGTAATGAGGCTGCTCTTCCTAACTCCATGGCTTAAGGTCAGGGGTTTGAGGAGCTGGTATTCTGGTACAGCATGTATTCCGTGATCTGATCACTCTTTGTCTTCCTATCATGCTTAGAAACATGTGAGAACAGTTTTGAGTCATTGTGTTTAAATTATGATCACTGTGTGCCAGCTGTACTTATCTTTTGTGACCTGTGTTTTCTATTTGGCATCAATGTTCACCACTGCACAAAATGTGTTTTGATGAATGAGAATCTGTTTAGAGTTTTGCAAAAAAGGCGACTCAGATCTACAAATTGTGTCCAACTAGGTGATCTCTGTTTAAACTTTTGCCAAACAAGTGACTGATTGAACAAATGAGTCATGGCAAATGGCAGTTTTGCTCCAAGAATAAGGTTTAGTGTTTTAGAAAAACTGTAATTTAAACATAATAATGTAATATGTGATACTATTCAGTATTAAAGTGATGCTTACATTTGTGCAAGTCCAAATCTCAAGAATGCTGAATTTTAAACCACTTTTACTAGATGTTGAATATTTGACGCTTGCAAAAAGGCTACAATTCACCCAGCCACACCCAGTCAGTCCTGTCTCTGCTTTCCTTCAATACCAAAGCATACCTTTATTGTTACTAATGTCTCTATTGTTTTGATGTGACACTGGAGAGGGTCCACCTTTAAATTTTGCTGCTGTGGAAACAACAATGACAATAATGTATCTGAATATGAAGCTCGTGAACTGATGACTGGGTCTCTTCAGAGAATTCTTGGGTACGACTAGTTTGACTGTGTCGAGTGAGCGGTATCTCGGGGAGTCCCGAATGAAGCACCTTGCATTGTGAGGGAGCGTCAATTACGGCACTACAGCAAATGTGGGTATTTCCCTGGGGGTGATCCGACTCGCAGCATCCTTATTACTGAGGTTTTCAACTACTTCCTGGTGAGGTTTTTGTCTCATGATCTGGTTTGTTTTGCTTCATGCATGCTCTCCTAGTTTTCTAGTGACTTGGATTTCATTTGTTTTGATTGTTTGCCCTGTAGTCAGGTTGACTCTACCTGCTTTTCAACCATTTGCTTGTCTGCATGTCTTAGACTTGCAATTCTAGAAATAAATCCGTTGCTCCAGCACTTGGATCCTCTCCCTGCCCTGTGATTACAATATAAGAGTGAATAGAAAGTAACTACATTAATACGGAGCCTAAGGGAAGAGGGTCCACTATGGAATATTACATTATACTGATATATAATGGGTACCTTTACATCTGCTTACAGCTTCAATTTTTTCCAATGATATAGTATGACATCTACTATGACCGATTATCCAGTACAGAGCCTCTTCGAGGAAGCACAGGGCACTGGGCAGGAGACACCCTGGACGGGATGCCAGTCCATCACAGACACTTGCAAGTGCAATTCATAAACACTGCTTTACCTGACCATACATATTGGCTTGTGAGAGGAAACCTCCTCCACAAGCAGAGAAAGAACAAGCAGGCTGCACATATGCACAGAGCTGGGGATGGGAATTGAGCTCCCAGCCCAGATGGTGTTGGGCCTCATTGCCTCCCGCTGAGCCTTAAATATCACAGTCACGTCTTGGTTACCATTTTATTTCCTTAACTATCATGCCATCTGCTGTTAAAGGACAGAAGATTTCGATAAGAGACCTGAAAGAGGGACATTTTTAGAAGAGTGATTGTCCACCCATGTAAAAAGCTCTTGACTGTTTCAGGGACATTTTTGTAGAAGAGGCACATTGATTTTAATAAGTTCACGGACATCAGAAGTACGTCAGCAGCAAGACTTTTGTGTCACTTTGTACAAAAGTGTCTTCTTAAAGAGTTTTTAAAGTATAAAGTACTGCACATCAAACTCATCAAACAAAAAAGGATACTTCAATGTATATAAGAGCAATTAGCCTCGGTTTTCATACCACTGCTTATGTAATTCTGAAGGGCATATGCACAAACCTTCGATAAGAATGATGAAACAGAAAGAGTAAATAATCGTGTCTGTTGTTTGGCCTCAGACCACAGTCTGCCTCATTTCTCAGTGCTGTGATTTTATCTGAACTGACATAGTGTATTTCAGCCACCAGAGTTAAGGACCTGCAACGCCTTTTAATGAAGAATGTTACAAATACCATAAATGCCAGTGAGTGATGACCATCAACTGCATATAACAAAATATTAGCACTATGTTAAACATATTACAAATTGTTTAAGATACAGAGGAAAATGTAATATTCAGAAACAAAAGTGTAGGATATGGATTATTCATATTTTGAGCAAGAATACCCTTCTTACTGGGGAAATGTATAACACAATCTAATAGTCTAATGTTTCTGCACACACTGAGATTTTCTACATTTGCATGTTACCCACTTAACATTTACTAAATATACACTCAATATTCTTTGCTAACAAATACATTTTCAGCATGTTCACCATTTGAGTACCTTTTTTAGTAAGAAAATGTCATATCTTTGATTCATCAAAGTAACCTCCTCCAGCAGTTATAACAGCAGAGAAAATTCGAGGTATTTTTTCTGCAAGGGAGATTATGCTATTATGTAGAGATCCTGCTCTGTTTTGTGGGATGAAAGTTAACTAGTGCATTTAAAGTTAAAGGACAGCCTAGAATTTGACTCTGCCATCACCACACAACCAGTTAACAGGATGTCAGACACGCACTGTTACAGAGTCTTTCCATGTTATAAAGGAACATTGTTTTACTTGACTTTTTCCATTTTCATTTTTGGTTGTTCACGCAACCTTTTAATGCTAAACAAGAATTAAAAATCTGCAGTTTATGAAATAAATAGAAAAGTGGTAAAAACCTGGGTGCAAAACTTTTTGACTGCTAGTGTGTGTGCCTTCATATTCAGCAAATATCCAATAATACCAGTGACTTCTTGTCAGAGTGCAAGCAGGCAAGGGAGCCGAGAGCAGCCGGATTGAGGGGTGAACAGGGTTTTATTAAAGGGAATCGACAGGGCGAACAGACAGGACGAATACTCACACCATGCATTGATGGGTAAAAAGGGGTTTATACGGGGGGGACAGACTCCAGGACACATGTAACATTAACACTACAATGACTGATCTGGGGAATACAGACTGAGACACGGACTAAATACACGACAAGCTAAACTGAACAAGCAACAGGTGAGTACAATCAGGAATCAACACGAGGTAATGAGGTGGGCGTGGCACACAGGAGCATCGGACGGAGCTGGGCGTGACACTTGTATTCTCTTTTAAACTTTTTGACTGGTAGTGTGTGTGCCTTCATACAGTATTCAGCAAATATCCAATAGTACTAGTGACTTGTATTCTCCTTTAAACTTTTAATATTTTCTTTTGTGGAAAAGTGAATTTTTAATTCTCTAGCATAAAAAATGTTGATTTCAGTATTGCAAACCACTTATAAATTTTACTGTTAAGAAAAACTGGACCTTTCAGTGCAGTCACCATTAGCAAACCTAAATTGGTTTCCACATACTTTCCTTGAAAAATCACAGTTATTTTTGGCTCTCTTCACCTTGTGCAGCGCCCCTTCTAGCTGTGGGACTCCCACAACTGGCTCAACAAAAGCACCATTTTGTCAACCTTTGGGAGAAACAAGGACATTACCTCAGAGAAATGGTACTCAAGTCCAGTCTCTCATCCACCTATAACTAGGATTGTCACACATTTTGGTGATTTTTTTCTAATTTTTTTTTCTAATTTATTTTTTTTTTACTCAGACTTGACTCGCACTGGAGTCTGAGTCCTTGGCATATGTCTGCAGCCTATATGAATGCATGTCTTACACCTCCTGCCCCCCGATTTCTTAAACGGTGTGTGCACCCTCTCTTGCGCTCATCGAGTGAGCAATAACCTGGTTTCCGTGCAAACGTCACAGGGTATGTCTGTGCAAGACACCAAATAAAAAGATGCACACTGCACAATGTAAATATTGCAGTACATCGGTAACTGAGGTGACTCGCACAACTCTTACTATTACAGTTGACATTTTGAGTGAAAACATACAGATCTGTAGGCTAATGCTAGTAAAATCAGTTTGATGAAAGGCAGTGTCTAGCTAAATGTAGTTTTACATAGTAATTTGCCAATAGTTATGAAACTAGCTAGCCAATCCATCCTACCATCCATCCATTTTCTGTAAGCACTTATCCTACTAAGGGTTGTGGGGTCTGGAGCCTAATCCAGAGGCAGGGAAAAACCCAGGATGGAGTTACCCTGGAGCTTCCCTGGAGTAATTATGTTTAAAGGTTTTAGGGGAGAATAGGTGTAATTGATGAATGGAGTTCATCTTATTTTTCATACCATTATACCGTCCAGATATTACACCATGATACACTATATTTTTGCTGTTTTTTCAAAAGCAACACTGTTCTGGTATTTTGCAATTTTGCTGATGAAATGTGCTGATTATTTTGGCAAAAAATCCCCCCCCCCAATAAAAATGCCCAAAATACTATGGTATACGGTATTACCTTAATACTGCTGAAGCATAGGTCAGTTCTTAAACTGACTTCAAAGACACTTAAATGCCAAGGACATAACGCCTGTAAATGTGACAGGGAGTTATTGTGTATATCTGAAACACAGGACTTTTATTTGACATTTGTTAAGAGTCTATTCAACACTGTTGAACGAATGTCCCTGGTCTCCCGCTCAAGGGCCTAATATCAATCAGCAAATTTTTAGACTCAAGTTTTAACCCGTCGGAGTCACATACCACATTCTGATTACACATTTTAGGTAGCTGTAAAAATGCTGTTTCCATCGGAGCTGGAGTCCTGGTTCAGTCCCATGGAAGGGTGACATTGTGGATGACTTACGAACAGTAATATCGCGGGTGCAGCCTTCAGTCTGCCACCCTGCACAGGCCGACATGGAGAACTGACTCATCGATGGACTTTTTTGCGAACGAGCCCACTTTTTCTTTCACAGTGATGTTAGCAGGCCCATGTTAGCATCAGACTAGCATGCCACTGCGTTGGATGGACGGACCTGGAGGCTCAGGGATGCCAGGCACCAGCATCATTAAAGTTAGAAAAAGGGAAACCGAATGCCCCAGCAATGAGAATGGAGAAGCAGGCTGAAGGAGATCTGAAGTAGGGAATTATAAATCATACCAGCGAGAGCCCATAAGGGTGTGTGCATTTAGCATGGATTTCCTAATGCAGTGTAAAGGCATGTAAATTACCTGTGGTTCATAACCTCAGTAATAATTTAATGCAAAATGTTGCAGAGTTTGCTTAGGTATATAAATTCATTAACGGGGTGAATTGACCTACCTTTCATTACAGGTCCCTAAGCTAAAGAAATGCACACGTATTCTGAAACAAAACAGGTGCTTCAAAGTGAGGATATGCCAGGCACATTTTCAGAGGATTAAAAGAACCCAACGATGATGTAATACTCTGGGCACTGTTGTCAATGCATGCTTTACAATGCCTTTTCTTGCATTTCTTGGAGAAGCATACCTCACACTGAGCAAAGCCCCATTAAGGGATGCATTTTTGTTGCACATTAAAAAGACCTTTATATTGACCTTGCATTACACATTCCTAGATCAATACTATTCCTCTCATGCTTTTATCTGATCAGTTTTAAATTGCTACTTATATACAAGGTGACTATCCTGCTGAGGTCAAAATAACACTCATCATTGTATCGCTGCAGGTTACTCATAAATTAAACAGCAGCTTCCTGTACATTGGTGGAAAAGTGGACTGAAGAATGAAAAAAGAAAAATAATAATATTGTGATAATGGTCATATACTCGATTTTACAGTTAATCCCATTTATGTTCAGATAATCGCCACTACAGCAGAGAATCACTCAGCATCACCATACTAGCTTTTCCAGGTTCGTCTCTTTATTAGCGGCCAAAAACACTCAATACCATTGATTCTATTGATTGCATAGATGTTAATGGTAGCATTTAATTTGTGCTGTAATCTGCTGTGTAATGGGCATGTAACAGTGGAGAAATTCTTATTCTTCATTAGGTTCGCTGTTTTTCGTTTACTCTGGCGTGTTGCACATCTTGCAGTGTCACTCTGCTTTGTCATAATCAGAAACTGTTTCAAGGAGTGGCAAAGTCAACACGGGAGCTGAAAAAGACAATGGACAAAAAGACAGAGCAATGTAAGTGTTTGTAAATAGCTTGAAATTGTGTTAGTTTCTTGCATTCTGTTTGTGTTTTGGGCATATTGGTGCATTCGCCATTTTTGTCACAAAAGAGCAAGGGCTCCACAAGTGAAGACTGTTCACTGGGACAGTTTGATTCCAGTCCCACCGTTGGCCCCTGGGTGAGCTCAAAGCAAACCAGCCGACCTGCTTATAAAGCTGTACCACTGATATCCTGTGTGTCTAAACAGAGCCAGCAGACTTTTACACAGTCATTTATAACTAATAAGAACTGCTTCATTATACAGGCATTTATATGTTTATACAGTTTATACAATCGAAAACAGTTTAAAGTATAAATACACTCAGTACATACAACAGAAATAAATGAAAATCGAATGTATATGTTGAAATATATAATTTTGCATGTAAACCTCTCCTTGTATGCCTTCATTGAAGAAAAACACATTATTTGAATTTTCATTGAGCCCCTAAGGTTCTTTATGTGCTTCTAAATTTTGTTAAGCCCTGCAGTATCTACAAAATAACAGGCTCCCTGTTTGACATATTTTGAGTAATAAGCCTTTAGTTTTGGTTTGTCTTTTAAGGCGGGGATTTGCCAAAAACAACCAAAAAACCCAACAAAAAAAGGTTATTTTCCCCCTGGTTGACAACTTTTATCATATTTAATCCCCCCACCCCCTGGGTCTATAACTTTGTTGGTTCGAAACTTAATACCAAGGAAAACAGCAGGTGACGAGGCTGAACCAGCTGAGAACCACGATTGTAAAAAACAGGGCTTAAAAACGAAAAAAAAAATCCATTCGGTTCACTCCGAGCAGAATCGATATTATAATGTTTCTGTTCTTGCATTCCTCATTACACAA
>JAODKF010000126.1:14439068-14450647 GCA_026779585.1 Mormyrus proboscirostris
CCGATTGTGATCACCTGTGTCCCGTTAATCCCTGGTCTGCCAGTGTATATGAGTCCCCGTCTTCCTGAGTCTTGCGTTGGTCATTGTTGTGTCTTGTCACCTATGTTCGTGACTGTCTGCCGTATGACTCAATTAAACCCCGTTTGCCCTGTCAGTCCGGCTCCATTTCGTCTCCTTGCCTGCTCGTCTACCACGAAACGTGACAATGGGACATACAATACAAGAAGCTCTTGCTACAGTTGATGTCAAGGTACATGCATCTACCATCAAAAAGAGACTGTACAAGTTTGATTTATATGGGAGCTGTGCAAGGAGGAAACCCTTGCTGTCAAAAAAAACATAAAGGCAAGAAGAAGTTTGCGAGGACCATCTAGACAACGACCAGGACATTCGGAATAGCGTGCTTTGGACTAATGAATCTGGAATTAAATTATTTGGGCACAGAAACAGAGGACATGTTTGGCTTAAACCAAAGACAGATTTTGAGCAAAAGAATCTCATATCAACTGTGTAGCATGGGGGGTGGAAATGTCATGGTGTGGGGCTGCTTTGCTGCAGCAAGACCTGGCCAGCTCACCATCATATGATCCACTATGAATTTTTCATCATAGCAGAGGTTGCTTGAGGACAATGCGAGATCATCTATCCAGAAGCTGAAGTGGGGGTGGACCATGCAACACAACAATGACCCAAAAACATTCCAGTAAATCTACCAAGGAATGGCTTGAGGGGTCATTTGAAGAGGAAGTGCATGCAAGGCACCCTTCAAATGTCACTCAGCTTAAGGAATTCTGCATTGGAGAGTGGGGGAAACTTTCTGCCAGCGATTTCAGAGATTGATAGATGTCCTTGTGCTCTAGGCTGCCTGGAACCAGCTCAAGGCCTACTGTGACCCTGACCAAGATATTGTAACAAAACACCTTGGGAAATCGGGATCCACCCACAGAGCAAATGAGGAACCAGTATGATAGGCATAAGTAGTAGTCAAAAAAACAAGCGGGAGTTCGAAAGCCAGAAGGTCTGTCCTGGGGGTGCAGGGCAAGGCAGTCAAGCATGCAGCCATGGGTGTAGTGAGATAGACGCTCAGTCCAAGAGGGGATCGGAACATGCACTTGGTGGTGTCCATTTTTATGAGGTGTAGGACAGCTGTATGTGCATTGCTATCTAAGAAGTGGTCCACTGTGGGCACGTCAGTGGGCTCTATCTCCCTGGAATACAGTGAAGGCTGGTATCCTAGCACACACTGGAATGGCATTGGGTACAGGAATTCTAAGCATATACTACCTTCTGACACCAGTCTGACTGATTGTGTGAACAAAAAGAGCGGAGAAACCATCCATTGTCCATATTAAGATGCTCATATTGTCCATTGGTCTGAGGGTGGGACCCAGATGAAAAGCTTAAGGTAATTCCCATCCTATGACAAAACGACCACCAGAACCATACAGTGAATTTCAGTCCCCCAACACTCACTTTGTATTCTGACAACTTAAGGGAATAAAATGCACAATGTAATTTGGGTGGTGTGCCATTGAGTTGGGACAGGAATGCTCCAACACCAATACCAGATGTGTATACTTCTACCACAAATGGGTTTATGAAGAATGGAAACACAGGTAAATGCTTGCATAATCGAGCTTCATCATTCCACAAAATATATTTATGCAGGGTGTGGGTTAATGCAGTGAGGGAGGCGGCAGTGGGGCTAAAGTTCCAGATGAACCTGCAGTAAAAATTGATCAACTCTAGGAATCACTCCCTCTCCGTTTTTCATCTGCAGTTCTGGCCAGTCATTTTTCAATTTTAGCTGGATCAATTTCAACCTCCCCTGGGGAAAGGATGTGCCTGAAGAGGGTTATGTGTGGAAGTCGCACTTCTCCACCTTACAAACGATAAATGGTCACACAGATACTGAAACACCTGATGCACATGAGCCACATGATCACTGAATGATGAGTTTATCCACAAATAATCAATGCAAATGACCGGGCACCTGTCAATGATGTCATGGACGATGGTGGATAAGGGACTGAAATGCAAAGGTGGTGTTAGTGAGGCAGTATGGCATTATGAGAATTTTAGTGAGTGTGGTGCGGTAACAAATGTGGTACACTCATCCTCCTCTTGAATATGAATCAGCTTTTATGCACTCTGTAAGACCTAGCTTTTTCTAAGGCGGCTGGAACCAAAGGGATAGGAGGTCACCTCATTCAGGATGCAAAAATCGATACAAGGTCATTACCCCCTGTCTCTCTTCTCAACGAAGATTAACCTGAACGCTACAGGAGAGGTGGATGGTCAAATGGACCCAGTCTGTAAAGCCTCCTCATTGTATTGTTCCATCGCACATGATTTAGGTGGAGTGAGAAGGTATAATCAGCTTTTAGGAACCTGGCAGCAAGTCAACAGAACAGTGCCAGGGGTGATGGGGCGGAAATTTATTCGAACTAGTTTTACTGAACACATCCTGATAATCAGTGTATGTGGGTGGAAGGTGGACCACTTGGGAGGTTTCTGGGCTCTCTACCAAGATGGAGAACATGGGCACCTGCATGCACATGCCCTAACAGGAGGGGTTCCACTCTGTGATTTCGCCCATCCTCCATGAAATTTTGGGGGGGGGGGCACATGCTGACAGAGCCAAAGATGTCCGAGGACTACTCCGTGGGATTTTGTAACGGAGTTGATTCTGCTCCTGGGGAAACGAGCCAGTCGAGTCAGCGTCAAATTCAGGGTAATGAAGTCGACTCCCATGGGAGCCCTGACTAAGACACGGATATAAAGTGGTGAGTCCAAAGATTGGAGGGGCAGATTCAGGTGGAAGGAGGAAGCAGCATCAATGAAGTTGCCTGCAGCACCATCGTCAATCAAGGCTGTGGAGGTATGAAGACCAAAATCATCACTGATCAGGACAGGCACAGTAAGTAGCTTGTAGGTGATTTCTAGAATAATCAATGACTTGACCTGGGCTGTGTGAGTACAGGGAGTCTCAGCCGAGGAGGATGAGATGGGCACTGGGCAATGTAGCCAGGCCAGCCTCGGTATAGACAGAGTTGCTGCTGCATCCTTTTCTGTCTCTCGGCCAGACTGAGGGGCGTTTGCAGGAATGATTGTTAGTATTTATTCATTTCCTAGCTGGGGGAGCCTGAAGCTGATCTTCTGGAGCAGAGGCCTACATCCTGAACAAGGTTTCAGTCCATGGCAGGGCACACACACAAAACCACTGCTACTACAGGATCTCGATCCACAAGCTTATCACGATTCTTTTTCATTTGACTGTTTTGCAATTTACTGAACAGTACAATGTGCAGAGCCCTGCTCATGACATAAACATACTGTAAAAAAACTAAATTTATTGTGGCCATGTTTTTTTTTCATTTGTTCCCTCATTTTAGTTAAACTTGGCCATGTTTTATTTAATCTGTTCTGTTGTTTTAATTAAATCCAGGGCATTTTTTAATAATTCGGTCCCTCATTTTAGGTAAATTATGGCCACATTTTAGTAATTCGTTCCCACAATATATTAAAATCGGGCCACTAAATAATTTGTATCAGTATGTCATGAGAGGGGCTCCGTAATAACCAAACTAATTTCACTATTTAAAAAAAAAAAAAAAACTATAGGCCAATATGGTAACAAAATGTAAAAGAAATTATTAGAATGTCAAATTCTTTTCAGACACCAACTCCTCCCTGTCATCCATGCCACTATGTTGTAGGATAATAGGGAATGTGCATGTTGCATATTGCACATTGTAACAAAGGTGCAAAAAGGAGAGCAAAAGAAATCCAAGACCCTACCTACTTTTTACTGTTACAGGTTTATTGGTATGTCGAAATGGATTTGGCTGAGAAATCAATGCTAGATTCATGTATGAGCCGTAGAAGTGTGACTAATAGAATGTGCACTGTAGTACGATACTAATGATCTCTCCGTAAAGTGGTCACTAATGCATTTTGAATTTATAATGACAATACAATAATAAATTATATCATAAACAATTCATATGGGTCTTATGAGTATCAGAAGAATTGCCTAGTAACCGTTTCAAACATGCTGAACTCACTAACTTATCAATTGCCAAGAATCAGGAAAAGTGATGTCCAAAACCACATATCATGAACCATTTGCTGTATTTTCTGATCCCACTAGATGGTGCTCTTTATTTACTTTTGGGCATGCTTTGAGCCATTTTATGAACAGAGAGCGCCATCTACTAGGGTCAGAAAATACAGCAAATGGTTCAGGAATCAGACATTCACTTGGATAGATATTTTTTGCGCGGTAGTAGTGTTTCTTGCCATATGAAATTTTAGTTCTCATAGTGCTTTGCTCTCCGACTGAAAATCGCTTAAATACAATTGCAATTCCATGTTGTCACACTTATTTATCAAACGCGTTAGAATAGATTTTCCATGTGATATCACATGATGTGACAGGACTGACTGTACGTTCTTGCAGTGCAGGATTGCCAACTCTCATGCATCTGGTGTGACTCACGCTTTCAGACTTTCCTGCTCACGCAAGAAAATTCATTATAAACCTAAAATTAGATACATAAAAATCTTTGGGGTAGTTGGAAAACCCTAGAGATTTACAAGGTAATAAAACTGTTACATACAGTGCTGTGCAAAAGTCTTAGGCAGGCAAAGAAAATGATGTTTAAATTATCCTTGTGTTGGTGTAAAACTATGATATTATGCCTGTCAAAGTGTGTCAGCTTAGCTATTTCAGAACCTCTGCTAAAATCACCCCAGTATTTGCAGCAACCATCCAGTGCTGCCATGTATTTTTTGACTAGGCCACTAGCACACCTCATACAGCTAGTAAATCTGTCACTGACTTTTTAAACCGATTTATTTCATTAATTAAGTGAGCTGTTGGTGAAATTCAAGAAGTACATGGAATGGCTGAGGTGCCCCTGAGGAGAGGTTTGGGAACTGAAGCGGTATTCATCTAGCCATCCAACTAGGTATCACTTTTTAGAAAACAGAAGAAATTATTACTAGTTTTTGTTGTGTTACTCTTAATTTGCATATGCTCTAATGTTAAATTGTGTTTTTTGTTCTAAGCCAAAGTACACTTGCAACCCAGATTAACAAGTTAAAACATTTCTTTGGACTGCCTAAGACTTTTGCATGGTACTGTATGTGTAAATGTGTGTGTATGTATGTGCAGAAGTATCGAATTCACACCAGCCAGCTGACCAAAGTTATCAACTCTGGCAGCATATGTAATCAGCAATATTCAAACATGTATTTTATCTTTCAAACATTTCATTAATTAAAATACACAATTTAAAATACGACAGCTAAGTTCCTGCATTAGACCCCTCATTATAACGAAAACTGATAAGCACATCTAAACATTTAATATTTCATATTTAAACAAACTGTAAGCTATTAATAGGCATCCTCATAAAATCAAAGGACTTTTAGAAAACAAAAAGCAGTTGCAATTAATTATTCGTTAGCAACTTGAAGCTCATTACAGACATGCTTATTACACTCATGGTCAGTGTATACAAATGGAAGTATCCTAGTTTTATTTATACTAGTTATATAACTAAATTTTTATGTATGTACATGCAACCTTGTTATTCCTCCTAACAACTGTGAACTCATTGTCTGTCGACTTACATCTGAATTAGCAAAATAAAATATATGGCATGTCAGTTTCTACTAACCTTATATAGGTGCTAATAAGAGAATGAAATAAAATTTTAATCACAGAGGGTAATATGGGGCTGTTTGTACATTCCTCACAGAGAGTACCTCATTAGCAGCATTAGCCTTTTGGTATTTTTAATGGACAACAACAATATAGCTACAGAAAATGAATGTAATTTTTATGACTGTTACTACTTCAGTCCATATAAAAAAGAAAAATTGTCAACTTAGAGTATTTTTTTTCTTTTTTTTTTTTTACTGAGTTAATTATGTTGACAATTTGTTATGTAACTCTTTATAATGTCACATATCATATAAAGGTACCAGCTGTGGTGAAAACTATAGGTGTCAAAACCAATTTCCTGGCATGTACATCCTATTTTTAAATGTCCCTTTTCACAATAGAATAGATAGCCAAAGTTTTATTTAGAATGATTTGTGATTCACATTCCAATCTGCCAAAAAAATCCTCAAGAAAAGGAAAAGGCACTGAATTACCTGAGATTGGTGACAGCCGGTGAATTGTTTCCATTGTTTCTCATGGAATGGGTGAACCAGATCCACAATTTGAGAAGCAATTAAAGAAAATCCATTGAAACAGGAACAATGTCAGTGTTACAAATGTCTCCCTTGTGAAATGGCAATTTGAGGAGGGGCAACGCGTTTTAAAAGCATATAGGCCATCCATTGATTGGTGATCCTTAGTGTACTTAGCAGAGAATGTAGTGTAGAACTTTCCAGAGTTAAAAAAGACCATTTTCTGGCCATGTATGACTAATAAAATACCATGTATAAGCTGTTAGAAGTATTCGACTGTTGTTTTTTTGTGTGTTTGCCAAGTGTAAAGCTACATAGCACTTGCATTACATTTCATTACTTAATAAGCACCTTTTTCAAAAGCTGTATGTAACTGAGGGAACAGGATCAGCCAATCACCAGTCCCAGGAGCGACTGGGTTATAGGCCTCGTTCAATAGCCTACAGTGAACCAGCTCTGACTACAGGATTTCAGTCAGCGACCATCCACCACAGGACAAGTGTCTTAACTTGCTGAGCCACAAATCACCCATAACACACTTGAAAGAAAAAAAAAGACAACAATGGATTTTACTCCCCCTTTAGGAAAGTTTTACATGTAATTTATGAGTACAACGAAGAATTATTTTCAGCAGACTTAATTTGGAGATGCTCCCAATGGGTGACCTTTCCTGTCACCTCTTTGCATGAGAGTAAAAGCTTATCAGATGGGGTTTGGTGAAAGAGCTGACAAAAGAACAGAAGGGTTTTTAGTCTGTTTCTGCTTTAAGTTAAATCCAGTTTGACTAAGTTTTACTACTTGCAGGAATCTTTTATGCAACCTTATACAAAGTACCAAAAACACACAAACAATCAGAACCAATCATAACCATATATCGCACTATAACACAACATGCCAAGACAACTTATCAAATCCTGTAGCAGTGTTAATTAATAATTCACTTCTCAATTCAAAAATATGTGCATCTACACAAGGGAATGCATCTGGCATCAACAGAAAGTGTGGGAATAAAAATAAAAACATGAGAAAAGTGTGTTAATTTCAGATACGCGTTCAGTTTAAAATGGTTACAACTCAGAAGTAAGCTTATAGTTAGTTTATCGAAGAAACCAGCATAGTGAGGTTCTATTGAAATTGCTGAGCTGACCTGTGTGGATAGTCTGTTCCTGGTCATGCCCAAAATATAAACAGTACTTCTGATTTATATATGTACTGAATATGTGTCCTGACCCTAACTCTACAGCTCTGCCTCTTCTTCACATTGTGTGCCCTTGTTTTCATGTAATACATTGTGTAACTTATACATTTTAAAAAGGCACCATATACAGTTTGACTGATTCTTGACATATTCATTGATTGGCACGGGTAACAACCTTGAACTGAAAATCGTTTCAAGCTAAAATATAATTAAATGAAAAGATATTTTCTGTTACCAAGCTTATGATATTAGTCTTATTTACAGGCCCTAGTTTACTGTGAAGCAGAAAAGCCATCAGTATGTCATCTCTCAGCTGCACAGACATCCTCATACCCAATCAAACCATCCATCCATCCATCCATCCTGCGTATCCTGCATCCCTTTCCCAGGCAGCTCAGTCCTGCCATATATTTAAACATGAAGTCTTTGTCAGATTTGATAAATTCCTGATAATTTATAGAGAAATTAGTATGGACACTCCACTAGGGTAAATACAGTAATACTGTGTTTCCCTGAAGCTTTCTGATTCTCAGTGTAATGAGAACTAATGCAGTTCCTCTTTGTTGCACGTATTTTGCAGCACACTGTTTTAATATTCTGTAGGTTCCTCTTCCCTTGTTTTGCCTGTAGAGAGAGAAAAAAAATTTCACAGAGTTACACGTAATGATGGCATGGACAGTCTTATCCTGAAAGGTCCAGTGCGTATGCAGGTTTTTAGGATAACCTTTAGGTCAGCTGCTCAAACCCAAGCGTGAGGACTCTTCAGCCAATCAGTATTCTCATTAACAATCTAATTAGTGAGCTGCAGTGAAAACCCGCATATGCAGCGGCCCTGTCTGACCCCTCCCGGTTATGATCTCAGGGTCACTGCACTACCAGCTGGGGGGGGAGTCTGGCATTCAGCTAATGCTCTGCCTCATGTTTACACGTATTGGTCACAATGCACTTCCCAAAATGCATAATTGGCTCAATTACTGTGATAAACAGTAAAAGGCATGCAAGATATCAGCAGTTTTGTATACAGGAAATAATTCTGATGTTGTATCATTGGGAGACAGGAACACAGGACTGATAATAACCGGTAGCCTACTAAGCCAAAGCGCTTATCATGTTCGGTCCCACGAGGCCACAGAGCTGCTTTTGCTCAACCTCAGCTCTTAATTGTGTTATTGAGATATTTCATTGGATCCCGAGTCACCTCACTTGACATGCCAAGAGTCAGTTGAATGCCAATTAAAATGTATCCACAAAAACATGCAGAACCCTGTGCCTGGAGGACACGCATTGCACAGCTCCGTGCTACAAGAAATCCTGCATAAATATATTCATGCTCTGTGGGGCAATGTGTTTGATATCTTACAGAAGAACCACAGCTGATAGACTATAACATGAATGCCAAATACGCCAAATCTTAATTTAAACTTTAAATTTTAATTTAAACATCTTTGTCTCAGACCTACTCAATGTAAGATGCAGTATTTCATTAACAACAAATGGTATCCATCATTACAGATGGTTTTTTTCTTTATCTTCTCATCTACTTAGTGTGATCTTGTAATCTATGCGTACATAGTTGTGGTTGTGGTTATTGCTGAAGCTCAAATGTGCCATTTGCCCATCAGATACAGAAGCCCAGCAACGTTTGTACTCAACTGGAACTTTTTTTATTATTGTTTAGTAAAACATGGTATTATACTCAAGATGCCTAATTTCATTATGATAATCTAAAACTACATGGGTTATTTATGCATTTTCTGAAAAGCTGCAATGTACAGGAGCAATACATTTTTTTTAGATACTGGCACCGTAGTCAGCATGAAAAAACAAGTTTCATTACTTGCTGACAGAAGCCATTCGTTCTGCTTTTACCTGTTCTTGCAAGTAATTGGCACTCCTGTTGTGAGCTGCAGATCTGAGAATTTTTCCCACGTAGCAGCTACTGGTGGCATCTGTTGTGTGACATCAGTTCTTTGTTACTGCCAACAATCACTCATCACCAGACTGTGAATTAGAGCTGTCTGTGGTTAATTTTTCTTTGGGGAGAATTTTAAAAATCCATAAATAAATCTGGTTCTACATACATTTTTGAGTCACGTGGCATGCGTAGATAAGCGCTGAAAAGCGAGGTTTAACCCAAACATCAACACGTTTATCCAAACACTTATATATTTTGAGAAAGCAGGGTTAGGTAATTCATGGAACAATAGGGGTTGGGGGTCTTGTTCAAGGCCCCAACAGTAACATCACTCCAGCACCCCAGTACAGTTTCCTAACTCACGGTGCTGAAATTAACACTGATATTCATTTTGGTTTGTTGTTGTTTGCTGGTCTGTATTGTAGCACATGTTTCTTTTTAGATGTCATTTTTGACTGATAATCAAGATAATAATGTAATAAAAGCCCATTTAGCTAAAGATTTTACACCCTTTGCAATCAAGACACCCAAGCAAAAGTGATAGTTAGGCTTCTTGCAGGACTTTCTAAGGTCCCAGAAAGTCATAGAGGATCACAATTGACCTGGGAATGATTTTAGCAGTATGCCAGAATTCTTAAAATGAGCAGCTTACAATTTTACACAGTTTTTCATAAATGTCACTGCACTGGAAACAACTATTTTTCTCTAAATGGGACAAGTAGTTAGAGTCCTCAGCCATAATATGCAAATTTCTAGGAAGCATATTTTGCTATTGTATTAAATTTTATATGAGACAGCAACATAGATTGGCCTGTTAATAAAATGATGAAGGCTGCCAGTGGGACAAAAGGCGGCAAAGCAAATGCAGAGAGAAAGAGGTGGGAACAAACGTGTTTTTCTGGGGTCAGTGTAAACTGGAACTTAGTGAAGACACACGCTGGGTGTCAGTTTGTCCTACTGGGGACCGAGAAGACCTGGCAGATGACTTTAGCGCGACCATAAGGGGACCATACCATTCCATTACCAGACTCCTGGCACTGCTGTGAAGATAATTTGACACTTGGACTCATAACCCTTCCCATATGGGCATTTTTTGAGTTGTTAGGCCGTCTGTGCCAACAGCATCTATCGCACTACAGAATTGTTCTGTCCCTTCCATTCTCTTACATGATGATTCCTGGAGTTCTTCCAAGACCTGATTCCTGGACCGCTACCTAATGAAGAGCACCAGAATCTGCTGTAACTACAGTTCCCCCTGTGGTTATTCTCTTTGACATGCTGCTTCCAAATTGAGCACTCCCGTAATTACTGGCGTATGGGCTGTGTCTTGCAGGATGCACAGTTTAATTGAGAAAGATGGAACCACTATTCATTTTAACTGTATTTTAAAGATCAAGCTTTGCCAAAATCACTGAACTAGCACTTTAACGAAAAGTGCAATGTAGCACAGATTATAAATGATGTAATAGTTAATCTTTTTTTTTTTTTTTTTTTTAATGACCAGAAATGAAGACAAGCACTGCATTTGGCGAAATGTATTATCTTCCATTTTCGTGAGTTTGCGCTGATAAACACTGTATGTAATTCCAAGAGGGAACATCTGAATTGTATGATGCCTCCATCCAGACTGAAGCTTCAGATCTTAGTTGTAGAGATGTACTGTAGGAGGCCCGTGTCCAGCAGATGGGTGTAGCATGGCGGGAGATTAGTCATCAGGGACATGTTTTTGCCAGTGACATAGTTAAGCGTCTAGTCCATATGGAGCCCAGTTTGCAGGGAATTAGTCACCAATCACACATAGCCGAAAGCTGCTCAGCATCACCTTCTTTAAGTCATTACGCACAAAAACACACGTAATGTGCCCCCTCTGTCACCACACACTAATTTCTCCTAATTCTCTGATTTCGACTTCAAGATGCTCTGTACACATGCTGTAATGTATCGTTAGTGAATGTGATAAGCAAGACTGATAAATTGTGAACTTGTACTATATGAGACGTATACAGTAGCTGCTGTGTGTTTAGTCATTTAACTATATTTTGTAATCATGTCTAAATTATTCTCATAAAAAGGAAATGGTACCTCAGCTAACTCATAAAAAAATACAGACTTTCAAATTATGCAAAATTACATTCTTAATAGAAAAACTTCTATCTTCTATCTAGTATCACAGAAACAGCATTCATAAATCCATTCCCAACTCATGAAATATATGCTGAACCAATAATTATGGTGTATGTGTGTGTGTGTGTGTGTATT
>JAODKF010000126.1:14464754-14475558 GCA_026779585.1 Mormyrus proboscirostris
ATGACTAAAGCATCTCTTTCTGCATGACATGAAATTGGCCACCCATTCACCTCTAACTATGCCTCACTAATGACACACTTGAGGGACTAAACAAAATCAGTGACAGAAGCTGTACCAGAATCCAGCAAATAAAACAAAAGACAAGCAAACATGTAATATACCCAATAATAGCAGCAAACCAAATGAGTTTTACAGAAAGCCAGGAAGGCCGCTGTTACCAGTCTGTGTTCGCAAGGGTAGTCTTGTATGCTGTGGTGTGTTGGGGCAAAAATGCAACAAGAAGGGGCTCAAAGAAACTCAATAAACTGAATAAGGGCTCCCTCTGTTCTGGGAATCCACTTGGATTCCTTAGAAACGATCACCTAAAATAGAACACTTAAGAAGATTTTCTCCATGCTGAACACGCCCTGCATCACACCCTGGTCAAACAGAGAAGCACATTCCACAACAGACTCGCACAGCTACACTGCTCCAGCGAGCACTAAGGTCTTTTCTCCCAGCAGCCATCAAATACTACAAGTGCCCCCCCCTGACTCCTCCCCACTCATAAATGTTGCACACTTTATTTTGCACATTGCAATTCAGCATTGTGCCCTGTGTCTTTTGTATATGTACAGTGATGTCACTTCTGTGTGTGTGCTGCTATAACTTTTGGAATTTCCTTCGGGATCAATAAAGTACTATTGCTACTACCGAGCAACGAAACATTAACCATACAGAGCCTCATAAAGCTGTTTGGTTTCAGGAAACCAAGTTATCCTGCTATGATGTCCCTTTAAATGCATCCTTTGGTGTGCATAGTGACCATGCATAAAATGCATAAAAATGAAACAAACAGAATGCGTAAGCATAAGGATCACCAAGGCTTCCTTTCTGAGACATACAGTAAGGTGTTGATCTGAATAATTACAATGTAATGATATAGAGGCTTTGGAAGGAAGGTAAACGGGATCATTTCAGGGGCAGATGGCTCGAGCCAGATTAAAAATTTGGCCAGAAGACCATTGTGACACCCCTAGTTTCATGCAACAGGTGCCATGAAATCATTGCTTTCACAACCGCGATGAATCACGACCTTAGCTTAGCATCTAAATGGGACACCGTGGCACTTGTTCCTCCATGGTACAAGAGCTCTGTTTTGTCGCCCAGGGTAAAGAGATAAAATAATGAAGTACATACATACATTTACGTCCTAGTCAGTTTCTCCTAACAGGTATTCATCCACAGAAAAACCTTACTAACAAAGTTAGCTAAGGTTCATGGTAATTTTTCTTACATAATATTTAGTGAGAAATGTATCATTTGAAGGAAGTTGTAAAAGCGTGATTCACTGTGTTAAACTGAAATGTTACACTGTTACTCCCATGCATACACTGAGCAGCCAGCTTCACCCCAGGCTCAGTCTTCTTGGTCCCAGAGCACTAAGTTTGACGCTCCAGCCTGGTCTGTCTTGTTTTGGTTTCTTACCATAGTACCGTGGTACTTGTGCCCTGCCAGCCACTCACACCCGAGTTCTTCTCTAGCACACATTATACCAGAACCCCCCAGGCAGCTAGTGGTCCCTGCTCCTGCATGCTACCTGCCTGTGAAGTTCAGGGACAGAAAGAGCAGCAACATGAGGCACGTGGTTCAATTCCTTGGTAATTTGCATTTGTGTTTGGCCCGATTATATGACAATAAAACAAGTTGTGACATATTGACATTTTTGACCATATTGCAGTGAATAAATAACATTTTACATTTGTTATACATTTAGAAGCAAATGTTACAATTCAAAATTAATTTGAATAATTTATGTAATTATGTAAGAATTATATATTACATTCCCAATATTATATTGAGATGTATAAGTATACAAGTACATTACCATTTACAACGTGTTGTTTAATTTCACATACGGCCATAGGTTTTTTTTGCAAGCAAAAATGGAGGTCAAAATTAATTTCTAACAAACCCACCTAAAACTAAGTGATTTATAGAGCAAGGACAAAATGATTTTTAAGCATATGCTAGATAATCTCGAAAAGGAACAATTTTTCATATTGCAAAGCTTGCTAAGTCTTGTTTCCTATGATATAGCAGAAAATGTTAGTGAAACTTTAATCCCCTGTGCTCAATCCATTAGCATTTTGGTGGTGACACCCCAGCGCACAAGTATAAATGCTCGCAACAGTGTAGGCCACAGTGTAAGGTATAAATGCTCGCAACAGTGTAGGCCACAATGTAAGGTATAAATGCTCGCAACAGTGTAGGCCACAGTGTAAGGTATAAATGCTCGCAACAGTGTAGGCCACAGTGTAAGGTATAAATGCTCGCAACAGTGTAGGCCACAGTGGAAACTCTGGGTAGATTGAATGAAGAAGTACAAATCAGCCTTAAGAAGGTAAGTCCTATTCAGGGGGATGTTTCCCAAAACCTCCCTTTAGCAACTTCAGTTGCATGGTTCTAACTATGTAAGTTGCTAACTATGCCTTTGGGAAACATACCCCAGGTCAGCAGGGGAGGAGTAAACAACATTACGAAGTCAGTGATTCTGACATTGATAAGAGGCTTCTGTACTGCCTGTAGCCTAATTTTGGTTAGCTAAACCAATATCTAATCAATACAGAAGTAAAACAAAAAAAAAATAAAGCAGTCCAACTTCATTACAAGTATGTTTACAACAGGGCTGCCAAATCCTGCTTAGGTACAGCCTTAATTTAACACACCTGATACAGATAATCAGGCCCTTCGGTTATATCTCAGTATGAGAACCAGCTTAACTTCAACATCGCTGACTCTAATACTGAGGTGCTAGTACAGGAGCAGGATTGGGCAGCTCTGGTTTACAAGCTGCGCAGCCTGACAAATCATGACAAAGCTTGTATCATTTGTTGCCTGAGATGAAAAATAATTACATTGTTCTCGTTACAGTGCTAAAAACAAAGGTATGAGTATGCTAAGTGTCCCTAGGTTGGGAGTCTTACAGTTATGTGTCTTACAGAGTACACTCAGAGTAGACTCTAAAGCAGTGGTCACCAACTGGCAGACTCTGCCCACATCTGGACTGAAACACAGTGGAATCCAGACCAGGTGACTGATTCCCCTCTACCCTCACACCCCCACAGTGGGGTTGGCATCACAGCATTGAGTGATGTAATTACTATATAAATGAAACTCAGCATAATTAATAATTCAGTCTCAAGAGTTCTTCTGACCTAAAACACATTAGATACAAATCAAAAACACATCACAAGCTCAGAGTCCTATATAGGCTACCCCTCTAGTTCCATTTTAGCCCTGCCTCCCATTCCTTTCCTTTTAGCATCATGCCATACATGACACACATAACGTTAAAATATTTTTTCATAATTATGTAAATATAGCAATCACTGAACAACGCTGCTTGGTTTTGGGATGATCTGTCCCAAAATTTAAGTGCTTCCACTTTGGTATCCATACAGTGCTTCAGCAAAGTTTGAAGAAGATTGATGAAATGGCAATTGAGTTATCGTCATAATGGGATCAAGTGTCAAAACTGCCCATTTTTGACTTCACTTGGCACTGTTTCAGTTTTGGAGTGATCTGTATCAAAATTCAATAATTTCAATTCCTCACCCATACAATGCCTATGCAAAGTTTGAAAAAGAGGAATTCAATAACTGTTAATGTCTTTGAAAATTTAATTTGTAAAATATTAAAATTATCTTAAATATTTACTGCATTTAAAAATCATCTCAAAAATCTTAATAAAATGTAATATAAAACATGACATTTAGCATACATCCTGGGGAAATATCCTGTAAAGCTGATTTTTTTTTTTGGTTGAATTTGATGTCCTTAATATAATATTCTTGATATGTCTTAGGTATGTTATGAGGTTTAATATGTTTTACTTAAAAATGAGAACTGTCAGAACTGCTTTAAAAATCAATGACCGGCTGCCCTGGAATATAAACCTTGATAAGTAAATCTACCCAAATCTGCACCTACTATTGCTCCCTCTTCCTCAGTGTTACAGCTTTTGTTTATACAGTTTGTTTTTACCATCCTTTAGATAGCTCCAGAGAAATCCCCGTGTCTTTGAAATGCTCTTTGAAATATGTATGACAAATAAAAGAGAAAAAATGTACCCAAGGCATAATGTTCTCTTGTTTCAATGCTCAGCTGTCATAAATACTTTATACTATTTAATTGTTAAAGTTCAATATATTTTCTCATAACTTGTGAAAATTTCAAGCGTAAAGATAAGGCTGTGCATTCATATTAAGTGAATATTTTTTGCCTGTTTAAGTAATAGCATGTATGGTTACAACAAATAAGTTTTATATGCTATAAGAAAGAAATAATAGTCAACTATGCTTATAGTATTAACACATTTTATTTATCATTATAACTTAATAATTTGTATGTATGTGTTTTTAACTGTTTATGCCGTAAAGGGCTGCAGTTGGCATCTATCCCAGGAAGTGGAACGTATATCTATTATATCTATCCTGGTAGAATATGTATCTATTATGCCTCAAAGTCCTCTGCTCTCAAATCATTACTTGTTAACGATTGAAATCCAATATAGCCTCCCGTTGACCACAGCTCCAAAGTACAGAAACAGACTTTCCATTACTAACTACAACATCATTTATGAAACAGCTTCCACAGACCTTCAGCCTTACATCTGAAGCATCATGTATAAATGAACTTCAACAGGCAACTGCAAACATGGAAAAATCCCTTCATAGCACACTAGATCTTGTAGCTCCACTTAAGAAGATAAAGCATAGAGATAAGAAATCTGCCCCCTGGTACTCTGATCATACACATGAACTCAAACAGGCATCATGCAAGCTAGACACAAATGGTGCTCAACTAAATCTCAAATGCATGTACTAAATCTTTCATTCCTATAAAACACTCAGAACTCTTGAGCTTAATTTCCTCCTGTAGCCTCATAGACCGAATTCCTACAAAATTCTTCAAGGAAATTGCACCACAGATTAGCAAAACCCTGTTAAATGTGTTAAACTCATTTCTTTGGCTTGAATATGTTCCAAAACCTTTTAAAATGGCTGTTATTAGACCCGTCCTACAGAAACCAAAGCTTGAACCTAGTGTTTTAGGAAACTATAGACCTATCTTAAATCTTCCTTTCATTTCAAAGATCATGGAAAAGGTTGTAGTTCGACAGTTGTCTTCTTTCCTACGAAAAATAATACTAATGAATTATATCAGTCTGGCTTTAGACCAAACCATAGCACAGAAACTGCTCTAATCAAAGTAATGAATGATATACTTATGGCTTCTGACCGTGGCTGTATATCTCTGTTGTTATTACTAGATTTAATTGCATTCGATACTGTGGACCATAATATCCTCTTGTACCTGTTAAAAGGTGTAGTTGGCATTACGGGGACAGCACTCTCTTGGTTCCATCGCTATCAGTATGCCCATGTGAACAATGAATCATCCAAGGCCATGAAAGTCAAATGTGGTGTCCCACAGGGATCAGTACTGGGCTCACTACTGTTTACCCTATACATGCTACGTTTTGGTAACATTATTAGTAATCATGGTGTTGGGTTTCATTGTTATGCAGATGATACACAGTTGTATATATTTGTTAACCCTGATGATACATCACTGCTATCTTGGTTAGAAGACTGTCTATTAGATATCCGGTGCTGGATGGCAAAAAAAATCTGAAAAAACAGAAATACTGGTAATTGATCCCAAGGCTGCAAGAAATGTTTCACCACCTCAACACTGGTGGCCTTCCTACACAACCTAACATGGTGGTTAGAAATCTTGGTCTTCTAGTTGATTCAGATCTATGTTTTGATGCTCACATAAGAAGTATTACTAGAACTGCATTTATCATCTAGGGAACATAGCCAAACTTCGGAAGACGCTTCATGATGCAGAAAAATTAACAAAAACCTTTGTAACTTCCTGACTGGACTACTGTAACGCCCTCCTTTCTGATTGCCCGTCTGGATCCTTACATAAACTTCAGCTGGTACAGAATGCAGCAGCCAGAGATCTCACAAACACTAAAAAATTTGATCGTATTTCACCAGTCTTATCCTCCCTTCATTGGTTACCAGTTAAGTTTCAGATTGACTATAAAATACTAATATTAACCTATAAAGCACTGAATGGCTTTACACCAGAATACCTTAGTGATCTGCTGACCTCATACAACCCTCCGCACTTGCTTCATTCTCAAGGTGCGGGATATCTGTTAGTACCTAGGGTAGAAAGAGCTACGGCAGGCTGCAGAGCTTTCTCCTATAGAGCTCCTCAGCTGTGGAATGGTCTTCCACCAGATGTGCAGGTTTCAGGCTCACTCTCAATATTTAGGTCTAGACTAAAAACACACCTGCTTAGTTTAGCTTACTAGGACACTAGTTCTAGCTCTAGCTAAGTCCTCACTCCCAGTTAAGCCTATAGTGTGAGGTGTAGAGCTGGGTGGGGATCAGTGCCATTGGCTTTGAATAAACTGAATTGACAGTGCTGAATCGCTTGTGGGATTGGAGTGCTGACATTTCAGGGACTCCCCATGCCTGCGTTCCCACCTGCCTCTCCCTCCTACTTATGCTGCCATAGCCATATCTGACAGAGCCTGCACACTGCACTTCATATTGCACTCACCTAACTTTTAGCACTGCCTATAGTCTCCCCTACTAATTACATATTTCATTTCCCCTACTCCTCCTGGGGGGTGCCTCCTGGAGACCTCAATCTATCAAGATGTCTCATACCCTGCAACATGTGATCGCCACTACCAATGACGTCCGTGCATCCAGCTCGCGGTTCTGCCTGTGTCGTCCTCCATGTATGACCCGCCGCCTGCCTGCTGGTTGCCTGGCGATTGGAGGGATCGTTCGCACCGGCTTGTCTCCTCCCTGCTTCCCGTTTGTGTGTCAAATTTTATTGTTTGGACCGTATGACATGGTACTTAGCCATCTCTCCAGTTTGACTCTCCCTGCCGGCCCCTGGAGGATGGGCTCCCCCTTTGAGTCTGGTCCCTCCCAAGGTTTCTTCCTTCTCGGGTGTTTTTCCTTGCCACTGTCGCCTATGGTTTACTCACAGGGGGCTTTGGGTGGGGATGCTGTAAAGCGCTCTGAGACAATGTAAATGTTGTGATAATGCGCTATACAAAAATAAATTTGTTTGTTGTTGTTTGTTGTTGTTTAGGGCATATGGCAGGGGACACCCTAGGCGGGATGCCAGTCCATCACAGGACACAAGACAGGGGACACCCTGGATGGGATGCCAGTCCATCATATGGCACAAGGTGAGGGACAGCCTGGATGGGATGCCAGTCCATCACAGGACACACGGCAGGGGACACCCTAGGCGGGATGCCAGTCCATCACAGGGCACAAGACAGGGGACACCCTGGATGGGATGCCAGTCCATCATATGGCACAAGGTGAGGGACAGCCTGGATGGGATGCCAGTCCATCACAGGACACACGGCAGGGGACACCCTAGGCGGGATGCCAGTCCATCACAGGGCACATTGACGGACAATATGGGAAATTAGAGAGGCCAATTCGCCTACGCTGTACATGTTGGGACAGCAGGAGGAAACCGGATTATCAAGAGGAAACCCAGGGAACTGAGGCAAATGGCACAAACTGTTTCTGCACACACAGCACTCTACGCACAAAGCCGTGGATACGATTCAAAGCCTGGCTTTAGCGGCGTCACGCTACACTGTGAGCCGCTGTGCACAAACATGAATTAATTATTAGAATTCTAGAAACTTTTTCACACAACATAACACATTCTCATAACACAAGGTACAGCATGCTTTTCCTGCAGTATGAATTTTATATTTTAATTAATTCAAAATTTTCTAAAATCAGAACTCTTTCTGAGGATATTTCCATTTATTTGATTACTCTTAAAGCAGCAGGGTCCTCTACTGCTCTACCATGCCCTTTGCTTATGGCTACATTATTATTAGTCTTAGCTGTAGTAGCAGGATAATGTTCTGGGAACATCAGGAAGACTGGACACTTTGAATGTTGTCATAATCATAAAGTTTGGTGAAGGTTCTTGGAACAAAATATTATTAGTGGGGAAAGCAGGGACTGTCACCGGAAACTTGAAGATATCTATTACTCTTAGTACATGGAGTCTGAGAAAATCCCCTTGGGAGGCCAGCATTACCGGAAGTTGGAAAGAAAAAGTGGATGAGAACCTGAACGGCTGAGACAAATGGAAAGCCAGATTAGGCATGACAGGCTGCAGAGGCCTAATCACAGTTAATTACAGCCCTTATGAATGGAGATTGACTGGAAAGAAATACTGTGTTTCAACAAAGAGATTGCAGATACTACTGGATACTAATTGAGATACTGTGACAGATACTAGGTGGAGCAAGCACTCTAATCAGAGAGGACAGGAATAAAAAATAATAATAAAAAAAACTAATTAAATTACCGGAAGCAATTTAGGGGAGTGAAGCAATATTCTCAATGTAAGACAAAAACATGAAAACATTGTTTGAATATTAGCTTTGGATCTGAGCTTCTTGTGCATGTGCTGTTTTCACAATATGAAGGATGAAGGACTTAAAGGCAGGCATTGTGGCAAAAGAGGGCTAATTGAAATCACTGGACATAAACTGTAAATAAGATCACAAGGGATCAAAACGGGAGGAGCGGGGCATAGGATGGGCACAGGCAACACAAGGGAATGTTAATGACTAGACTGGGGAACACAGGACAGGGAAGCACTAATATACGAGATTGACAAGGGAACTTACAAGAGGCAACGGGGAGTGATTAACTAGGGGGTTAGGAACAAGAGGTAACAAGCGTGGCTTGTTAGGGTCATGCTAGAGAGGAGAGAGGAGAGTCAGACAGACATGGCGGTCAGCAAGTGACAGCTGCATTCTCTTCTCGGTGTACCGGCTTTGAAATAAAACATACCACAGACCCCAACCAGCTTAGTATGGGTTTCCAATTAATTTTCTTGGTTTTGTGAGAAATGTATCTTTTTCCTTCATATTTTTTTTTAATTAATTTTGTAAAAATTTGTTATAAAATGTGTATTTTTTTTCAATTATATAAAACCAACTGTAACCAGTTTTTGCGCCGGATATGCAAGCTGAAGACAACAAAGATCAATAAACTATTTCTGTGGAAAAAAGAGATCTTAGTAGCAGTGATACTGCACAAGAAGTCGTGTTCAAACCTATCTGTCTGTTTATAATCATTTGCTGACCTCTATCATGTCCAGTATGCAAGAAAGTGTATTACAGTTTGTTTATTGCAGTTAACAGACAAACTGCTTCTGCATGTCTCCCCACACAGGAAAAAATGCTCAACTAATTGCAGAACATAATATATATAATATATATTAGGCCAGTTGGTTCTGGTTAGCGTCACACAAAATTGTAATCCTAAACTCATAAAAGACTAAACACAACTTTATACACAACAAACAGCACTCACTTGAAATCATCTGTTCCCAGTAGATCACATCCAGTATTGTATACAGCATTGCTAGAATCTAAAGGCATTGTGGACTTAGGGCAGAAATCTAATCTGTCCGTGGGTCATCATACTGAATAACCTCTATGAAGTCACAAGGATCATAGCACTACACAGCTTTTGGGAAATGCAGCCCTGGATTAGGCCTGTATGGAATCAAGAGGAAATGTATGGATTGCCCAAACTGAGAGCATGGTTGTTAAAACATCCGTGCTAAACAAACAATTCAGGGCTCGTTCAGATTCATTCCGGGCTTCGGTCCCTGGTGGCCCGGTCTCGCGGCGCATCTGATTATATACAAACAAAGTTTGCCGATTCTGATGCATAATCAGCACTGACTTCATTAATTAAAAAAGAAACACAGAGGAGATGGAGCAGAGGGTGAAGATGAGGGCAGAAGAGAGGATAGCTGGACAGAACAATTACGAGGAATATGAGTGTGCTTCTGGGGCCTCTCGTTGCCACATAACAGAAGTTCCCGAATGATATGCATGGCGTAACTCATCAAGCTCATCATAAATCATGGTCAGAATGAAAGAGAGCGGTTTGCAACCACAGCGAAATTTCAATATGCTAGCGTCGATAAGACGAATATTCAGACATTAGAATAGGTAACTGTGTAGGCTTCTTGTATCACAACAATGAAGAAAAACTGCTTGACATAGGGAGATAGCAACTTCATTAGACGGTTTTATATCTTGATTAGATATATAGAGCATAGGGAATGGAACAACGTAAATGCAAAAATAATTTAAAAAGCAACAGACATACAATAGAGCATGAGTTTGTTCATCAATATATATATATTGTCACGCCCACGGGGGCGGGGTCCACCGGGTGCACCTCGTCCAATCCTGACTAACCCAGTTTAAAAGGAGACAGATCGCTCTAGCTCTTTGCGAAGTATTGAGCCGATGTATCCGTGCCTTACTAAGCGATCTTCTAGTCTCTCGTTTGCCCTCGTCTTCCCACCTTACCTGTCATCGACCCCTGACTACGCTTCACGACTACGATTCCTGCACACCGCCCTGACACCTCCGAACCGGCTCCGAGAGGGGAATATCCCGATCGCGTCGCCGGTCCTCGCCAGCCCGCTCGGGGTTGCTTTGCCGGTTACCCTTCGCTGGAGAATACCGATCCCCTTCTGTGTCTTCTCGCCTTACTCATTAAACCCGTCACTTCCATGCATTTCTGGATCTGCAACCCAAAACATCCACACCGTATACTGATGTGAGGCAGTAACATGCATGGTATTCAATAATTGCTAATTAATTAATACATATGGTATGGGGTGTGAGCTGCTAGGCTGGTATGACATG
>JAODKF010000126.1:14477104-14525967 GCA_026779585.1 Mormyrus proboscirostris
TAGGGACTGTCATGCGGCAGGTTACAGGGCAGGGTACCTCACCCTAGTCTAGGGACTGTCATGCGGCAGGTTACAGGGCAGGGTACCTCACCCTAGTCTAGGGACTGTCATGCAGCAGGTTACAGGACATGGTAACTCACCCTAGCCTAGGGACTGTCATGCAGTAAATTACAGGGCAAGGTAACTAGGGGTTGAAAAGACTAGTTGACTTTTCTGCGGTGATGCTTTAAGCTTGATGTTGAGTGTAACTGTTGCATAAATTGTTGTAGTTGAGTTGCAACCTGTTGTTGTTCCTACTTGTTTATGTTTCACTTAAAAGATATGTTTATGAGCTGTCTGTTGTCAGCATAGGCACACAGTTTTGTTAATACAGATTGCTGTTTACTGTAAAACAATCCCTCCTCCTTTGGTTTTATTAATGACATCGTCAGCAATTAGTTGCCTTCAACTCGACTTTTATGACATTACGTCTGTCTGGTGCAATCCCTAAGGGTAACAGAATTTTAAATGAACAAACTCAATTTCATTTAGCTCTGGATGGATGGATGTATGGACAGATGGGTGGACAGAGGGACATTCAATTTCAAATCCAGACAAGATCCTATAAGTAAAGCAACCAGACATTATTGGTCAGCCACAACCCACCCAATTGGCCTGTATAGCCTTAACAGTATATTTAAGTTAGCAAATACCAGCTATTAACTGGGTGACCTGCAGCCCCAAGGCCAGTCATCACTCTAGACAATTCAGGAGGGCATATGTATCTTTAGCCTGGCATAACTGCCCTGCTTCCCTCCAGCTCACAGTGGTCTTCATACAACATTTTATTAATAAAATACAGCCGCATTCCTCAGAGCAATACATCATTTCTTTTGAAAAGTATCATATTTTAGGCTCATACATATAAAAAAAAAAAACATGCGTGCAAGTTTTACAGCATCCAGTTGAACATTTTATATTACACTGATTTACATTCTCATTGAAGAGCCCTACAGCAGAGCAGGCCTGCAATATAAACCAAAAGAGATGAAATTACAGATTCCAGTCCATTGACGCTATATCAAAAAAGTCTATAAGCATGTGATTGAAACATTTTTATAGAATTCATTGGAACTAACACATTTGCACAGCATTAGATGACTTAACAAAAGAAGTGGTTACCTTTTTATCATGATTCAAGCAAATAAATGATTTAACTGGTTAAAGTTTTCAAAAAAACCATCCATCTTCCAACTTCTTATCCAGGACATGAGTCATGGGCGTGACCGATGAGTCACGGGGTTTAAAGGGAAGGATACAAGCTGGACGAGCTGCCAGATCATTGCGGGGTGCACACACACGCAATTTACAGTCATCACTTCACTCGAGTGCACCGTCTTTGGACTGCAGAAAGGAACCGGAGATCTCAGAGGAAACCCGCCCACCACAGGGAAAAATCCAGACTCCATACTCCCCCTAAACCTGACGGTGTGACCCAACAGGACACCCCACTGAGGCACCGTGCCCCCTAAGGTAGAAAATATTAGAAAATACAGTGAATGTTAAAACTCCAAATACTTTATCCAAAACTATTAAATGAACTCAGCATTTTCTTGAAAATGCTGCCCAGAAGTAAACTATCATTTTTGTATATCGTGCACCTGACATTATGATGTCATCTCTTACAGCTTATCATTTTCTCACAGCCCTTTAACAGACAACGTGTAACTCGTACGTTTTTGTTTATGTGTGGATTAAACTCTCCGGTCCTGAGAGCTCTTCAAATCCTCCCCGTATTCATGTCCCTCCCACTTTGCAGCAGTCTTTACAGTAATTTAGGCCTTTCCAGCTTTAAAATCCCGCCCTGAAGATCACTGAGCCTCTTGTAAATGTTTGCCAGCATTTGGTAAAGAGCCGTTTGTGGTTCTTGAAATATTCAGCTTGAATAATTTCCCCTTGCACATCCAGTGAGAGCTGATAATGATCAGGTCAAGTCAGGTTAGGGAGCATGCAGTGATGCAGTGCGTTGCTGCACCCACCACATGCCGAAACTCCTCGGGATCCCAGCCGGCGACCCCCCAGGCAGACACACGGTCCAGTCCCACCCGCTGGAAATAGTCCTTCACCTGCCGCAGCCAGGTGTTACACTGGCGTCCCCTTGGCCTGGTCCTGCGACTTGGGTCCTCAGCAATGAGGATCCTGTGAGCCGGATCACCCTCAGGGAAACGCGCCTCATGGCCATAGTGCCGTGACTGACTTTCCATTACAATGCAGGTAATGTGCCTCATTCTGGACTCCTCTAGCAACCGCTCATACGACACAAAGTCAAACCAGTGGTACCTAAGGATTCTCCAAAGAGACACAGTACCAAAGGCATCCAGGCTTCATCTCTTCATCTAACAATGATTAAGAAAAATAATTCAATAATTGAATTCAATATTATGTAGACGTTTAATTGACTAAATTAACAGTTTAAACAGAAGTTCAGAAGAACAGTCAAGCAGATTAAAGAATTTAATTTAATCACAGACTAAATCTACCTAGAATGAATTGGTTCCACAAAGTTTCCTTATTTATATACTATTCATCAAAAAAAAAAACAGGCAAACAAGTACATATGATAGATCAGAATGTTTTTTGTAGAGCAGGAAACGCGGTGGGTAAATTTTATATGACATAATTTCTGTCATGACTTGGGGTGCATGTGGTGATTGTCTTTGTTTACACTGATTTGTTCCACCTGTTCTTCTTTTCCTGTGTCTTAATAATCAACACTTTTTGTTCTACCTACACAGATACCGTAAGGGAATAAACTAGGGCTGTGCAATATGGCATAAAATTCATATTGCGGTATAATCTGAACCATAGGCGGTAGACAGTATATATTGCGGTATACGATTTGATCTGTAAATTTCAATATAACTGTTTTTGAAAGGGTAACATATGTCCATAGCAAAGGCATTGCAGCAGGAAGTTAACACATTTCAATGAAGTCATGAACGTAGAATATTTATTGTGCAAATCTGCAATTATAGAAAAAATATGAAAACATTTCAAGTAACTTCACTGGTTTTATCTTATTAAAAAAATCACCTGTTTCCTGTTCCTTTGATTGGTCCTGTGTATTTAGTCCGCGTCTGAATGAATCTTGTCAGATCCGTCATTGTAATGTTAGTGCTGTGTTCGTGCCCGTCTGTCCGCAATAAACCCTGTTTGCTCGTCACCTGGCTTTTTGACCTGCTCCTTGCCTGCTTGCCTGCTCAGAATGACGGATCTCGCAAACGACTCACCGCAGCAGGAAGAGGACTTATGGCTTCTGGTGAGAGTGGCCGGAGATCCAAGAGGATCCCAGCTTGTGCGCCCTTGTGGAGAGGAGCTGGGATCTCCTCCAAGGGGTCACTCCACACACGGAAGCGCACGCCCTGGAGGAGGTGTGCCTGAACATGCGGCAGCTCCTCGGCCAGGTAAAAGAGAAGCAGCTCTAAGAAGAAGCGCAGGGGAAAAGAAAAGAGCGCCCCAACCCTTATCGTGGGAGCTTGCTCTCTGGTCCCAGCCTGGGAAGCCACCACGCCCGCGGCTTCACCCGCCGCACCCGCTTCTTCTGCCAGCCCGGTTCCACTCGCGGCTGCACCGCTTGTTGCCGCTCTACCCGCGGCTGATGTCTCCACCTAAAGCCGATGTTGCCGCCACGCCCGAGGCGCCCCCTGCTGGCCGCACGCCCGAAGACACCGCCACATCCGCTGAGGCACCCCCTGCTGGCCACACGCCAGTCCTGCACGTAGGTAGTCTATAAAATTTACTAATTTTATATGATATTAGTTTTATTAACACATTTAATTGTAAGCTGGTAAGGCTATGTGTGGGCATGGCAATATCAAACATTATTTGAGTTTGGAGGTAGGTGTGATGCCCCGCGGCGAAAAAGAAGGCAGACCCCGGAATGCGGAGGCACGTGTATTTATTAGAACACTCGGGGTTAGACAAAACCAGTAAGGGAGTCCAAAGCCGAAGTCGGGTCACAGGCGTGGGTCGAGTACCGGAAAAACCAATCCTACGATGACTGACAAGACGGGAATCCGATGGGAGGAAGCGGGCGAGGACGGGCAGGACTGGCAGGATGGAGGCAGCAGGTAAGACAAACCGGGGAGACAGGAGACAGAAAAATCGCTCAGTAAGGCACATTAGGAAATGGCAACAATACTTCGCATTGACCTCTAGGAGAAGTCGATTCAAATAATGGCGCTATAGATGCTATTGGTCCTTGGTGTTCGGCCCCGCCCTTGTGGGCGTGACAGTACCCCCCTCCTGACCGCGCGGCCTCAGAGTTGGTTTCAAGGGATGTGCGGCGTGAAAATCCATTACTAGGTGGGGGTCCAGAATGTCTGTTCCTGGGTCGCAGCAACAGTTCTTCCGGACCAAAACCCTCCCAATCTACCAAATACTGGAGATGTCCCGCATGGCGATGGGAATCCAACAGGGCTCTGACCTTGTAGATCGAGGAATCATTCTGCAACGCGACCGGTGGAGGAGTTGCAGCTGCCGACATGGGGTGAGCGACGCTGAACTTAACAGGTTTTAGAAGTAATGCATGAAAGGTAGGGCAGATGCGATATATGCGTGGGAGCTGGAGTCGAAACGAGGCGGGACCCACTCGTTGGAGGATCTTAAAGGGTCCTATGAAGAGGGCAGACAACTTACGACACGTAGGCAGTTTGAGGTTCCGAGTGGAAAGCCAGACCCTTAGTCCTACGTGATAGGACGGGGTAATTCGGCATGTCTCTTTTTCCAGTTGGACTGAGCGGTGAGAGCACGCTGGGTTCGGCGTCACACCTCTTCAGCAGTCCGGAACCATTCCTCCACCCTAGGTACGTCACCGGGGTTCGCATCCCAAGGGAAAAGCTGTGGATGATAACCCAACACACACCGGAAGGAACGGTGACAGGTTAGTGACGGGATTTACTCAAGCATTCAGTGCATATTCAGCCCAAAGAAGGTGAGAAGCCCATTCGGCGGGTCTGTCCTTACACAACAGCCTAAGCGCTTTGGACACCTCTTGGTTTGTTCTTTCAGCTAACCCATTAGATTGGGGGTGATAAGCGGAAGACAGGCTTAGAGAAATGTTGAGTTTGGAGCAGAAGGCATGGAATACTTGCAAGGTGAACTGGGGACCTCGGTCAGATACTATGTCCTTGGGGATGCCGTAATAACGGAAAACCCAGGTTAACAGCAAGTCGGCTAGATCCATCGCCGTGGGGAGCTTAGGGTGAGCGATCAGACGGCACATTTTCGAAAAGCGGTCCATTACCGTCAGAATGACGGAGTTCCCTTTTGAGAGTGGAAGATCCGTAATAAAATCCATTGCTAAGTGTGACTAAGGGCGTGTTGGAATGGGCAAAGGGTAAAGGAGCCCTGCTGGCGGCTGGTGTGATGCTTTAAGTTAGGCACATTTGGGGCAGGAGGCCACATATTGCTCTACCTCTCTCCTCCATCCTGGCCACCAGTACCGTCGTGCCACTAGTCGGAGGGTCGCTGAGGTTCCCAGTGCTACGGGAGGTATGTACCCACCGGAGTACTGCGTGGCGATGCAAGGAGGGTACGCACTATCGTCCAGGGGGACGGCCAGAAGGGGTAGGTGCATATTCGTTGAGGGCTCTGAGAGTCTCCTCCAGGGACCAAGAGATGGTGGCAGTAAAGCACGAGGGTGTTAGTATGGGTGCTGCCTGGTCAGTTGTCATAGGCGGATCATATTGTCGGGAGAGAGCGTCAGCTTTTGTGTTCTTGGAGCCTGGAATGTAGGTGACTACGAAGTTGAATCGTGAGTTGAACGTAGCCCAGTGGGCTTGACAAGGGTTTAATCTTTTAGCATTCTGTAGGTATTGGAAATTGCAGTGATCTGTGAGTACCTGAAACGGGTGGCACGCTCCCTCCAACCAGTGTCTCCATTCTTCTAGTGCGAGCTTAATAGGAAGGAGCTCGCTGTCGCCGACATCATAATTACTTTCTGCGAGAGTGAGTTTCTTGGAGAAGTAAGCACAGGGGTGGCGACGGCCGGTTACATGATCTCTTTGGATGAGTA
This sequence comes from Mormyrus proboscirostris, assembly GCA_026779585.1. Taxonomy (NCBI): domain Eukaryota; kingdom Metazoa; phylum Chordata; class Actinopteri; order Osteoglossiformes; family Mormyridae; genus Mormyrus; species Mormyrus proboscirostris. The sequence goes on from JAODKF010000126.1 coordinate 14,483,160, forward strand.
CGCCTCCCACTCTGGTGTCCGAGGCATACTCTTCGACCTCGAAAGGCTCGTCGGGACGCGGTTGCTGGAGGATCGGTGCAGAACAGAAGGCTTCCTTCAGTTTTTGAAAAGCATGATTAGCCTCCGGGGTCCACTGCAACTTGGTGCTTTTCCCCCGAGAGCAAGAGGTAAGTGGCGCGGCCACTTAGCTGAAGTTTCATATGAACCGCCGGTAAAAGTTGGCAAACCCAAGGAACCGCTGTAATTATTTTACTGTATGGGGTGGTAGCCACTCCTTGATCGCAGTCACCTTCCGTTCATCCATTGCCACGGCTCCTGGACAGAGAACATATCCTAGAAATTGTACCTGTGTCTGGTGAAATTTGCACTTTTCCCCTTTCACAAACAGCTGGTAGTCGCGGAGTCTTTGGAGCACCTGGCGGACATGTTGTGAGAGGGAAGAGGAGTAAATTAAAATGTCATCAATATATACAACCACAAACCGGTTAATCATATCTCTAAAAACAGTGTACATAATGGATTGGAAAATGGAAGGGCTGTTAGCAAGACCATAAGGCATAACCCGATATTCGTACTGACCGGTGTGTATTATAAAGGAAGTTTTCCATTCATCACCTTTCCAGATACGAATCAGGTTATATGCACTACGGAGATCGAGCTTAGTGAATATTGTAGCTTCTCATAGCTGCTCCAGTGCGGATGGTATCAGAGGCAGCGGTTCTCTCTGTTTGATCGTGATAGCATTAAGGGCATGGTAGTCGATACATGGGCGTAAGCCCCCATCCTTCTTCTTTACGAAGAAGAACCCGGCGGTCGTAGGAGAAGTCGATAGTCGGATGATACCTTGCGTCAGAGCTTCATGGATACTCCTCCATGGCTGCCTCCTCAGTGATGGACAAAGGGTATAGCCTTCCTTTCGGGAGTGGAGCCCCCTCGATGAGGTCGATCGCACAATCATAGTCACGATGTGGAGGTAGTTGGAAGGCCAGGGACTTGCTAAAGACATCATGGAAATCTGCGTACTCCTTGGGAATGGAGGTAAGGTCCTCTGGGGCGGGGCTCTCCACTAAAGAAGCGCAACAGGGCACAGCAAAACAACAGGATGAGCATTGTGGAGACCAGGACACGAGTTCCCCAGAGGACCAGCAAATTCAGGAGTTTTAGTCTTGCAGCTACGGGAGGCCCAGGATGATAGGATCTTTAGTACTGGGAAGAATCAGAAAGGTTAGGGTTTCGGCATGGAGCACACCCACCCATAAAGTGATGAAGCACATACGATGGGTAATCTTTCCCTGAGGTAAGGGCTTCCCGTTAACTCCTAACACCGAGATAGGGCTGGCGAGGGGTTGCAGAGGAATCTGCAATCTCCGCACTAAAGCCAGTTCCATGAAATTGCCTGTGGCTCCTGAGTGGATCAGAGCTCTCGCCGATTGTGATTGTCCTGCAAAAGAGACCTTGACGGGCACTGATAACTGTGCAAGGGATATCCCCAAATACACTGTATGGCCTACCTTGGATGCTGGCTCAGACCGCGAAGAACGGACCGAACAGAAGTGGAGGGTGTTTCCGGGTTCACCGCAGTATAGGCACAAGCCTTGAATGGTGCGACACCTTTGTTCAGTTGGGGTGAGTGGGGATCTTCCAAGTTGCATCAGCTCGGGATTGTCTACAGGAGGAGGACCTGGGAGTGCCGGTGGTCGGGGCCGATGGCTACGTCGTTCATGGAAGCTGTTATCGATCGTAACCGACAGCCTGATGTAATCCTCAAAGGAGAGTCCAGAGCCTCTGGACATGAGCTCATCCTGAATCTCAGGGTTAAGGGTGCGTCAAAGGCAGTCTTCTGGCCAGCGTAATCCAGCCGCGATCGTCCGGAATTCTAAGGCGAATTCCATCACCATCCGCATTGCATAAGGAAAGCCCGGCAGTGGTCTGGGTTGCCATCGACCTGCTTGTCTCTCCCTGGCTGACCAGGGAGGTAAGCTAGTCCACTTGCTGTCTCAAGCGCTGGGTCTCTGCGGGGTCCATTCTGTATAGGCAAAGTATTCTGTGATGTTCCGCGGCAAAAAAGAAGGCAGACCCTGGAATGCGAAGGCACATGTATTTATTAGAATACTCGGGGTTAGACAAAACCAGTAAGGGAGTCCAAAGCCGAAGTCGGGTCACAGGCGTGGGTCGAGTACCGGAGAAACCAATCCTACGATGACTGACAAAAACGGAATCCGATGGGAGGAAGTGGGCGAGGACGGGCAGGACGGGCAGGATGGAGACAGCAGGTAAGACAAACCGGGGAGACAGGAGACAGCAAAATCGCTCAGTAAGGCACATTAGGAAATGGCAACAATACTTCGCAACGACCTCTAGGAGAAGTCGATTCAAATAACGGCACTATAGATGCTATTGGTCCTTGGTGTTCGGCCCCGCCCTTGTGGGCGTGACACTAGGCTACTACCATTTGTTTTGCTTATTATTAGGCTGTTATTAAGCAACATTTACATTTGGCTATGCCTTTTCAATTGATGTTGCACATGTCACTGGTTGTTTGTTGTGCAAATAAACTTTTGTGTTTAATTTTTAATCTGACTGATTTACATTCGGGTGTGAGTCGGGTGTCTGTATATATACAGCGGATCGGGTGCGGAATTTTATTTTATTTCAGTCGGATAACGGTTCGGATAGGGGTTTAAGTATGACGGGTATGGGTGCATGCGGTTTGTCAAAATCAGACCCATGCAGGACTCTGCTGCCGGGTGCAGCAATAATCATATAAACAATTTTCATATAAGTCATATAAATAATAAATTATTTATTCATTACGTCATTTTTGCAGGCGAGGAGTGGAAATTTCTGTGGTAGGGCGGTATAATCAAAATCTCTCACGTTGACCAAATTTATATCGTATACCGTTTATACCGCCCAGTACTAGAATAACCCACTGGACTACCGTCTTGTAACAGAGAATGATCAGGTCCTTATCCCAGCCGTAACTTATAACGAAAAATAGATATGAGCCACCATGCATCAAGGAAGTGAGACTGAAGGCTTGCTAATCACCTCAAGTATGACCAAAAAATATCATTCACAGTTTACATTTCAGCCCTTGCAAAGCATTTGCCTAAAGGTACACGCCACCATGCCACACTAGTGTAGCCAACTGTATTTGTAGTATTTCTATTGTCGTGTCCTGGTGCATCGGAGAGAGAGAAACAAAATACATTTCTCGATTCCACATGGCTTTTTCATCCTCAAATGCAAGCATCTGCAAAAACCATAAATGAAAAACTGAATGCAATTTTCCACTTATTTTTCTTAACTCTATGCCAACACATTCTGGCAAATTGGACACCAAAAGCAAAAGCAATTCTTGCTTTGCATATTGAATTTGACTTGATCATGTTAGACAGCCAATCCAATATTCACTGTGGGGTTCTCATTTTTGCCGGAACAAAAGTCTGTGAGAGTATTAGCCAAAGAAGTCTTTTTTTGTAATTTTAAATTGATGTGTTGGATACCTAATCAGAGGACCATTTGGCAAAAACATTTTTTGTTCACAGCAATGAATAACCTCCAAAAAAGGATTAAATCCAAAATAATCCCAGCCTAGACAACCATTAGTAAATGTGCAACAAAAACCTCTGGGAGACACTTAATAAAACAGCTGCAAATGACAGATTTCATGTTTCAAGTATGGCATTCAACCAGCTGACATTAGATAAATAGCCCTTATTATAGTGCTTAATTTAGCTGTAGTACGCTGTTCCTGTGAGAGACTGACCTTTGATCATTGTTAATGATGTTTACTAAGAATCAAGAGGGACATTTTTAAATGGCCACCCCAATCAATGTTAATAAATAAGGCATGCAGCCCCACAGATACGCATTATCGCATTAGCATTTCCTGTCTGTCTCACTAGGCCTCATTCTCATAACCTCACTTCCCATTGATAATGGCTTCTAACCAACATATTTCTTCTGTTATACAGTATATGTTAGTTTTTGATTATTTACTAATAAAGAGGGAAAAAACAGTATATTAAAGAAATTGATATGAAAGTATTTATTATTAACATGTACAAACTTTAAACATGCCCTTGTTATTCATTCATTTTCCAACCTGCTTTATCCTATTGGGTTGCGGGGGGTCCGGAGCCTATTCAGGAAGCAATGGGCACAAGGCAGGGAACAGCCCTGGACATCGCAGGGCACACTCACACACTGTTACCATTCACTCACACATGCACACCTACGGGCAATTTATTAACTCCAATTAGCCTCTGGGAGACACTTAATAAAACTTCTTTGGACTGTGGGGGGAAACCAGAGTACCCAGAGGACACCCCACAACAACACAGGGAGAACATGCAAACTCCACACACATGTAACCCAGGCGGGGGCTTGAACCCGGGTCCCAGACTGTACCACCATGTCACCCCCTTGCCCTTGTTATAGTATAAATTTAATCTAATCAACAACATTGGTGTCTAGCAGCTCCTTTTAAATAAATAACAATCTGAGCCTTAAGGTTTATGCCTCGATGTGCAACTGCCTTTTGAAAAGACAGAGACAGCACTTATTTATTTGGTGATCTAGTGATTTTTGGTCGATTCAGACTGTGTGGTGACATTATGTGTCTGTGTCACCCGCCACATGGCTGCACTCAGATTCTCATCCCTGAGGTGGTTTGTCGTGTGGTGGATGCGGCAACGTGCTGTAATCAGTGCATGCTCCTTACCTCTCAAGTGATTTTGTGAATTACTTTCAAGTGGGGTTAACAGACTTTTAATTTAGTCAAACATATTGAGTTTTGAAGAAATTGCTCTTTCTGCAATATTCCATCTGTCAGCATTTTGAAGCTATGTGGATTGGCTCTATGCAAAACACTCAGCTTTTTTTCAGTGTTGCCCCAGCGACTGAAGAAGCAGAGATACTGCTGGTAAGGACCCTCAAAACATTAGATAAAACATTTCCCTTCACTTCATTTACAGCTGATGAACCTAGAGTAAGGAAGGTCAGACTGCTCTCAGTGTGTTCCCAGAACACACCATCGAGCAGAATTCTCTGGACAGTGTGTCTATTTCCAGGGCTGTCCATGTCTTGCAGGTTTTCCTTCCCATCGAGAACCCTTGTACACGCTATCCAATCTGCTAGTGATGGGCCATGTAAGAGCTATTTTATATTTTTCATTCTGTTTTCATCTAAAAGTAGCTGAGGCTACTGATTCTCCTTGACCCTTTTGGCCTTCTTAAGTGGGGTTTGTAGGTTCATGATATCTCCCAGGAAATTTAACCTGCATTGCAACCCTTGTTGAGGTGATTCAATGAAAGGACTCTGTGTACAAGCTATTTTGGGGTCAAGTGCGGTTTACTGATGGTCAGAATCGTTTCAGTCTAAGGAGAAAGCAGACAGTTCCAAAGTTCCCAGGAAGTCTAGCTGTAAAAGGTTCTCGGTAGTTTCCACTGTAAAAATTTACGAGGTTTTTTTTCCCTTTGCAAACCTTATTCTTCTATAACTTCTGACCCGCTGTCCTCCCTCCCCCGGCTTTCCCCCTGCTGCCTGCTCTGACAGATGCCCCTCTTACTGCTTCGTGTGGGCTTCTGTTTTCCTGCCTGGAACGCAGCTCCTACTGGCTTCACAGCACCTTCCCGGATCCCTTCCAGCTTCTGCTCCACCCTGGTGTCCGCGCTGCTGTTTCTCAGCCCTCAGCCACCTCCGCCATTCCCGTGGCGGCTTGTGACGCAGCCCCAGCTTTATCTAGCTGCACAGTCTTGCTTTCCGTATTGGGGGGGACTCAGTCACCACATTAAATAATCCCTGTAATACAGAAAAAATGAAAAAAAAACATTGATCCTATCTTGATTTCCTCTAATACTGCATATCAATCACACTGAATGATTTTAGATTTCAGATGCAAAATGTAAAATAAGACAAAGGGAACCATCTCCAAAAGCATGACACGATATTATTTTGGTGAAACATTATTTCATTTATCAACAACACTATCTAACATCCATAACACCCATGTGAAAAATGAATGGCCCCTTAGTAATTGAAATGAATAATTAATGAAATAGTTAACCAAATCTTACTAATAATTAGATTCAACTGACTGAACACAGCTAGACTTGATTGTAGCCAAGACTGTTGTATCGACATGTGACTCATGTTGGACCTTAACACATGAGTAAAGTAGTCACTGCATACAGTACAGTCAATACATACACAACATACCGTGGTCAAAGAAAGTTCTGGAAGATATGGGGAGAAAGAATTTGTTGAAATATATCTAGAAAGGCTACAAAGCCATTTCAAATATTATAGCACTCCATGAAAACAACTTTGAAAGCCATTATTTTCAAATGGCAAACACTTTGAAGAGTTGTGAATCTTCCCTGGAGTGGCCAGCCTGCCAAAATGTCAAGGGCGCAGGGAAAACTTACCTAGGAATTCGCAAAAATCCATGCAAAGCAATCAACTACATTAGTGGGCAGAGCTGGCTAGATGGTTAGGGAAGCACACTTGTAATCGAAAGATTGCAGGTTCAAATCCCCCACCAGTAAGTCACCCTGAGCAAGGTACCGTCCCCAAGCACTGCTCCCCGGGCGCTGAATTAGCTGCCCCCTGCTATGTCACAAATGGGTTAAATGCAGAGGACACATTTTGTTGTCACGCACTGTGTGCTGTGCTGTGTTAACAATGACCACTGATCACCAAATTCTAAAGTAAGGGTGTGTTTTAAAAGTAGCCGTAGACACGCTAATGTTGTTATAGCTTACGTGCAAGTATTCCATCAGCCCAGACTGATTCTCAGATATGGTTCCGGCACTCACGTGACAGGATGCAATGCATGATGGTCAACCGATGTCGGGTACAGCTTCTATACAATACGTTTGGGTGTGCCTCGCCCCGATTTCATAGTACATTATAATTATTAGTTACAGTGCACTGTATAGTGGATTAAATTTACAGGTGAGAATTCAAACTGCACTAATAAATGGCAGATTCCTTATGTGGTGGACTATATAGCGGGTGAGTGGACATTTTCATCACAGCCTGACTGCTTGCCCGATTTGCCCCCGCATGCCTGCACTTGCGCAGGATTACACTTGATGGCATATTTTCCAACAGTGCCTGATTTATACCATTTCTTTTCATGACATTCTCAGTATGCAACCTGATCCCATTAATCTTTCTTCTCACTACACTGGGTACGTTTTACAGACTGATTGCATGTAATCTCCACCAGCCCACTTTGGGATGTTAAACCCGATTTTGGATTCATTGTGTTCTCTGTCTCTCTAATAAAAGTTCTGCATAGTGCCCGCACTTGTGCTTAAGTGCGTGTCTATGGGTCTCATTAGACACCCCAGCCACAGTGGTCTCTTCAGTTCGGAGTGAACTAAAGCTATAATTATACCAAAATACTATGTCGCTGGATAGCAACAATTTCACCCTATGGAAATATAAACTAATATTTCAGATATGGGATACTTAGGTAATAGTGTTGATCCAAACACTGGAAAGAGGTGGACAGAGTGAACACTTCGAATGACAGAAAGTGGATTTCTTTTCAGCCACTGAAGTCATTAACACCAATTCTCGCAAAACAACAAAGTGATTCCTGTAGCTTGCTAAATAATATAAAAAATATTATTTGTTGTAAAATGGCAGAATGAACGGGTCGGGTAGTGCTACAAAAATAAAATGCGGTGAATATGTGCAAGGTACAAATCAGGCAGGTGGTACGGATCGAGTAGTTATACCTTGGATCAGTGCTATGTTCACAAACTAACAAAATAACTGGCTGTGCTGTCTGGCAAAGCTATATCATGTGCCTCTTTCACAGGATCACTTATATTACAGTAAGTGTTGCCTTGAATGTTTACAAACTGCAACTGACAAATCCTGCTCATTCCGTCTTTAAGGAATCCATTGCGACAATGTCTACCTCTTGTGACTGGCTGGTTCTCGCTGTTCGCGTAAAGGGGGATCAGTGTGGATTTAGGGTAAACAGTGAAATCTGCATAAAAATTTCGATAAAAAAGAACAGCACTTGAGTACGACTCGGTTCCCTTCATTCATTCAGTCGTTCAAAAGAATTGGGTCATGGGATCGAACATCATAGCTAATGTGAGCTATCGGCATGGTGGATGAGGAAGTGTGGTATGGGTCGGGTAGTGACACATTATTACTGGCCATCAAAGTTTTATGTGAAGTATGGGAGTTTAAGTAGGAGGACTTAAAAGATCAGAATCTCTACGATTCACATGAGAAGTAGATTGTGGACATTTTCAAGACTGATTGCCGTCTGATTGTCCAACCCTATGTGGATGGATGTGGAATGAGCAGCTGGTGCTGGAGAATTTACCGAAGTGTCTGAACTGAAGCAGTTCTGCAAATAAGAACAGGCCAACATTCTTCCACAGTGATGTAAAAGACTGAATACATAACATACTAAGCAAATGATATACATGTTTAAAACATGACAATTTTTCACATTTACAAATATGCACAATAACTAGTCTGCATGTTGTTTTTACTTAGAGTACATGCAGTGTTACAGGGATCTAGGGTGTGATGTGTCTCAGAATACATATGGTTGCTACTGAAGCTTTTTTATGAATCACATTCATCTTGGTTATAAAGTTACAGTATATGCACAAGTTCAGGCATCCCTGGCCAAATTGCATATTTAATCAATTATCCAAGTGAAATAACTGCTGCAGGAAACAATATGTCAAAAAACATATTACTGCGACAAGGTCGTTAAGCGAATTGGTCGATAAGTGAGGAGCCGCCCCTTACTGATATTTCAAGCATACTGTACTGCTCTTCCTTTTCGCAGACCTCTTGTACTATGGGGTGCACAATAAAGTACAAGCTTGTAGACCAAAATTTGTAGTCTTGGAGTGTAGTGAATGCTGAGTGACTGTGAGAACGAGACTGAGACTGAGACTGAGAAAGGGTGATGTGAGATGAGATGTTTGGCGCTGAAACACCGCTCTGCTGTATCCACAACCAGAGTTCCCGTACAATACCGGCCGGTCGGAGAGCTGGTCATACTGTAAGTCCAGGCGGTTGTTAAACAGGTAGATCGTTAAATGAGGAGTGTCTTTTTTTGAAATCGTTAACACACAATTACTTGTTACTACATGTACGTCAAAACAACGGAACAAATGAAATAGTAATTGCAGCATGTGCGATATTTTGGATGAAACAGTAAGTCAGTATTTAGTGACACCCCCTTTCCCCTTTAGCAGATGTCACACCCTGTAGGTCTGGGGTGGCCAGGGCTGGCCAGACTTATCCAGAAAGGTCTCTTCTGTGTAAAGGTGTTCACTGTAACTCGTTAATTAGATTGCTAATTAGAGGACTGATTGGCTGAAGAGTCCTCACACTTGGGTTTTAACAGCTGACCTACAGGTTATCCCAAAAACCTGCATACACACTGGCCTTTGCAGATAAGACTGCACGCAGCTGCTGTAAACACCTTTTGTATTCAGCTCAGAGTCTTTAAATTCAGTTGTAGGGATTTTTTCCCGCTTATCCTTGTAGATCACTTCTAATCACTTTCATGCACAGCATGTTCATAATCTGCCCACAGATTTTCAATGATGTTTAAGTCAGGGTATAGTAAGGACTCTTCCAAAATCTTCAACTTGCTTCCCTTCAAGTAGTTCATGGTGGATTTTGAAGTATGTTTTGGATCATTCCCTTTTCAGATTCAGCTTCTTGGGTGACTGTGTAACACCGCCATTCCGGATTTGCTGATGTTACAGCTCAATGTTTCCTGTGCCACTGGCTATCACACTACTCCAAAGCATAATTGGCTAGGTATCTTTAGCAGTTGGCTAGGTATCTTTTTCTCATCAAATGCTTGTCTAGATGATGCTTTGCAAACCTCAGATGTTGAATTTTGTAACGAGGTTGCAGGTAAGACTTCTCCCCGATGATTCTCCCATGTGGACGATGCACTGTGGGATGGTCCACCACCAATCCCGTGTCAGCATTACCTTCCTGCAGCTACTGTAATGACTCTCCCATGTGGATGATGCACCGTGGGATGGTTCACCACCAATCCCGTGTCAGCATTACCTTCCTGCAGCTTATTCACAGTTATATGCCTTTGCCATCTTCCTGTTCTCACTGATGTTGTCTTGACTTTCCAGTTCCCCTTAACTGCCATTTTTTAATTACATTATGGACAGCAGAAAAGGTGTGTTGGAAGCATTTTGCAAACTTGACCTCAATTAGTTTCATTTTCAGATCCTCATGCCGCTTAAAGGAGTCCATGTTTGTTGAGTGACAGCACAATGTTTGAGGTGCCAGGGAATTTATGAAGCTGAATTAGGGTCAGGGACCAAGCAAATGTTTTGTCACTCATGGAATAGAAAGTAATTGTGCATTAACATTTGCAGATTTGTCCCTTTTTCCAGCAGCAGCTGTTGAGTACTTTTGACTTACATAATTAACTAATTCGTAATTTGCCTAGGGGTGCCCTAACTTGTGCATACAGCTGCAATTTTTAACCATTAAATTGTAAGACATTTTTAGGCACTATTAACCTGAATCGTCAACCTGCCTTTAGTGCCAATATGAATGAGAAACCACACTGAAAGTTAATATTAGACAGAAATAGGAATGATATTTTTTACCATAAGGTATCATTCTATGCTGTATTAGACTGTAACATGGGTGTTCGTGTATTTTACCTCAGAAAGCAATTAAACATTCTATAATTGAAATGTAATGGGGAATTAAACTGCATTTTTTGAGTTCACCTAACAAGAAGTTTTCATTATAAAGAATTAAGCTCATATGATAAGGGATCCCTGTCTTTCAAACAGGCCACATGCCCTATTCCAGTATTAATAATCCGCAGTCTCTCTTAGGCAATCTTTAGCAGAAAGGAGAATCATTTATACCCAGCAAACAAGGCAGTGTACGGCTCCCTGAATTAGGACTCTGTGTCTGTGATTGGAAGGCTGGCAGAGTTATTCCAACGGTGGGCCCTTGAGCGAGGCCCCTGACCTCCATTGCTACAGGGGAGACCTGCCTAACCCTGCTCTCTGATCCTCAGTGCTATGCTGTTCTGGGCAAAAGCAGCTGCTAAGTAAATAAGAATATGACAATGAAAAGTTAAAAAAATAAATAAATAATATTCACAACAGAGTTCCCAGTTGGATGTTATTTGGCTCTTACTTTGGCCTTTAGTCAATGGTCATAAATACATCCACACAGGTCCTTCTGTATCCATACTTTTCACCTTCAAGTTACCTGCAAATTCACCATTATGGGGAGGAGGTGCCGGGCGATTGGTGATAAACTTTTTCATTCCAGTCCTTTGCTGCACTGCTACAACTAAACAAAGGGCTCATTTATCATAAAAAACCTAACAGTATATAGCACAGGGCACAAGAAAGCGGTAAACCCTGGCTGGGATGACACTTGGTCATAGGAAACACACACACATTCCCACAAATGGCCGATTGGAGACATCAGATTAGCCTAATTGCATGCCTTTGGATGATGGGATGAAACACAGATCCAACAACTCCAAACACAGAATGGAGATAGGATCTGAAACTCCAGCCCAGGAGCTGTAAGACAGAAGTGCTGACACTCTCCTCCAATCATTATTTAATTGGTCTTATTACTGGACCATAAACAGTATATGTCATTTGTCTTTATAGATTATTTCTGCCTTTATCGCAGGTATCCAAAATAATGCATTTTAGGGTAACCCTGGGTTCATGAAATGAAAAAGGAGACTATGTAATGCACATTCTCAACAGCAATGCCCTGTCTCTGCAGCAGCAAATGGGACCTTCTCAGTAGTGTCCATGCACGCCTCTTCCTCACAAACCAGGCGACTCAAACACCAGTACATCCTGCTAATATGTAATTATACACAGACTCCCAGAAGCCCTAGCAGTCAAGATTATACTGCCTTACTACTGGTCCTAGACCTTGTAGCCTGCTAATTTTACCTGTCCCACTGCACAACATGACACACTGGCACAGACGCATCCAAGCAAAGCAGAACAACATGGTGCCATATTAATCAACTATTTACAATGGATACAATCTGTGGCGGTATTATGAGTTACCAAGTTAGACAGTCTTTCAGTAAGTAAAACAGTATTTTCTACTATAAAAAAGAGCATCAAAGCGCCAACAGAAATTGATCTTGAAATCTTTTCAAATTCAAGGAGACTGCTTCCTGGAAATGTTTGTCCTTGTTGACCGTACCAAGATAGAGGAACAGTTGTTTCTTTGAAGTTAGAGCATCAATAATTTAACATTTAATACATTTTTTAGCCAACTAAATGACAATGTAACTTTCAGGGAGTGCAGTCACATGAAAACCAATGCCATCCATGGTGGCAGATGGTCAAATATAGAATTGTGTTCACATTTACAGTATGTATGAGACACTTTTGTTTTTTCCTTTAAGAGCGACAAGTCAACAAGCTTTACTTAGAATTGTGTTTCAAGTATTGCAACAAAACAGAATACAGCTTTGACATTATGAGTGCTTATTTTTCTTTATTTTTTTTCACACCTGATCGATTATTTATGGCATTTTTGGGGTATGGTTTGCGGTAATGGAGCAATTGTTGAGCTAAAGGGGAATAATCTTGCCATAGAAAAAATCCACCAGCCCTCCTTGATGGAGGATTTTACTCTGAGATGGAAAAACACAAAAGTAGGTGTGCAATTGCTGCTACTGGAGATGTGCACAGATTCCTGGGTGGAAGCATAGCAATCGGTGGAAAATCAGGTGATCAGGGTCGCTGTGCTGATGTAATTCCCACCTGTCCTGTGTTCCCTGTGATAGGTATAAATAGGCACCTTATTTTTTTTGGCCCTAGTAACTGCAGAAAGCCACACAGCCTAATACAAAACTGCAGGAGTCTGTCCTACAAACCCAAAGTTAGTCCTTAGTTTCAGCTGTCAGCTCCTTTTCTATCCCACAGCGTTCCCACAGAAAATGACACCGTTTCCCCAAAGTAAAGATCCTGTGTTCCCCACCACGCCCCATGTTACGGTTCTGTCTGCCATCTCTAACAGAGACAGTTTCCCACCCTGTAGTTTTTGTTTTTAGTCCCGGTACACATGTCCGGCTTGTGACAATGGAAGAGCGTCACCCACCACAGAAGCTGAATGACACACGGTAGCTGACTATTTATGCAACGACAAATTCAACACCTTCACTACGGGACAAAGTGTGAAATTCTCAATTTCAAAGGCAAAGGAACCACTTTTCAAGTTGCCTACAGGTGCAAAAAACCCAGAGGAAGATGGCGGTCCGAGGATCCTATAGTTTCATCTGTCGCATCACATTTTTTTTGCACACGTTTTTTCCTTAATTTAATTTGCCCTTTGTTGTCAGCAGCAACATGTGAATTCTGGCACCGTGTAGGAGAAAGACATTATGACTCTTTCTGCAGATCATGGGTAATTGAGTGGGGCGGGGTGTTTTGGGGTGAAATAATGACGCACTGTTGTGACAGCGGCTGTCAGAATTGCGGTTGGTCTGAGACTAACTGTCATAACAGCTGTGTGGTGGCAGTAATGAGCAGCCGCAGATACTGCAGCAGGTGCCAGTAATGGAGCTTGGCAACCCAAGCCTTGCTAAACGTACGTAAAGCCTTTTAAGAGTGCCACGAGCCGCATCCAGACACTTCCCTTGCTGGGTTCCATGATGACATGCACATTTTGTAGGTCACCTTTCCCTGTAGCACTCTCTGAAGCCTGCGGTCTGGATAAGCTATTGACAAGGCTGACATTTCCCTCTGCACTTCCAAAAAGACCTGACAACGCAATGTTTAATCTTTAGCATTTACTTCCACACTTCCAATAAACGCATACATGTCTATTTAGAGGGTACATTGCTATATTCTTTTATATTTCAGAGGTAGGTACAGTATAAAGTAGGTTTAAATGCTATGATTATATATAAAGAGATTCCCATGTTCAATGTCTATAAAGGGCAAAACATTTTAAATGGCTCACTTTGTATCTAGAAATTCTGTTTTTCATAAGCAAACAATGGACTGACACTAGTATAATCCATACTATTAATTTTTGCATATGTTATTTGTTAGGAAAAAAGAACTTCGGGCTTTTATAGTATATGATTTTTCTGTGATTTAGAGGAAAGCAAATTAGTTTTGTACCTATAGGGATTCACACAAGTGATGTCATCCTCCGCCACACACTGATAGTATTAATGAGGAGCAAACACACACACTCACGCACGCGCACACACACAGACGACCTTAACCCCTACCCAGCCCTAACCTCAACCATTAGTAACCAAACAAAATACAAATCTTTTGACATTTTTATTTTTTTGACTGCAGTCACAGATTTTACAAATGGTCCCCACAACATCAAAATAACATCTTTTTGTATATCTTGAGAACATATCCTGACAATATTGCTCTTACAAAAATGCCATTATAATTAGCTTTAGAATTAACTTCATTTAGTTCATTAAGCTTGAAAGGCTTTCCACTGGTTAGTATTATGAATCCCATGAAGGGAAATTTTAGTGTTGCAGCACCATATATCAGCTATAATCTAAGACCTGGGATTGTAACTGTATGAAGTGACGAGTGCCAGAATATGAAAACATATGCCATGAGGTTAAGTGGTTGGTTCCCTGAATGACCTAATGGAGGTTAATTCATATTTGTCATAAGTTTATTAAAATGAGTAATTGCAGATAACAATATTTAAACGTAACAAATTAAAGTCAGAGATTACATAAAGTTACATTTTAAAGATATATATTATTCATTACATGTTTTGCTACTTTTAAGACTTAATACAGTTGCCTTTATTAAAATATAACTGAATTGCAGTGCATATTTAAAAGATTAATGCTTAAAATAACATGTAAATACATTTTATTTTAAAGTGTATTCTTATTTTCCATCTAGAATTAAAAGCTACTAAACTTTTAGCAGTACACAAGATCATAAACATTACATGGTGTAATGCAATTGCATCTTTTATCGGGGAAAATAAATATACTGAATAATCAATAATAACAAACTTATTGTTTATTTATACAAACTTATTGTTTACTTATTGATTATTACAGATGATTAAAATATTACAATTAAATGCTTATGTTGCAAAAATTATACTGTACAATAATAAACCAACAAAAATCTATTATGGACCTTTGTTGATCACTGCAGACATCCAGTAAAAGCTATCAGTTCTTTTTGCCTTTGTATACAGCAACACCTTGTGGTCTATTTAGTAATTGCCAAGATGCAAAACAAAATATGTGATAATTATTATTAGCAAAATACATAACAAAAAATATATAGGCTACATAATATGTAGCATATATAGCATTTTTGAAATTTCCCTATAGATAAAACTCGAAATGACTATTCATAAGTCATTACTAATTCACTCTTGTGCCATGGGTATCAATCCATCCATCCATCTGTCCATCCATTCATCCATCAACACCAATCCAGCAGAGCCATCCCAGGATGCAGAGAGCATGATTCAGGGAACACTCTGGATGCAATGCAGTTCAATCTCCAGCAGAATGGCTAACAGTTTTAAGGACATTCATTCACACTGCAGGATGAAACCAGAGAACTAGAGATGTGAAACCATAAAAGATGTGGGTAGCAGTCCTCAAGTAACGTCCAACATCCAATACACAGCAAAACTAGCAAGTGCAGCTGCATAATTATGCATCATAGCTAATTCACAGACAGAGTTGTATTACAATACTGCCAGGATGGACCAATAAGTTTAACAGCTGAATTGTCTCGTTCCAGTATATTATACAATGGAACTGTCAGGAAAGAAAGGTATGTGCCCATATGGTGGAACATATAGAGCATTTTATACAGAATGATGACTATAATTAATAATAAAGGCATTGTAGAAAATCTCTTTACTTTTTTTCTGTATCTGATTCATTGTCCAAGGGTTTCTGCAGCAAAGTTTTAGACAAATCACCTTCTGTACTAAATCTGCTGCATTGTTTTCACTGGGGTAGGTGTTAAATTAATATAATCTAGTTTTAATCTAGTTACTTGTGGGACCCCCGATCCTTATTGTTGTGTATAGTAACAGCTTGATAAGTTAACACAAGGCAACAATGACATTTTAATAATTATTTGTGCCCCTTATATTTAACTGTAATGGTACCAATTACATTTATGCCCATTCCAGCACCGTGTCATTGAAAAACACACAACAGTTTCTATACATCTGTACTTTTTTCCTTCATAAAAAGTGTAATAAGGTGGCAAAAAAAGTCTAACTGGTTCCTCAACAGACTATTCTCTGTTGCTCAGAAGTCGTAAAATGTTGGAGTGGCTTTGTGGCGTTTTATAGATTGGGAAGTTTCGAAATGAACGTGAAACTGAAATGAGACGTGAAGCTCAAGTAAGGTGATTTTAACAATAAAATTAATGAAGTACATCTGATTATTTCAGCAGAGCATAGTAATACAGTATCCTCGGTCACTGACTAAATGTAGGAATCGCACAGCCAATTTTATGCCATTTCAATATGTTCGCGTTACTCTGTCAGCAAAGATATGCGGTAACTCTTTACATAAACTGCACCTTCATAATGCCTTTATAATGCATTCATACCTTCATAATGCATAGAACATTAAAAAGCCGCATGTAAGCATCCCTTAACATCCTGACATAACTGTTCAGCTTTAATATACATTAACAAACATTATATGATAATAACAAACATTTTAATCATGTTTATTAATGTATATTATTATTGTGTATTATAAATGTATATTATTAATTATATTATTAATGTGTATTATTAATGTATATTATTGATGTATGTTACATCCCGTAACAGTGCATCACTTTAGCAGTTACTAGGTCTGAACTGGTGACCTTTTGATTACAGACACAGCCACAGTGTCACACAGCACCCCCAGGATTTAATTCCATGTTGTAAAACTATAAAATGTGGTAAAGTCCAAAGGAGTTGAATATTTATGAGTTATTTTATATATGTGATGTAAGCTTCATTATACTGTAATAGACAGTGGCTGCCTAGAACCAAGATCAAATCAAATCAAAATGTATTTATCAAATGCACAACAGTGCAACATACAGCAATGCAGGCAATGAAATGGCTTTTCCTCAAAAGCTTCCTACAGTAAGTGCTAAAAGAGAAATAAATTAGACATAAAAAGCAAATATATTTAAGAAAAAAAACTACATAAGTAAAAAGGAAATATGCAAACTGTCCTTACCAGTGCCACTGCTAGACCATATAGAAACTGTTCTGGAGCCCGTTTGTCTGTGCTCTGGTGCTCCATTATTGTTTCCCTGATGGCAGGGGTGAAAACAATTTGTAGATGAGGATGGATATGGTCCTTGAGGATGGACCTGGCCTTCTCGAGGTATTTGCGTGTGTAAAAATCCTAACATAGGCCTACAGCAAGGGATACAATATGAGGGATTCGCAGTAGACCAAAAAGTGCAAAAATACAGGACAGTCAAGGGGTCTGGCATTAAGTCCATACATACGTAGTGTCTGATTGTGTACGCAAAGTTATATAAATAAACCTATGTATGCACTTCATATGCACTGTGGGTCTCCTGGATGAACATTTACACTTCGCAGAACTTTTCAGGTAAATTTATATGGCTCGTGGCATATCACTATATACTATACAGTACATTTTCCACAATAATGAAACATTAATATGCTAAACCATTATGGCAGCTACTTTTTTAACAGGGAATGGCAAGCTACATATTTTAAAAGCATGTTTCAACGTATTTTAATAGAAATACTCATTTTACAATGAAGCTGCAATCCGTTCTTTTTCACTCCAAAGCATTGTACACTTTGTTGTAGATTTGAAAACGTTTAATAATTCTAAACGACAACAAATACACTTCAAAATATCAAACCCATATTAAATTAAGTGGGGGGAAATATTACAAGAAAGTAAAAGGGGGAAAAAACAGTCTAATGGGCGTGAAACGCTGCTGCATGTACGGCTGTTTTTCCAAACGAATGCGGTGTAGAGATCTTCGATATATACCCCAATGCAATTTGCAAACGGAGGCCACCAAACGTCTCCCAACGCTAAGATGCGGTATGACGAGCGGCAGGAAAAGTGCAGCCCAGCTGGAAGCGAAGCAAACGGCGCCTTTAACGGAGCCTCCTAAGGTGAGTGGGCACGCTGGGCTGTGCAGAGCCGTGCACGACATGCGCGCACCCGAGCCGTGTGGGAACACTTCAAAATCTGTGGACTTAAATTTACGAAGGAAACACTTGCAAAAGGGCGTGTGCTTGGGGCGAGTGGACTCCGATCAGGTAGTTACCCCGTTTTTTCGTTCATATATTCACATTAGGAGTAATGTCTGGAGGTGGGTGAGGACTAGAATTGAAGATTCCCTTTGCAGAAATACCGGCATCGAAGTGCAGAGGCCCGGAGCTAGCTAGCGTTATATTTCTCAAGACAATGAAATGGAGCCGACAACAAGTTTTGTCATTAATTAACGAGTTACTGTTTGGAAATATTACTGTTGGTGAAAGTGTACGGCAATACGGTGTCGGACCGGACGATTTTTGTTGCAAATGATAAGCGGAAAATATGGTGGCCGCCCGACGGCGAGAGCTGGTTTCTCAGCGGTGTCTCTTAGTCATTCTCACCGGGCATCGGTGCAGTGTGAGCCGCTAGAGGGATACAGGACATCCTTGTGCGGCAATGCGACAGCCGGGCTCGGTGTCTGCAAAATTGCTTCCGAAGCTGGCGTCAAAATGGCTCACGGCTGATGCTGAAAACCGTGCCATTATATGTTATTATACCCGGAAAGTGGCAACAAATGACACCTGGACGGCGGTGCTGCTGAGACGGTGTAATATTTATACCCAAACTGCTTAAAGCATCAGAAGATTGTATTTATTTTCGGTATTTTTGGTTGCTGTCTGCCAGATACTAAGCAACGTGCATATTAGGCATTTTCTAAGCCCTTAGTTTATTTGTTGAGCAGGTCGCAATGTTGAAGTTTGCTACGGCGCAAGTTCACCGCCCTGCCCGGGATTTTTGGGTCTCCTTCGGATTAGGTTATATGGAATTTTATGGCGCTTTTGCGCGTTTCTATTGATTCGGATTCGGATCGGGATTGTGATTCGCCAAGCGCGGCGGACCATGTGACTCGCCTACACCTGCCGGGCAATTAGGTACTTACAGTACCTGCAGTACATGAAGTTAATAACAGTATTATGTTAGTGTTCACTCATAACTATCCCAGTGCAATACAAAAGATGCTTTTGTTTAAAGATGTATAAAGCAGCTCTCATATGCCAGTAGTCTGACCATACTTATAGAAACTAAGTTAACATTTTTTTAAAAAAAAATTCACTCAAACAGTGATTCTATGCAGTTTTGTGAGATCAAATTATAAGATGTTGCTTAGGTGTGAGAATCGGCAGTGACCGCCCAAATCAATATTATATTGCCGATTTGATATTTATTGCAATTTTCAAACAGATTTTAATGAACAGCATTTCAAGTGTACATTTAAAGTAAAGACAAGGGCTGTAACAGTACACACATTCGTTGTGTGCCTTTCAGTTACAGCATTTTCAGTTTGGAACAAGTAGTGAAATGAATTAACACATTGCTCGACACGGGTGAAACCTAAATTCACAAATAGATGTTCAACATGGTAAACATTATGCCAGTTGTGGCTTTGAGTTGGTTACAGCTATTGCTGGAGAACTCAAAGCCCCTCCCACCTCACTTAAATAGTAGTTTGGAAACGTTTTGGCTACATAATAAATGATGAGCGAGTGAGTGAGTGAGTAAGACTGAAATGTCTGTTTGCTTTGTTATACCAAACTCTGTTTTTCTAGAAATACATACAGCATGCTAACTCCTTACATCATCCGAAACAAGCAGAGTGGCACACATAAGTTTGTTTAGAAAATGTTATTAGTTTACCTGGAAGAGGTATAGAGGTATTCAAGGACATGCTTTCTCATTCATAATAGCAGTGAGCCAAACACATGCATGTCAGTCCCTTAACAAATGTGTGCTGTTGACATTTAAATTAGGTTTCTTAACTGAAATATTGTCTTTCCTAGACTCTACAGGTGGTAGATTGATACATTGCCTGAATTGAATGTATTGCCGCCTTGTTTAACTGCATTTTGAAAAAAAGGGGTCAAAAATTACTTGTTTACATAGCATGACCATATTTTGTTATGTTTGTGTATGTGTGTACGTGTGTGTGTGTTAGTAAATTAATACTGACAAATGATGTACTTTTTTTAAATGTTTTTCAGGGTGCAGATATGGCTTAAAATATCAGTGGAATGACAACATCCAACCCAAGCACATTAGAATGTTCCTGAAGAATGTTCTGCCTGCATTTGCAATGCATACAGAATGGAGATCCTACGGTCCTGCTAGAAGCTTAATCATGCCCTCGTGCTTTGATGATTCAAGCAGTGTCACAACTACCACTAGCTCTCTGATCCCTGGGAAAGTCCAGATGATTATTGACAGCCTGAGAAGCACCCAGTCCTCTCTCAACATGAATGAGGAGAATGGTGGAACTCTCCAGACAGGTGAATCCCGGGCCCCTGGTTACAATGGAAAGACAAGCCATGTTGTACAGAAGGCAAGACAGAGGGGGGCAATGAGCGTTGGCAGAACACAGAAACAAAATACAGAGGCCTTAAAGTTTGAATCCCAGAGCCACGATTCTGACAGTGATGACTCTGTGGACAGAGGAATCGAGGAAGCAATTCAAGAGTATCTGAAGGAAAAGGGTGACCCCAAACATAGCATGAAGTTAAACACAAGTCCACTGCAGATGTCCAAGCAGCTGAAAAGAAACTTTTCCTCAACGGAAACACAGAAATATTTAGATAGGAGTAAAATCCTAACTGCCAGTAACTATACTCCAAAAAATCTGAAAGCAGGCGACTCAATGGCTATGGAAAAAAAACCTTTCCACAAGGAAAAGCATGATGGGAATAGTTTGTCTATTAACAGAACCGATGTCAACAAGGCCCAAGTTATCAGAAGTACAGCTGACGTGATTTCCCTGTCCAAAAAAGTTCAGCCTCCTTCAGTAGTCAAAGAGGAAAAGACACCAGAATCTAGCAGTGATGATGGCATTGAAGAGGCTATTTGGCACTACCAGCTAGAGAAGAAAAAGAAACATGAAGGCTCACGAACAACATCCAAAGTCTTTCAAGCCAAAGAAGAGTCTGATTCCAGTAGCGATGATGGCATTGAAGAAGCCATTCGTCACTACCAGCTGGAAAAGCAAAAGGAAAAGCATGAACATACCACAAAAGCCTTTAAACCTTCTCATCCTAAGCCTACCCAAGTAGGTAAAACTGCTGCACTGAGTTCAGAGAAACCTAGTAATCAAGCTTTCAAAAAACAGAAAATGTCATCAAAAAGAAAGATTACTGAGAAGCTGCCTAAAAGTACAATTCTATCAGCTGTGGTTCCGGATCAAGTGAACACACCATTTGACAACCAGGTGTCTTTATTTAAGAATAACCCTATTTTGCCTCTTGAAACTCCACTTCCACTGAAGGTAAACACAACAGCTGAACTTATGTGTGCAGAGGCTATACTGGACATTTCCAAAGCTGTTATGCCTAGGTCCTTTGAAGATACTTCATCTCCTTCAAACCCTTGTATTGAATCTCCATCTTTACCCACTGAGGACTGCCCCAACTGGTCTGATAACAAAAGTAATGATAGCTCTGTTGACAGTGATGATGGCATTGAGCAGGAAATAAGGAAGTTCCTAGAATCAAAGGCACAAATGCATAAGCAGCAGCTTGTTGACACAAAATATGAGACAAATCAAGATGACATCTGCCAAAAGAACGCTGACTCGCCACAGAACAAAAAGCTAAAGCCTACTTTATCCCGTAAAAGAAAACGCAAGGAGGACAACTTTAAAGTTGGCAGGGGGGAAGGTCCAGAACAAGAGATAAAAGAGCCAGTCTCTCAGACACAGAGTGATGGAATCATTGGTGTTCAAGCTTCTGGAAGTATTATAGATGCTTCTGTTGCAATTGATGTGACAACAAAAAGTGCAGAAACTATGAAAAATCCTGAACAAAAGTGCTATCCTGAGAATCCAAATAATGCTAAGGGTCCAGCACTTAATGAAGGAGATCCACCTTTAGCAAGTGTAAGAAATGAAGTATCGGAATCAACAATATGGGCAGATAGATTGGGAGAGAGTGGAGACAAGAGCAGCTCATTAGATAGTGATGAGGATTTAGATGCTGCAATAAAAGATCTGCTAAAGACCAAAAGAAGACTGAGGAAGAAAACAAAGGACAAGAAGGTGAAGTCGAGGAAAAAGTTTCATTCTGGTATTATGGAATTATCCCATGAGGAGGAGTCTGAGAAAAAGAAAATTCTTCATGAAAGTAAAATCGGTACCATCCCCAAGAACTGTGATGAAACATCTAAACATACTGTAGGTACCAAACGCAAATTGAGCAATATGAGCTCAAAACTCATGAATAAGAAGGTGAAACCCTGCGTTAATTTAGATAAAAGTGGTGATGCACAAGAACTAGCTGGTGTGGAAACATTTACAGGTTGTGCATCTCAAATAGTGGAAGACAGTAGTTCTGTAGACAGCGATGACAGCATTGAGCAAGAGATCAGGAAGTTCTTGGCGGAGAAGGCGAAGGTGTCCACAATGAGCATAAGTACCGAGGAGCTCAAAAACAAGAGTATCAGCACTACCGATTTCCCGCTGGAAAGGAGTATGCCATTGGAAGCTCAGCAGGCTGAGGCTTCTCCTACATTTAAGGCTCCGTATTTTGAACTCTCTGAGAGATCTGGATCTGAACAGGACAGAAGACCAGATGGACAGATGCTACAAAGTACACCTCCTCATTTTTATCATCCTCAATCCAGTAAAAGTGATCAGGCAGGTAGGGAAGTGGATGCTCTTAAAATGCAAAAGAGAAGCATAATGACGCTGGAGGAGAGTAGGACTCCGGGTAGTAGGCCAGAGATGGAAAGGTGCAAATCAGAACAGAATTTCACCTCTGACTGTATCACAGAAGCCGGACCGATAGATCAGGTAATGCCCTCAGCAGAAACGACGGCTTTTCAGTCACAGAGTCAGAACCTGTTCTGCTCTAGCAAACTCAGCCCGCATAGCGACAGGAGTGTCAATGTGACCAGTGCAACCAATTTGCAAAATGCAGTCATCAAGCATCCAGATAAAAGTAGCGGGTCTGCAAAGGACGCGTGTAACATGTGCCCATTAACATGTGACTCTGAGAACATGTACAAGCACACGTTAGTAAACCCTTTCAAGTGTTCCCCTGAAACCACTTCACCTGCCAGCCTTCCATATTCTACCTGTTTGCCTAACAGGCTATTCAAGCAGGACACTGTTTCAGACCGGGGCCATCTGGAAAGCACCTCTCTGTTGGAGAACATGGTGCAAGTCAAGAAAGACCCTGTTATGTTCTCCAAAGAAGAACCCCATGAGTTATTCCGTGTTCAGGTCAGGAACAGGGATCTCATTGGGGCAGAAGATGGGAGGAATTGCTATAGAGAAACAGTAGATAGGAAACAAGTGGAGGGAGAGCAGGTGAGAGAGGAAAGGAAGGACTGTGTGGAGAACAGTTTTGAATCACGTGAGGAGAGAATGAGTGCAGCTCGGAGTCAGAATCAGCATCCTGGATTGTGAGTGCATTTTGTAACACATTATTTTGGGTTTTTCCGTTACGGTAAACCTTTGGAATGCCTTCCTTTTGAGATGTTCATTTATTCCAGCACTTTCATACTTAGATTGCAAGAAATATTAGAAAATAAGTGTAGTACAGTTTTTTTTGTATATTTTTACATTTCAAGGGTTATTTAAACATGTTCACACACATTAAGGCGATATTGTAAATATTCAGGTTTTTTTTAGTATTCAGAACTCAAAAAGACGCCATGAGTCAGTAACCTCTCTCATTCTATTCATGCTTTTTTTCTTTCCAAAAACAGACGGCACATTGACTATACATACTGTCCCATGTCTCTGTAAAATGGGCTTATGTGTAAATGTACTAGAGGATTCCTTCCATACAGATTTCAGTACAATCCATTCCACTGTAATTGATAATTGCTAATACCCATTTGTTCTGTCCATACCCCCAAATGAAAAATACACAGAGAAATGTCATTAAACGGTGAAATGCAGCAATCTGAAACTATGAAACCTTGTGTACTCGTGGCTCACCAGGGGTTTGAGACACTCCACGGTATCCCAGACCAAATAACAGTTGATATTTTGAGTGTACAAACTGTGAGAGCTTTTGTGCAGAACTATGTTCTATGTAGTACAATAATTTATTATCCACACAGGTTTTTGCTGTATAGTTACCAATGTATGTATTGCCAAAGTAGTATAGCATACTAACTATAGTGTTGTCAAAGCAGCTACAAACGATTTTTGTCATGCTGAACCTTGTAAAGGGTGGAATCTAGATTGGATGCCACTGTCACTCTAATATAAATAATGATTTTGATACTGATTCACTGTCTAGTTTTTGTTTAAACAAACATATTCTCATGAGCGAGGTTTCTTTTTATACATCTTGTGTTTTGTATAACAATCATGCTTTGGTTGGTAGTCCGGTGTATGTCTGTAAAAAGCTTACATGTGTTTTTTGCATATGTTATAAGTGTATGCTTAAACTTATCAAAGGACCAATAATGTACATTTATGTTATACTTGGCTGGTGAATGAAGGTTTCCTTATGTACAATATATAACAGAGGGGAAAAAATAGCCACAAACTAGGATTTAATAATGAAAAGGGGCCTACAAAAATGGAACTGGTACCTTATAATTGAATATTGGTCTGATTAAATAGAATGATTGCCATCCCGATACAAATTATGAAACAATATTACAATTTCTTGTGCTGTTATCACATTTCTTACCTACTTATTATGCTTTTAAGAAGAATTCTACTTGCAGTGACTTAAATTAATCTTGTTGTCTGAGGTTGCTTTTTCTGTTTTGTATGCAAGTAAACCACTACCCAGCTGGTGTTTGGGGAAAATGGTGAATTCACTGATGCCAGAGCAGAACAACAACACAGCCTGAAGACACATGGGTTGGGGCCGACAACAGCATTAATAAATAAGTAGTGAAATGGAGAAATAATTCTGTAGCGACCTGCCCTTCTGGGAACAAGAGGCCACTCCAATGAGAATAACCACTGTGAAATTCTCTTTCTGTGGTCCACTAAAAATTTGTGCACAGATTTGTGTTAAGATCATCTTTCCCATGGCCTGGACCATCCAAGGAAACTCCCTGGAAGAAGACGTGTCTGATTGGTTCTTTAGTAGAAGAGTTCAGTACTCATTTTGATCTTATTTTTTCAAACGCCTCCAGTCATGTAAGCCTTTTAGAGATCATTAAACAAAATTGGACAGTCAGTATGGGGTTACAGGTGTATGTCTGTATTTGTGTGCTCTGTTAGCCTCTCCGAGGGAGTCAGGCGTGGCCCTCCTCAGCTGTCCTTTGGCATTTCCATATTACCTCTTCTGTTTTCTCGCTGTTAATTTTACTCATTTAAGTGTATATTACTCTGGATGGGTTAGAACAGTCATCGACATCCATTCACTTTCTTACCAGACTATACACAATGTATTTATTTCTTCCTCCGTAACTAAATCCATCTGCTATTGAATGATATACAACTAGCTGTATAAAGTATTCTTGTTACTGGTTTAAACTGGTAATGGTATGCAAAATCAGCAGGGCTGTCTTTTCCATTGTTTCATCATTTTATGTTGAGTAATGTCTGGCAGTGCTTGCCTTTCCTATTTGTATGTAAAAGTACTGTAATTTATTGCTGTTTTTACAGAACAGCCAATGAGATCAGCAGATGGGTAGCGACTCCTATGTGCATTGAATTAATTGAGCTTCTCTCTGTCCCACTGATTTTCATTAACAGTTTTTAATCATTCTTTTGTTGAGCTATGTGTATGGCAAAACCTTTTTTTTGAATTCCTAATGTGAAAAAAATGTTATTTATTTTTGTTTATACAAAAGAAGAGACTTTACTGACCATGCTGTGCATTGCCAGTTTTCATAAATATTTTGCAAAAAATACAAGTTTTCCCCTTTTCCCTGTTTGAGGAGAAAAAATGTATGTATCTTTAAAGAGCAGCTGTCAAATAAAGAGTGAAATTATAATAAAATGTTGATAATGACTTCACCGACAATTAAACAGTTGTGCATGGGTTGCATATATTGGAGAAATCCTCATAATTTCGAGCAGGCTAATCCTGCTCAAAATGGATCGAAAATTCAGCTGCCAAAAAACTAAAAGATCAGATTCAGAATAAATTCTCATTTCATTAGGAGTGATGGAGGCTGGAGGACATTTTACATGTGTTTTCTTGTAATATAAAGCACATTGTATCTTAATCATTCGAGAGGAGAGAATCCTTAAATGTTCATTTATACCTGCTTTAAAATGAGCATGGTGTTTAAATTATTTTAACTTCATTGATTTTACTCATATGTTTATTTTTTTATTTGATGAAAAATGTTAGCTAAATGCATTTAACTGAGGAAGACATGCAAAGACAAGCTTAGGTGGCACTTAAAATTACCTCCAGAATTTATCAAATAAAATTGTCCTTTATATGGATTCATTTGCCTTAGTTTGCCTTTTTTCATGGTAGTGTCAAATCAGGCTCTAGTTCATACTGTAGGTTTATGTTCTCAAACAAAAAAGAGGCAGCACAGTGTGATTCCCAGTGTGTATAGTTTTTGCATGTACTCCCTACACTTGTATGAGGGAATAAGTGTCTAATAAGACTTTTCTTGCGAAAACAGACTGTTTCTTGCGATAGGTATTTCCTTCAGGCTGTGCCACGTGCTACTTAAGATGAGATACAGGCTATCTTTTACTGGGCAAATGAATTGGATTAAGTGAAACAATTATGACATTTCCTTAATTATGCATTGATTTTAACATGATTCAAAACAATAGCTTAAAACAATCAATTATGTTATATACAATGGGTCCGTGGAACAAAAAAAAATATAATGCTGCTTAAAAATATAACGCACAGTTGCATTTTTCAGATCACAATAAATCAACAGCTTTAAAGAAAGCTTTCAAAACCCTTGAAAAAATTCCTCACTGCACAGATAAAATAAGGCCATTTTTGCTCACTTATAAACAGTTCAATACGTCCATTTTCTTTTTACAACTGCCCTCATCTGGGCAAACGGTAGTCCTCAGTTATCCCTGGCTCTGAGTGTACCTAGGTGGTTCATTTCTTTGGGATCAGGGACCAGGAAAACTTGGAACTGCAACTGAAAACTCCGCCTACCCCTGAAGTCCTTATGTCTAGGGAACCATGTATGGTAATAAGTCGCCTGGACATCATCCATAAAGGCTAAGTATCAAAGAGCCTGCTCTGATCCAGCATAACCCTGTAGGTGTCCATCACGTAGTGAATTTATTATTGAACTTCATTATTAATTTCAACGTAAAACATTTGCCCCATGCCTCAGTAAATAATACATTATTAATTCATAAAAGTATTTCAAATAAATCAATTTTTAAAAGGACAAGTGTAATGTGTGGACAGAAAGTATGGACAGCTGGTACGCACACTCAGTAACTCATGTGATGTCAACATTTCAAATCAAGTTCATCCTAACAGTAAAAAGACTTTCGTGACCTTTTAGTTTGTGAAACAGAATTGTGTACTTGTGCAACAGGTTAATATAAAGTTATGTAAAGTCACCAGGAAATAGTAAAGAGGTGAATGAGCTCATTGGAAAGATGGGAATGCAGACCCCCGTTCAGCCTGAAAGAATCCATGACTCCTCCCATTTTCAGAATACATAAGATTTAAAACGTACTGCATTGAATCATGCATTTAGAATAAAAAATAACATGTTTCACAGAATATGGAAAGGTACTGCAGTCTTCCTTTCTTAAATATTTTATATTAAATATTATAGCCTTGTTTCTGTTATTGTGGAACTGCAAGATTTTTGTATGTATATAAACAAATATCTGCGTTTGTATTTTAAACATCATTTTCGTTTGTTTTTGGGGTAAAGAAATAAAGCTTTGTAGCGTGCACTTTAACCTAGACGATGCAGAGAATTGTGGGAAGCTGAGTTTATATGACAAATAGAACTCGTATACTACTGCCTGTTCTGCGCCCGTGTTGGCCCACCAATGACATCAACTCCCGACAAGCCTTGCCCTTAGAACCGCTTTGGCCGGCGACTCGAGAAAGCATGGCTACCGGAAAGCTTGTTAAAGGTGAGATGGAACTGTTCGAGTTTAATTTTACTATGTTTTTATATGTAGTATTAGCACACCGTATAGATTGGTAAACTACTTTTATTTGCGTGTATTTGCGTTTAAGTCACGTCTGATTTAGTTATGATCAGGGTGGTTTAACGCCAATTAGCGGTGACATTTATTTGGGTTTTGGGACATAAAAATGATTACAATATATAAAACGATTATGCCTGTGGTCTTTGTTTAATTCAGCGTTTTGGAGGTTCGGCCGTCCAGCACAGATATCGGCCAGACTGTCCGATATCCACGTTCATGGTCGACTATACGCGTCTGCGACGGCCGCTCAGACCGTTCACAATGACATCTCAGGTGCATCTAAGCGCATGTTCTTGTGTTCATCTCATAAGATTTGAAATATGTTGCAAATACTTGTAAGTATGAACTAATACGCTACAGTTCCTACTTATTTCTGTAACATTCCTATTATTCCTATCCCTGCCTATAGGTGAAAATAGAGTTCTCACTCAACCTCTCAGTCACCCGGACTTTTTCCGCCTGTCCGAACTTTTTTCCCTGAAGGATTTATTTGAGGCCAGGGTTCACCTCGGCCATAAAAAAGGCTGCAGACATAGGTATGGTGATACTTTATACATCTTTTTCAGTTCATCCTTTCATCCATCTTCCATAATCAATTATCTAGCACACTGTCACTCTGAAAATGAAGCCTTAAGATTTAATTTATTTTAAACGTTGCAAATTCAAAATGATACATTGGGCAACATGTAGTGTTTGTAACATGTATTGTAAAGGAATTTACTTGATTATTTGTTGAATTTCTAGAATAGCCAAGATATCGTAAGCTGCTGTTTTGGGAAAGTGTTTCTTTTAAAAACCAGATTACTTCAGTTTTATCAGGAGTAACCATTGGGTGTTCATTTGCTCATCTTCAGATATGATGTTGACATGATGTATCATGATACAAAACTTTATTGCATTTTCCTTGCTAAATCTGCAGGCTAATGGAGCCTTATCTGTTTGGCTGCCGGCTGGATCAGGACATTATTGACCTGGATCAGACGGTGGAGCTGCTGCAGCAAGCGCTGAATTTCACAGCGCACGTGGCATACCGGGGGGGGGTGATCCTGTTTGTCAGTCGGCGCCGGCAGTTTTGTCACCTGGTTGAGAGCATGGCGAGAGACTGTGGGGAATATGCTCACACCCGCTATTGGCGAGGCGGGCTGCTCACTAACGCACCCATCCAGTACGGCCCGGGCGCGCGTCTTCCCGACCTCGTCATCTTCCTCTCCACCCTAAATAATGTCTTCCAGCAGCACGTGGCTATTCGCGACGCAGCTAAGATGAATATCCCAACTGTCGGGGTGGTGGACTCTAATTGTAACCCCAGCCTGGTGGCCTTCCCTATCCCTGGCAATGATGACACTCCTTGTGCAGTGGAGCTCTACTGCAAGCTCTTCAAGATGACCGTCAACCGCGCCAAGGACAAAAGGAGGCAAATGAATCTGCTACATGGTATCGTCAGCCCCGGTTCTGAAGAACCACGTTCCTAGAACTAGTTAAAAATGTATCACATTTATAAACAGCTACTCTGTCATCAGGGAAGGAATATTGGCAAATAATAAGGATATAAAACAACATCCGCATCTTATTTTATGTAGTTACAAAAAGGATGTGCTTATATTTGTGTAAGCCGGAGTGTTTGCTTCTAAATTTCAAGGTTCCTAAAATGCCTATAACCTTTTGTCTTTCCCAGTTAAATTACATGTGTTTTGCATTTTATTGTCAACTTGGACCTACTGCACGTAATGTGGGCTTGTTTTATAACCCATTTAGAGTATATTGCTTCAAAAAATCATTAGTGACCTGCATGCTGACGTAATGTCCTGAATGAAAATGTTTATGTACATTTGTGTGTAGAACAATAAATACGTCTGGTTGAACTAAAACTGTTGAATTTTGCACAGTAGGCCTCGGTCTACTTGATGTACAACATGATATGCTAGGGAAAATGTATCACAACCCTACAATTCTGTCCTGTGGTATGGAGCCTCCTAGTGTCAGATGTGGGGAAAAAAGAGCTGCATAAGTCTGGGCTCCTGATTTGTAATTAGACTTGCACTAGGGGGCTCTGTCCATGTTCTCTGAAGGAAAAAAAAATCCAGTTACAAGTATGTGCACACAGTTTATAAAACCATATGTACGGATCACAAAAGTATGGGTGTGAATGGTAAATCCATAGGCACAGTTTACACAGAAGGGAAATCTGTGGGCACTGATGATGCCGTTGACAATTGCTACTACGTGTAGATTGGTGTGACTAAGGCAAACGTCTTTTTGCAATTCAAAGTAAAAGTCATTTGGGCAATGGTACCAACACCGTTACAAGAAACTCACTAGAACTTTTTACATTTAGAGGTCCAGTTCAGGAGATTTGCAAATGAGCAGATCGTAGAAGACTAATGCAGTGCTTTCTTTTTTGTAATATTCTCACGTATCATGAATTGTCGGATGGGAGCTTGCAAAAATATTCCATAATGTATACACAAAACGATGATGTTGACCTTTATATGGACCATTGTAATACATTTAGGTTACTTTTAAAGGAAAATTTTAGTGTAATAAGGCTTCATTCTAGTATTCTATAGCAGTTTAAATGGTACAGAAACAGAACTCATTCAAAGGACATGTGTATCACACAGACGAACACTATGAAGAATTAGCAGGTAGCTGGAATTATTCAAACCCACAGGTCTAAAGCTTCAAGGCAAGAATGCATTGACAACAATTCCAAAGAATAAACAACAGAGTGACCCTTAGCCACATCACCTGTATGACTTTGCGATTATTGTTGCAACTTTTCTGAATTGCTAAAACATTAAACCTTATTCTTGCTAAAGTGTTACAGTATAATCAGTGTTGACGATCACACATGTACCATACTGTACACAAGGGATCGCCTACAGGCATCCACAACAAAGTGTCATTTAATCTGGACTGCTGGATCAACCCCCCAGCCCTGCTCTGCAAACTTGCTTACAAAATCTGGCCCTTGGGGAAAAATAGTTGAGGACCCCTGGAGTAAACTATGTTATATGCTTTGATCAGACAATGCTTAATAAACAGCTATCTTTTTTCCAGTACTGATACTTTACAATGAACTGTATATGTAAAAATTCAAAAGACCCAAGCAAAGATTTTTTCCAGCCTGTCATGAAAACTGTGTTTGTTTGTCATTATTATTATTATTGTTATTATTATTAGTGTGTAGTAGTGCTCAGTAGTGTTTATGTATTAATTGGCTTTGTGTGTGTCCCGAAAGTAGTGTTTATTAACAAGTAAAGCAACAGGTGGTGCTATGGTTTTAGCAACTGCTGTGTGATTACCTAGCATCACGTATAAAAACCAGGTAAATACATGTTGTTGTGATAAGATAGTTCTGAAATACATAGATATATAATATTAGCTTGCATTTCGCTGACGGATATCTGTCTTGCTAACATTTTCTTAGCAAGACAAATTTGGTGGGACAGCATTTTATACGTCACCGTCGCCGAAGGGTTAATCACTTTGTACAGTTTGTCCTTCACGCTTGCCGTAGCCCGTGTACTATAAAATGTGATGTAAAGAAGCTGCCGTCCTCTTTCCAGCGGAGACTGCGGGTGGAGGTTAGTTTGAATTTTTCGTTGTTTGTGAAATATGCCGGCTTGCTGTCACGTACTGTTCCTGAACTCTTTTGTTAAGCAGTTCTGTAAAACGCGATGTTAAATATTCTAGATATTCTAGATAATACATATTCTAGACTTTATTCTGCGTGCAATAAGACGTTAAATCTTGGCTGACTTACGCGAGCCCTCATGCCTGTTCATTAGCTTGGGCTTTGTTTGAATGAAATTTACCCATATAGTTCAAATTCTCAGGCATTGGGTGCCATTTGTTATATATCGTAAATACTAATGTATTAATGTTTGGTGTACAACATGGATGGATAAAGATTGATAAACTGGATTATTGATTTTTTTTTTTACACGTAAATGTGAAAGCCGCCACTAGAGGCGTTGCAGTGCGGTTTTCGGTGTCGCATTTGCTTCATTAGTTGGCGGAAAGTAAAGCAGAGCTATGTCTACGCTCAGTTCCTAAATGAATGGGGACTCCGCATGACTGCTAGCTCGACATCGACGTTACGTGATGCATGTAAATCATCGATACAAATACTTTTAACCCTTGTTATTGGTAGTAAATGTATTCTCTGCTTCTGATTGTAGACGGAGTTTTACCAGCCGGGAAGCTGAAATCTGCCGTGGCTTTGGCCCATAAGTAGGTGGTGTTGGGGTCGGCACCGCCCCTTTTTTAAGTTTAAAATGCATAAAAGCTTCACATAAATTTGTGTACTGCATCATGGCCTTTTTGATTTTGTCAGTAACCTCTATTTAAATAAAATGTGTGTTTTTTTTTTTCTCTCGCTAAATTATAAATACTCTGGTCAAGAATATAACAGCTATGGTGTTTGGGTCATGTCCCAGTTATAAAATAAGATTGTGTCCAAGCTGAAATCATAAACAGTCAGCTCACTAACACCGTCTCACCCTGGGCGAGCAAGCAAAACAAACACCCAAAGGCAAGGCATGCCCAGACATGTAAGACAAGATAAGACCAGTTCAGTTTAGAGCTGGTGACTTAGAGTACACATCTCCAGTTTGCAGCTTGTAAAAATGGATCATGTCTTGGCTGAAAATGTGGCAGAGGACACAGAGCAGTACAGTGATATGGATGAGCAGGTTTCTGAGGAGGAAGATGATGTGGAGTATCAATCAGAAGATGCAGATGCACCTGTTGAGTCTGAGGGGGTCGTCACCGCTGCCAAAGTTGTTCCCGCTGTCAAATCCGAAACTGGCAACATCTGTTGGAGCTCAGTATCTCCTGATGTACATGGCAGGACAGCTGCTGAAAAAGTCAAGAAGACCCCTGGGATCACGAAGTTTGCTGTGACGAGAGTAAGTGACATCAAGACTTGTTTTGATCTGTTTATGCCGTTGTCACTAAAAAAAGTAATCATTGCTATGACAAACCTGGAAGGGAAAAAAGTCTACGGTGACATGTGGCATGACATTGATGAGGAACACCTAGATGCTTATTTTGGTGTTGTTATTCTTCTCGGAGTGTACAGATCCAGCAATGAGGCCACTGAAAGTCTCTGGGACGTGTCGACAGGCAGAAATATTTTCCGGGCAACAATGTCACTTCAGACCTTTCAGATGATAACGAGAGTCCTCAGATTTCACAACAGAGACAATAAAGCAAAATCTGACAAGCTTGCTCCCATAAGGGATGTCTGGGAGAGATGGGTGAAGCGCCTTCCTCTGATGTTCAACCCTGGGCCGGAGGTGACTGTAGATGAACGTTTTGTCCCTTTCCGTGGAAGATGCCCCTTCCGCCAATACATGCCCAGTAAACCAGGCAAATATGGTATAAAAATCTGGGCGGTCTGTGACGCAAAAACCAGCTTTGCATGGAACCTACAGATTCACACAGGCAAACCTGCGAGTGGCATCCCTGAGAAGGACCAAGGAAAACGCGTAGTACTCGATATGACTACTGGACTGCAGGGTCACAATGTCACGTGTGCCAATTTCTTTACCAGCTATGACCTTGGACAAGAACTTCTCAGGAGGAAGCTTACCATGGTGGGTGTAATAAGAAAGAATAAACCTGAGCTGCCCACTGAAATCTTGCAGGTGAAGGATAGGGCTCCACTATCTTCAAAATTTGCTTTTACAGACACCACCACTGTTGTTTCTTATTGTCCAAAAAAAAACCAGAATGTGATACTTATGTCCACTTTTCACAAAGACGCAGCTGTGTCATCAGGAAGTGACAAAAAGCCCATAATTATCCTGGACTATAATAAAAACAAAGGAACTGTGGACAACCTGGACAAGCTGACTGCCACTTACACTTGCCAGCGAATGACCAGGAGGTGGCCAATGGTTGTGTTTTATAATATCCTGGATGTGTCTGCATACAATGCATTTGTGTTGTGGACCAACATCCACCTAGGGTGGAACTCGACCAAAAAACACAAGCGGAGACTGTTTCTTGAGGAGCTAGGAAATTCTCTTGTGAAGGCGCACATACAGCAACGGGAACGGGTGCCCCGAGACCCGGCCGCCGCGGCCTTGGTCAGACAGCTGCAGAGCTTACCCAGCACTCCCTCCGCGCCGTCGGCGAGACGAAGAGCATCTGCGCCAGCGTCCGACTCGGCCGGCCCAGCCTCAAAATCAGCCGGCACGGCCGAAGCCGCAGCCCCACTAAAGCCACCGGATTCTAAAAGGAAGAGGTGTCAGGTCTGCCCTAGCAATAAGGACAGGAAGACAAACACATTGTGCTTCCACTGCAAAAAATACCTTTGTAAAGAACACACTGAAAGTGTCTCTTTTTGCCCGACATGCATCTAAACACACACATGTTCTTGCACACTCTTTTCTTTTCTGGAACTACCACTTCATTTCTATTGATTTCATTTGCTTGAGTCATTGTTTTGTTTGACCTTGCAAACCATTTTTTTTTTTTTTTTAATATATATTGTGTTTCTATTTTGTATTTGTATTAACCTTGCTGTCGTGTTGGGGTCAGCACGACCCGTTTAAGTTTAAAAAGCATAAAAGCACCCAATTTAAATTTGTACTGCAGCAGGGCTTTTTGACTGTCAGGAACCAAGGCAGGCCCAGACATGCAAGGCAAGATGAGATCAATTCAGTTTTATATAATTCTCTTGAGGTTTGCTAATCACTGTTGCTATTTGTAAAAAGCTTAAAATACTTTCAGCTTGTCCCCCTCTTTTCTGATGCTCTTGCCCTCCCCTACTGACCAATACCAGATCAGTCAAATAGCCTGGATCTGTGCCAATACCAATCTGAATATTTGATTGGTTCACCTCTAACAGATGTTGCCTTTTTTTTTTTTTTTTTCCCCCTGCAGTTTCTGTTTCAATTGTGTGTTTGTCCTCCCCCCCCCCCTGTATATTGGGTGGGTTTTGTGTAGCTGGGTAAGATTAAGCAAGACTACTAGATTTAATAATTACCTGTTCATAAGGATAAATCTACTGTAAAATGTGTAAACAAACTTGGAGTGAATTTTGGTTAGGCTGCAGAACGTCACTTTTTCAGTGAGGTAGCGTTGAACCTGTGGTAGATGCACGTTGTGTTATGGAATCTATTAAAATCAGGGCTGTAACCTTTTTACTGTCTGTTTCCAGGCACCCCGTGTGTCTTCATGTTGACTGTTTATCAATGTGTCCTGTCCATACGTTCGTTTTTCCACTAGATGACGTGTTCAGTCAGCCATGAGTCTGGTTTTTGGATCCCCCTTGCTACAGTGCCATGGTGAGTTTGCTTTTTTCCCACCCTACAGTTAGACTGCCCCCTAGAGGCTGTGCAGCGTGACTAGGTGTCACTTCTGTGTCAGTAGGTGGCGCAGAGCGGGGGGCTGCCACTACAGACGGCGCTTAGGGTTTTATGGGTGCTCAGAATGACTTGCAGCCATACAGCTAGTTGCAGTATTTC
Organism: Mormyrus proboscirostris; assembly: GCA_026779585.1. Taxonomy (NCBI): domain Eukaryota; kingdom Metazoa; phylum Chordata; class Actinopteri; order Osteoglossiformes; family Mormyridae; genus Mormyrus; species Mormyrus proboscirostris. Next base: position 14,519,062 of record JAODKF010000126.1, read on the forward strand.
TGCTTAAGACATGATGGTCAGTCTGCGTGTAAATAGGATGATGGGTTTTGAATGTCATCCTTGAGCGCAAAATGCTGCACTGTTGCACAATGCCGTTTTTTCCTAATGGGGGACATAATTAAGTCGAAATGTGTTAAGTGTTCTTTGGGAGGCTGCTATTAATCTGGAATTATTAATTATCAGGTGGAGGGATGAGGCTTGATGTCTGAAATCTGCTGCCTTTTTCTGGGATTTGAGGTAAGAACTCCATGTAAATCCACCCAGTATATTCTTGTTATTGGGTGGGGTATTTGAATCAAAGACCCTTCCAATTATGCTGTAGTTAAATTCCATTTAAGAACAATATAAAACTACATTTATGGATGATTAGTTACTTGGTGAATCAGCCACTTGATTAGTCTAATCTGTATGATGTGAACAGATGTCCGCTTTGAAAATATTACAGCCAGCCATGTTTCTCGTGTAGTTTAAAAATGGGGTGGTGAGCACTTCAGAATCTTTGGTAGGATACTGGTTAATTTGTTATGTTTCTGTACTAGATGAATGTGTGTTATATAATCATTCTGTGATTCTGACACGTGTTTTAATAAAGTATGAATCAAAGCTGTTTCCAGAGTCATTTTTGCACACAATAGATGACGCCTTTGCAGCCTCTTGCGCAATCAAGCGACAGCGGTGGGGGGCCAGGGTTGTGTATGTGTTCTAACAGTGTTGGCCAATGCCTTAGATCTTGTGTAAATTTTCCAGGGGAATAGTAAACAAAAATAAGTTTAGTATGAACTGTTAAAGCAGTGTAATGTAATGTAATGTAATGTAATGTAATTTGAATTAGCCTTGTATCTTTTAACTTATCTGGGAATGTAAATGCAAGACTAAAATATTTAACATACAAATGTCCTGTAAAGCTGACCGTGCCTTGAACTTCATTTTGGAGCACAATTTCAAAATGTCAAATTGTTAAATGATGCAGTTCCTTATGCTTTTAAATTACTGCAACTTAATTGTACAATTATCACTCATGTTTGCATTTCAGTTTTAAGCCTCATTTTGCTAGTGTTTCTATTGAATCTGTCACATCTGTGAAATTTGCATTGCCGTGCAAATTTGTAGGGCTGCCACTAATGACTTTTTCAGTGGTTTTATCGACTAGATTAAAAATCGACCAATCTATAAAAAAAATATATTTTCTTCCTGGAAATTTAAATAGATCATTTAATTCGTAATAATTATTACAGGGCTTCAGATAATGGATGCCAGATTTTTAGCGCTATACGGACATTATTTTCCACCTATAATTCTATAAGCAATTTGGTACTATGCTTAAAATATTGAGGTGCTTATTGTGATGCCTAAAAGTTGGTAATCTATATAAATTCAGCGTGTCATGTTCATTAAATTCCATTGGCTTAGCAACCACAATATCTTCTAAAACATGAGAAATTGTGAATAAATAACCTAAAAAGATGGTGGTGTGACACAACTTCTTGCTGTTTTAAAGTCTTTTTTTTTTTTTTTTTTTTTTTTTTTTCCCTCTCCCCTGGTAAATATAGTTTTATCTCATTTCACAAATTCTTATGTAGTGTCCATTTTCTCTCCAGTTAGTTTACGATGGTAATACTGGTCTCAAGCCCAATGTGCACAAACACACACTGGCATCGTCAATCCATGTAGAATACGCCTAGATTTTAGCCTAAACATATTCACAAACACTTATTCAATAGTGATTCTGAATGCATATTTTTGGACAGCTTGTTGTAATGTTTCACAGGATACACCGTCCATGTAACGACTTGTCCCTTTGCTTTCACCGATTTTAGTCACTTGTACTGCTAGACTAGAACGGAAACCTTCTGATCCTGTTAGTCTGTACCTTTGAACCCAAGCCAGGGTTTGGCTCCCCTTACTTGGAACACACTTCAGCTATCATACCTTGGTGCAGTTGAACACAGAGGATCAGAAATCAATTTCTGATTTGGTGTTCAAGATCCTGGACAATCTCTAAAACTTGCTCCTAAAACTAGGTGAACCAGTATAGTTTGCAGTGTAATTCCTTTGACATGGTATTTAAAGTTGAATTTGTGGCGTAGATTTAAAATCTTACTGTTTATATGTGGGGAAAAAAGTAATTCTCACAGAAACTACACTGAATAAATCCACTGACACTGCAGACTTGTTGGATTTCAATTACATTTTTTTTCTTATGCATTTCACAATAAAATATTGAAAAATAAAACCAACAGGTAGTCTTTTACAAAACATAAACCGTCGCAGTGGAACCTTCTCATATCACAAGTGGCAATATGAATTTTCCTTTCACACATTGCATTAATACAGGGACTGAGAATAAAAATGTTCCTATAAAAAGATGTTTTACATTACATCCTTTCTTTTTAGGCAGTTCTTTAAAAAGCTTAACAGACATGAATAATTACGAAGCCTTGACCAAACGCTATTTATAGTAGCATAAAACAACAGCTCAGACTTCTGGTTACTTAAGTCTTGTCATCAAATGCATTCAACTCATTCTATCAAAATTAGATTGTGCACAAAATAGCATACAAATGTTTGTTTTTTCCCCCTAACCATTTCCAGTAGACCACACCGCTACCCTATCCACCAAATAATGTTTTGCCCTTGGTTATTTTGAGGTTTCAGTGGCCTTGCTTTGCTAATTACAGCCTGTGTTGCATCTCAAGACAAGGCATTCACAGACCTGAGAGAGTTGTACCAATTTACAGCACAGACGTCATCTATGGATAATGATACTACTTTTAAATGATCTGACAGTTATTTTTTTCATCCTCTGCAACATGCAGGACATATTCATATGTTATGTGGAATTCAAGCGCAAGTTATTTCTCTTAAGTTTTGGCATAGAAATATTCCTTGGTAATTTAATAATAAAACAATGCCCCATATCTTAATTGTAAATCCTTGCTTCCTCAATAAAGGAAAGCTGCTAATATGCAGGTGTCAAAAATATCCGCATCATAAGTCGTCTTTTACCAGTAGTTATTTTCCTTCAGCCTCAGGAGTATTTGGTATCAGAGATCTTCTTCCACAAGAGGGTCTTGAGGTTGTTGAGGACAAGTGAATGGTGGACCTCCATCTGACTGGCAAGGCCGCTGAGTGTCACGCAGGTGCGTAGCTGCTTCTCCAGGTCCACACGCAAGTCTGAAGGAGAACCAAACAGCAGGTAGTCCTGGAGCAACCTGCACACCTTGGCCAGGTTAGGCTGCACCACCTCGGTGTTGCACTGCTTGACCAGCTTGTCGCAGGTGGCAGTGCAGTCCTTGCCATAGGTGCAGTCCGTGTTTGTCTCGCAGTGGCGACCCTTCAGGAAGCTCCGTACCGCCACCTCAGACACCACGTGACGTAGGTCTGCCATCTTACAATCGTACTTCCCATTATAGCCCACGTGCCACGGGCTCGCGTTACACATGAAGAAGCTGCCATAAGAGCCATGGAAGATCTCCTCCACAAACTCCAGGAGCCCGATTGTAATTCGAGCTCGCCGGGGCCAGGCTGGGGCCAGCCATTGGTTTATAGTAGTACTTAGGACCGTGGGAACCAGTGACTGCAGGTAATGAGGAATCTCCAACTTGTAGAGGGTACTGTGGCCCACCTGTTCTGTGACATAGAGATCTCCACAGAAGCCAAGTAGGTTTGGTGTGTGCTCCTTCTCTTGCAAAGCCATCATCAGAAGGAATTCATTGACTTGCAGCAGTGCCCACACAGACTTTGCCTCTGCCAGAGAGACCTTTCCATCCTGATTGACATCAGCTAGGTCCATGATACGACTCACCAAGGTTCCAAGTGAGGAATGGTCCCCGAGATTTCCCTGCAATATGGATGAAAAGACAGAGAAAACAAACCTGTATTTACACTGTTAACACTAAATTTGATCAAACTAATTAGCATGTTTAACTTACTTTGAAAGATCAGGAATAAAATCAATGACATTTGTTTTTATATTTTGTGTTGGAATGACAAGAGAGAAAACCTTGAGGAAATTTTGCAGCATTTCCCGAAACTCATCCATTGAGGTGCCCCTGCTTGGTTTGTTGAAGAGGGTCATCTCCTGTCGTAGCATGGAGTCTGGACTTCCATCCCGCATCGAGCCATCTTCAAGTTCACACTTTATAACCACTGACTTCTCCTTCCAAACTCCATTGTACACCTGCAAAGACAATATGATTCCAGCAAATGATGTTGCCACAGACTAAGAATAATGAAATTCTGTTGAAGTGATTTTCATGTTCACTTGATTGCTGATTGGAAAGCAAATTGTGCAGATTTAAAGTCCTTGACTCATCAGGATTAATGCAACAGATTTCCCATATGTGATGATGTACAAGGAGCCATGAGAGGCATGTCAAATTGTGCCATTATTATCTTTAGTGATATGAAACTAGTAGTTCCTGGTGTGGTAGGGGGTAAAGTCCCCTATGAGACAGGGACTAGAGTTTCTGGTGTGGTAGGGGGTAAAGTCCCCTATGAGACAGGGACTAGAGTTCCTGGTGTGGTAGGGGGTAAAGTCCCCTATGAGACAGGGACTAGAGTTCCTGGTGTGGTAGGGGGTAAAGTCCCCTATGAGATAAGGACTATAGTTACTGGTGTGGTAGGGGGTACTTGGTTCTCTACCAAGAATGTGGGTGGTTAATATCCTGTGTCTTTATTACTATTATTTATTATTACATTTTTCTGTGCTTATTGTTATTTCTAATATGTCTATTTTTAATTCTTTTTTCTTTTAAATGTCCATGATGCATTTTGTAAAGCCTGTGATTAAAGCAGTGCTTCCATGAAGTACCTGATGAGTAGGCGAGGAGGACAAGCAGTGCTGCAGTTTCAGAGTGCGCTTTTCACAGAGGGGCTTGCAGGATGATCCAGAGATAATGCCCCTCTTGTAATGATCACACTGGAGCAAAGAGAATGAACAATGGAAGCATAGCCAGATCAACCTCAATATCCTCAGTAAGAAGCCCAAAACCTAAATGTATTATAAATGGGATTAGTGCTGGGAAAACCCCAAATGTACTTTTTCAGTGTATTCAATTAAACCATGTACAACAGAATATCTTTATTGTCATTGTACATGTACAACAAAACTGTACACCAGGTAATGAAGAGCGTAATGGCTACCATTTAAACCCAATTACATAAGCCTCCTCCCCCATTCAGGAGCTGGTTGTGAGTACACTGCGTATTACAGTATCTACCCATGTTCCCATCATTTATGCTGATCTGGGTCACTGGGGCCCGGAGCCTATGCCAGGCAGTATAGGGCACACAGCAGGAGATCACGCTGGAGGGGATGCCGTGTCATATAAGAACAGCACACCCAAAACACAAGGAGCGGTATGTCTGGTACCTATGGCCTTTTAGAAAACACAGAAAAAAGGTCATTTAGAACAGAAGAATTACTAGGTTCTGGGTATACACCCTACAGTTATTTGGACGCCACAAAAAACTAAGTAATGTGGTCATATTCCATAAATATCCAGTGTGCCTTTCACTGTACAGAGCACCAGTCCAGAACACTGGCTGAATAACAATGAGGTGCCAATCAATCTAGAAACTAGCCCAGTACAGAAAATGTATGCCTTCTATTTAACCCTGATGTCAGATACATTATTGATTATTAGAAGGCCCACACTGACACACTAAATGCAAATTAAGGTGCCTGAAGAAACACTGGGATAGCATGCAAATTGCACATAGCCAAAGCATTCAAAGCCTCACATCTAAAACTGAAGCTGCAGCCACTGTAGCACCTTTCCTCAGTATAGTTTATCTGAGTACAGTCTACCAGATTTACAGTGGTATGCAAAGGTTTGGGCACCTCGATAACATATTTTGGTCATTTTTTAATTGAAAACACAGTCTCTGTAGGAAATGGAAAAAATACACAATATTTTCACCAAACATTGATGCAAAGTTACTTTTTATGTCATAAACCGAACAAAGATAAAAAATAAAAACATTATTGTGGCACTGCAAAAGTTTGGGTTCCAAAACTCTCAAATTCTTTTTATGAAGTTTCAGACCTTAATCAGCTCATTAGATCTGATGCATGGCAACAGTAAATGTCAGCTGGTGCCAGTTTCAAAGCTTTACAAATACTCTGACTCTTCAAACCTTGTGCACACACTTGTGGACACTCAACAACCATGGGTTCCTCTAAGCAGCTGTGTAAGACTCTGAAAATGAAAGTTATTGATGCCCACAATGCAGGAGAAGGCTACAAGAAGATAGCAAAGCATTGTCAGCTTGCAGTTTCCATAGTGAGAAATGTAATTAAGAGATGGCAGTTCAGGGGAACTGTGGAGGTCAAGATAAGATCTGAAAGACCAAGACAATTCTTGGAGAGAACTGCTCATTTGCTGGTCAGAAAGACAAATCAAACCCCCCATTTGCTTGCAAAAAAACCTGCAGGAACATTTAGCAGACTCAGGAGTGGTGGTGCACCGTTCCACAAGACCTTTATAAGAACATAAGAACATAAGAAATATACAAACGAGAGGAGGCCATACGGGCCATCAAGCTCTTCTTTTCATGGAAGAGTCAGCAGAAGAAAACCTTACCTGCGTCCCCATCATAAAATTCAGTGTCAGAAGTATGCAACAGAACACCTACAGAAGCCTGATGGTTTTGGAAACAAGTGCTGTGGACTGATGAAGTTCAAATAGAAATCTTTGGCCACAATCAGCATAGGCGTGTTTGGAGAAAAAAAACAGCAGCACTTCATGAAAAGAACACCTTGCCAACTATTAAGCAGGGGGTGGATCTATCATGCTTTGGGGTCGTGTTGCAGCCAGTGGCGCAGGAAACATTGCACAGGTGGAGGGAAGAATGGATTCCACTAAATACCAGCAAATTCTGGAAGCAAACATCACACCATCT
>JAODKF010000126.1:14582596-14605540 GCA_026779585.1 Mormyrus proboscirostris
CCCCCCCCCCCCCCCCCCCCCAATATAGTGCACATCCTGAGAGGAGCAGAAGCTCATTACCCATGGTTCCTGAAGATATGGGATGTGCAGGATGTATGAACAAAGAGCAGGGAAGACAGAAGGAGGAAAACTGGGTACATCTCTGCCTGGCTCTCCCGCTCTCTCTCAGCCGGGGGAGTGCAGCGCTGGAGGCGGCCGTGGGCAGGAGGAGCGGAACACTGGGTGCTCAGGCGACGTCTCACGTGGGTTTGAAGACAGGGCTGCAGCTACCTGGTATCACAGCGAACAGAAAGATAGGCGGGACCGTCAAAGAGGCACCAGGAGAGACAGAATTGCTGAAACTTTCTAAAACTCTGTTCTTTTTCTCTGTCGGCAAAGTTTACTCTTCAGTACATCATGAAAACGTTTAAAGGCCCAAGTTCTCAGGTCACTAAATGGCAGCCACGCCATGCATGGCAAGGTTTGGAAGAATTTAATCGAAATGATTAGGCTTGATGAGCGCGTGTACAAACTAAGGGTATTCTGGACTGAGAACTCTGGGCCTACACTCTTCTGGCCTGCGAGGAGGTCTAGACAAGTCCCAGCTGCGTTTCACCTATAGCTCCTATGGGGAGAATGTCAGCGGCACGCTGAAAAAAACCATGACGCTGAAAGGCTAAAAAAAAAAATAACGAAACTTTCCAGGACAGTTGGATAAGGGGGAATTTAACACTGTGATGCTTAAAAGGCATGGGAGAGTTTGGTCCCACGTCTCTTGGGGATCAACATTTGCATCTGCTACCATACTGAGGCAGCCGAAAAGTTTGGTCCCCGTGTCCAGAGTCTGACGAAAGGCAGAGGAAACATGCACCCATGTTATTAAAATGTGGCAGCAATTACCACAGAGTCTGATATCCATTATGCTTAACTGCAAATGAAAAATGTAACATTTACAGAGGTATTTTTTTTTCTCTGTCCCATTTTTGCAACATATTTGATGTGACCTAATCTTGTGTCTCTCTGGACTAAACCCTAACCATACGTAATGTCGAACAACTTATAGTAACCATCTTGTAACTGAATTTGCAGTGACATGCGATTTATTGACAGCAAAAAGACGTAAAAGCTATTCCCTCACAAGGAGTAAAACATCTTTAAAAGGAGAAGCTGAGGCTTGGGGAATCTATGGAACATTGGAGACTACCATTTAAAAGGTTTATGGTTCTCTATACGCACTGCAAATGGCTCCCAAGGTCCTGGAGAGCAATAGCATGATTGAAATAAATGGGGCGACTTTCCACCACAATCCCACGGGCCCATGTGATGAGCAAAGGCGGCTGTAAATACCTCCCTGTGTGAGACAATACGGGCATTTGGTGGGTCACTTATCAGTAAATTCCACTGCACAGGCTAATGGACGTGCCAGCCTTACGAAGCCAAAAGGTGTCACACCATAGTTTTGGCGAGAAGGCCCTATGAGAGATGCAGCCGATTTAGCTAGGCCTGGGGGCAAGTCCTGGCTTCCAAGGAGGATGCAATGATTGGATTGTGCCAGAATAAGACAACGTTCTCCTTTCCCTGACATTGTATCTGGAGTGACAGTAGATGTACCCCCTTACTCTGTCTATTTCTTTGTTCCCAAATCACTCATCATCCCAGTCATTTAAGAAGTTTCACTACAGGACTCTACTGAAGCTGAACATTTCATCACTCTGCCTTATTTATATTTTTGCTTTGCTTTAGAAATGTATCTCGCCTGAAAACTATTATATCTTAAAATAGTAAGCTCCACTGGGCCCTTTGATTGTGGTATTTATAAGGAAATGATAGCTTGACGATGAAGCTTTTGACTTTTGTTGGCATTGAGTCTTTAATAAATCTTCTCACTCGTATTGCTCACACAGTGCTGGAGTCCACACTTCCCCTCTTTCTGTCTTCTGCATTATAGCACGAAACAACAAAAATAGTGGGACAGTGAGTCAAGCACTGGCAGTTACTTGCAGTCACCTGTTCGGGGGGGTGCCCCGTGAAAAAGCCATTAATAACATTCCACCCAAAAGCTTTTAAGTATAAATTCTAATGTCCATCAGACATTAGCACAGTACTGGCACTGGTTGGAATAAATAAATCAGGCCCTTATTTGGACCTACTGTGTGCCTGTAAGCTACAAGGACATGCATGGCTATGGAGGGAAAACTACACACAATTTTAAAAAGGTTTGGGGGTCAAATTTATGCCCAACTAAAAAAACAGTACATTAGATAAAAAAAATGTTGCCTCATTTTAATAAGAAGCTTTCACTGATTATGAGAAGGTGACCAGAACAGTGATGGGAAGAACGCCAGTAGCTCCTCTCCATGGGACACTGGAGCAAAATGCACATGCTGTTTCATAGTCAGCATCAAAGGAGTCTTAAATCCCAGTTTACTAATTCAGATGGAGTTTACGGGTCAATCAAATCCTCCTACCCAACATCTGTTTGCATCACTGCAATGTAGCAGACTGAGTGTCTTTTTATACCCCTAGTCTCCCACATTGCAAGCTCTTCAGCATGGTACACTACCACAGCAAGGAGATGGTGGGATGGAGAGCGAGTGAGTGAAAGAGAGAAAAAGAGAGAGACCGCCTGAGAGGTTTCAGCTGCCTCAACCTGTTGCCCTTCAGCAAAGGCTAAGCACCGGAGGACACTAAAATATAGCGTGCCTCTTCAGTCTGTGGTGGCCCTCTGCCTGGAATGGCTCCAGTTAATCGATCTGCTCCTATTCACAGTTAGAAACCTGTTATTGGTGTCAGCCAGGTCAGAGAAAATGGACAGATCTGCTGAGTACTGGAACTGGATGTGATACAGCAGTGAACCTAAGAGTGTCCCATCCCATAAAAAGCTGCATGAAAAGGAAGGGCACAGGTTAGTGTGAAGGCGTGCTGTCGATGTTAGCAAGAAGGCGTGCTGTTGATGTTAGCGTGAAGGTGTGCTGTCGATATTAGCATGAAGGCGTGCTGTCGATGTTAGCGTGAAGGTGTACTATCGTGCGGGTTAGCGTGAAGGCGTGCTGTGGATGTTAGTGTGAAGGCGTGCTGTGGATGTTAACATGAAAGTCTGCGGTCGTGGGGGTTAGCGTGAAGGTGTGCTGTCGATGTTAGTATGAAGGTGTACTATCGTGTGGGTTAGCGTGAAGGCGTACTGTTGATGTTAGCGTGAAGGCGTGCTGTCGATGTTAGCATGAAGGCGTGCTGTCAATGTTAGCATGAAAGTGTGCGGTCATGGGGGTTAGCGTAAAGGTGTGCTGTCGATGTTAGTATGAAGGTGTACTATCGTGTGGGTAAGCGTAAAGGCGTGCTGTCAATGTTAGCGTGAAGGTGTACTATCGTGCGGGTTAGCGTGAAGGTGTGCTGTCAGTGTTAGCGTGAAGGCGTGCTGTCGATGTTAGTGTGAAGGTGTACTGTCATGCGGGTTAGTGTGAAGGTGTGCTGTTGATGTTAGCGTGAAGGTGTACTGTCATGCGGGTTAGCGTGAAGGCGTGCTGTCGATGTTAGCGTGAAGGTGTACTGTCATGTGAGTTAGCGTGAAGGCCTGCTGTCGATGTCAGCATGAGGGTGCTGAGTCTGCTTTCTATATCAGTCAAAAATAGGCTTACTGAAAGAGGCATTGAACTCATCATGATGCTAAAGTCCTACTGGATTCCTCTGAAAGATAAATGTTGTTTTTGCTAATGGACTAACATGAAATAAAACATCAAAATCTAGTCAACATTCGTCATATTTGCAAACTGCAAGGGACCCTTAATACTGTCTGTTATTTGCACAACAAACCTGTTTACTTTAGTTTAACCCAAGGCTGCTTTTGCTGGGTAGGTGGTCTTCTGCATATTTCACAAGTCTGGTACAGCTGCAGGCTAACTGTGAAGGATTACCGCGTCTTGTTCTGGATTCACTGGTTATGTTCCTCTCTTTTTCATTTCTCACAGACGCAGAGCCATAAATAAATGGTCTCCCCAATGGAGGTCCAAGCAGGGGCCAAGGGGCGTGCGGTAGTTTGGGGGAGGGATGGCCTCGGGCTGCTGAAATAGCGGATTTCAGATCAGCCAGTGGAAAACAGGCTCCGCGTCACACTCCAAGCTCGCCACTCACTGCCATTGCACTGATATTGGACCCATTTATTGACAATAGTGTTGCTGGAGCCTTCAGCTTTAGGGGGGCGAATGGAGGAGATAAAATGACAGGGACGATATAACTGCCACTGTGACAGGGACAGCTGTGGCAATCAGTGCAGCATGCCCCAATAGAGAGGTTAAGCTACAAATTTGGCAAAGAGAAGTCGTTCATGGAAAGCATCCAGAAGTGGGTATTTTTTCTGAGGCAGTTATCAGCACTTATTGCATGAGACGCGATACTCCCGGGAACACCACGGGGTGGGGGTTCTGACTCAAGATGGGGGTTAGTAACATCACTTCAGCCACAAAAGGAGGCTACAGAAACTATTCTAGACAGAATCTGGCTACGTCAATTTGAATTAAACATATTTTTCATACTACGAAATGTAGCCAAGAGCGTCTAAAACAGGAATGTGTCTGCCACTTCCAGGCGAGGTCGTGTAATTAGCTAAAGCTGGCTGCCTCAGACGCTGAGCGGACGGCACCACCATCTCACACCTCCGGTGTGGGGAGCGGAAATTCCATCTCAGCTCTGCTTGTGTGGAGTTTGCACGTTCTGCCCATGTTCTCCATGCACCTTAGCTTCTTCCCAGAGTCCAAAGAAATGCAGTTATGCTAACCGATGTCTCTAATGTACTCGCAGTATGCCATTATGCGTGTGTGCATGGGTGCCCTGTGACAGACTGGCATCCTGTCCAGGGAGAATAGCCTAGAATAGGTTCCAGCCCCCCCCTGGCAGTTTGCCCAGGATAAGGGTGGCTACGACATCCAAACAAAATGAAACTGAACACCCAGGTGTGAACGATCTTAAAGCGACACCACCTTGATCGTTCTGTGTCACGCCACAACACTAGAGGGAGCAAAATGTTTCTCATACAGCAGACCCGCATACAGAGTGAAAATAAGCAATTCCTTCCCACGAACTGCAGGTTGCCTGCTTTAAAATCTTGACGTGACCCATCATATAAATGGTGATAATTTTGCACATGTTCAGCAAGTCTTCCTTCAAAGGCATTCACCACTGCAAAGCCTTTTAGTTCCTGAGCAATACGGGGCACTAGTGACACAGGGGAGCGCTCGTTCCGTCTAGCCAATCCCGTAGAGTGGGTGGGATCAGAACAAGCAGAAAAGTTTGCTTCTGGGGGGTGGGACAGGGGAGGCCATATAGGCGATGCTCTGAAATGGTGATCACCAAGGTGATCGCTGGTCATACGACTTCGTACTGCTAAAACAACGCCGATTGAAGCATGTGGACATCTAAATGGTTGCAACATGTATGGATAAAATTAAAGTTTTAAGCTTCTATCAAAAGTAAAACATAGAGATGCATAATGAATCTCCCAAGAATAGAACAAATTACAGTAATTATAGGACTATCCATCGATATGCCATACTGTTAAATTCATTACAGGGTCAGAGTGACAGAAATCTGTAGCACTTCTAAACAGCTGCTGAACACTTCTGCAAAATACATGGTTATCAAATATGAAAATATACATCTTTAAAATTGTTTTTGTTGAAACGATAAGTTATACTGTAATAAGCAACACTCATAAATATCCGTGTGTGCCTGCACCATATGCCCAAACCGAAAATCTATAAATACTATTGTCACTATTATTTCAAATCAAATTCGCCGCCCTTTGAACTGTAGGCTGCTTACGAAAAACAGCGGTCGACAGGGGGCGATATTTCACAAACCACTTTTTGTAAGTTACGTGCACATCTTTCTGCATCCCTTTGTTATTTTACCGTGCGGGACACTACAAAAAAAGAATGAATGAAGTTTGTCCTCCAGGGAGGTAGTAAAAACCACAGTAGCACATTACTGATTCTAACTGCCAGATTTTACAGTTACGTCTTTATGGCTGTCGAGGATACTTTATATCCATGTGATCTCCTTTTTCAAGCGCAAACTGTGACATAATTAAATCGATGACAGAAGTCTGATGATATAAATGAACTTACAGATAATACATTCGGACATAATTCATTGCAAAAAAAGAGATTATTTCAAACTCACTTGGGGAGCGCTCTTCTCTGTGAGGTTGCTGGTATCTCTTTGATTCCACGATCCCCAGCAAGGCAAGCAATAAAACTCTCACTGTAATGTGCTAAATGCGAAAATCTCAGCAAATTGATGAGCGCCAACGAATTTAGAAGGAAGTAATGAATCCCAAAAGATCGAATATTTTCTTTACTAAAACTGCTGTTTTACGTTCCCGTTTGCAGCTTGTCGCTCTCGGTAGACTTTTGCTGAAAAATATCAGAGCTCGCAGGGGGGCACCCTGGACCCGCACCTCGATCTCCCTCCCACCAAATCAGCTTTAAAGCGCTATGATTGAGCAACAGGTCAAAGAAACACTCAAACGTTACGCATTAAAAGCGAGATCAGCGTACGGCAACAATCCTGTCTAATAACAGCATTTTTTATTACAAAGAAATAAATATACTACCATCCATTGCTTAAAGAATAAGCAGCTACGGATATTACCGTCCACCATCTAGGTACCTTTCAGGTAAGTGTATACTTTACGCAAAATAAACTCTTCGAAGGATTTACGCAATATATAAAGGATTTTTTTCTTTATAAAAATGATGGACTATAAAAATGATGGAGCGATAATGCAAGTTAGGTAACATAAATACACACCTCAGATACCTTACGCGTGCTTAAATTAGCCTAAGTATTTGTAAAATATATCTTTACATTTTTGACAGTTAAGTATGCCAGTTCTTTGAAGCTTGTAAACGAGTCATTTGGTCACGCATTAGTCTATACGCAGTATTCGTGTTTTAATGAGCTTTTGCATGCTTAAACGGGCACTGTTGGTAGTGCCTTTATACAGGTTTACAGGTGCGCTTCTGCCAAGTCTTTACAGCAACTGATTTTGACCAACATCCACATTAACATAATATTATACTATTTAATGGTTGGTCACCGCACACATTCAGCATTAGGTTCGAAGAGTTTAAACTTGTCTCGGCTACTGGTTTCCTTATCAGTTGAACCTTAGTAGGTCATGCACCCACCCACAGTCCCCTGACCCATTACCGCCTTCAGGAAGCCTATCTGGGCGTACTCCTATTGCTTTTGTATACTTCACCCTTATCGCAGCCAAGCGCTGTCTTAATGTGGCGAAAATTTTGGTATACTAAATATGACGGCCACCTCGATCATCCAAGTCCCATGAGATCATCGGACCGTATGATCTCCTCTTTACAGCAGTTTCAATCTTGGTCCGACTCATAAACAACTGCGCAACTTCGACACAATATATTCTTTCCACAGTTATTAAACGACAGTTTATCTAATTCGAGTACCGCCTTGTAAGATGAAACATTACGAAAATAATTGCTAGTTTATCTCATAAGCACAGATATAGCTGACTTATGGTTGCGAACACCACTGGATGGAGAAAGTACCAAATCCTTTCAGTATTACATATTAATATATCCCTTTTAAATCGGTTGTGTCGGGTATTTATAGAATTAAAAAAAAATACAAATCATGAAGAGGAATCAGTCACATCAAATAGTTACAGTTAACTGTATGATTATTTACAATTTTGTTTATTTAAAACGCATGCACATAAGAAATAGCATGTAATAGTGATTTATCCTAGAATAAATGCACGCCTACCGTCTCTCGCACGAGGTTCAAGTCTTGCCAAAAGCAGCTGCCATTGACAGCAGCCGTAACCATTTGACAGGCGATTTACCCTCTTCTTCCATGGTTTCAGTTTCTTTTAATCTCATCCCAAAGTTTTTTATTATGATACGGCCGACGGGTAAATTGCTTGATGTGCCCCGTGAACTGCCTGGAAAGAAATGAAATGCCTTTGGGCGTTTTTCAGTTGCTTTTTATGCAAGCTTTCCTGTGGAAGTCAGGAATTGGACGGACAATCCCAAACCGGAATTCCTGTGTGTGTTTCGAGCTGATAAAACCGTCTTTACAGAACAAACAAGCCCCATCCTGCTCAAACTGCTTAATGAATCAAAATTTCACCATTTAATATCCCGCCTGCCAGCGTGGGCTTTCTATGCAGAAATGTCTGTACGACTTAGTATACTCGTTTATAAATTATTTAAGTACAATGTTATTTTTACGAAACTAAGAAATTGTAATATGACTTGAAGAAAAACAACGTTTTAGAGAATATACGATTTTAAAATTCCCTAGGAAAAGGGTGACATTTGCAGTCGTGCTTGTCTAGCGTATTACCCCCTTTACTAACAGCATATTCTGCATGCAATGGTTGTGTTTAGTCCTTAGATTTTATGAATGCGAGTAAAAGGAAGTCGTTTGCCTCTCAAAGGAAGCACGTATGAAAACTGTATATGTCTGTCTGTGAAGTTACTGAGAAGTACTATGAGACCTCCAGACAGTTATCTTACAGAGAAGCGCGATAATGGAACTAAATACTTTGGCAATTAGGCATCATGACAAGACCGTTTTAATGTTGTTTACAAGCTAAATAATTTTTTTTTGAAAAAATAAAACATGCATAAGCAATTAAGGGTACTATCAACTGATTACAGTTTCATTTATTTTACTTTTTAAAGTTAGGAAAAGTGCTTGAGGGCACAATCGCCCTCCTATTGCTTGTGTACAACAAGCCGAAGTATTACCATCTATACACGGCCTTATTTTTGAGTGTATCAGTGAAAGAGGTTAAAAATAGCTGTCATCCATTTGTCACACTGACCTCATGGACTCACAGCTTGCTTATCAAAAGTCCCCAAAAGGAAGGGAGAAGATGAATGATGCTCATTTGTAGTCAAGCTGCAAACATTCCGGTTGCTGGTTAGCCAAAGCAGGTGAGTTTAGGGCTCATTAACAGGCTGAAAAACCTTGACATGTTGCTTATCTACCCAGAACATTTCCAGCTTTCTTCATAAACATGGTTTAATGGAGGCTGAGGCTTTTGCCAGGCATCACAGGGCACAGGGCAGGGGACACTCTGGATGGGATGCCAGTCCATAACAAATTACAAGGCAGGGAACTCTTTGGATGGAATGGCAGTTCAGCACAGTGCGCATACACACACACCCACCCACACACACACACACACACGCACAGGTTTGTAATTATATTTTTATGGGAACTCTCCATTCATTCCTATGGGGAAAATCCTAATCCCAACATAACAACCTTAACCCCTACCCAGGCCTAACCAAACAAAATATTTTTAATTTTTCGACTCTTAATTTTTTGATTGCCATCACAGATCGTTTTGGGGACCTGAAAAATGGTCCCCACAACATCAAAATAACTGTTCTTTATCATATTGTGGGGAACATTTAGTCCCCACAATGTAATAAAACCACAATACACACACTATGGGCAATTCAGAGACACCAATGAACCTAACTGCATGTCTTTGGACTGTGGGAGGTAACGGAGCAAAACCCAGTGGAAATCCACACAACAGCAGGGGAACGAGCTGAATATGTGAACTCCACACCCAGAGCACAGGCAGAATTTGAACTCCTAAAGCTCAAGGTGCGAGACAACAGCGATAGCCACCAGCCAGCGACGCCCTCTGCATGTACTCTGATGATGTATACAAGTTTGACTTTGTGCTTAATGTTTTTTGTGCTTTATTTTTGAAGGTATTCACCTAAATGTGATGCTTTTAATGAACTGAATGGGTGAGGATATGCTTGGTTATATGTACATATATTTCCCAAAGGCATTTGTAGCCATTCAGTGCCGTCGCCTTCCAGGCTGCCGTCTTTGTCGCGGCACCATGGGTACGCCCTGTCCTTGGGCCGTGGTAAAATTTCACTCAGGTCAACCTGTTTGCTGTCACTAGTGGCTTTGCTATCTTTCTTCTCAAGGAATCTTTTCTTTCCATTAGGCTGAACCCGCGTGGGGTAATTCTGAACTCTATTCTGCAGATTTGGCTGAGAAAAAAAGGAAGAAGTGGAAGAAGAAAAAAAAAAGTGAGTTGCTGCAGTATTTCCTGTGAGAGAGGAAGAAGGAAGTGGCTGGTGGAGAGAGATTCTGGAGTCTGCTCCCACAAAACAATAAAAATCTTACTTGTGAAGGAAACGGACCTGCGTCAAAGAGGGCCTGACAGAGTGTTTGAAAGGCCAGTAGCATTGACCCAGTGGGCACACGAGCATATGATTGTTTGCCTGAAGTCTTTAGTCCAGCTCTCTGCACTCCCACAGAGCACAAAGACCACTTCTGTCGTTTAAAAACAATAGCCACCGCAAAAGGGGATTTGTTGTAAGGTTTACATTATTGGAATATATTATTTTTGGTAAGAAATAAATTTTAAATATGGCATCTTCCCATAGTGAGAATTTGTGTGCTTTCTAGCACGTATTTGTCTGTAACTACTTTCAAGAAAGTGCAGAGATAATGGACCAAAATGTAACCATAGAGTAACACTAAAGAATAGTGCTGTGTAGCGCTTAAACATCTTAAATAAACATTAATATAGTGGCATTAAATATACCTTCAAAATGTACGACTGAACCACAGGCAGAAATTGCCTTTTAGTTTAAAAAGGGATTTGTCAAGCCAGTTAATAATAATTCTGAAAAAGAACTGGCTGACTGGCTTAGCACATGTAGGCAAAGCTGTGTTGTGACTTGGGGTCGACAAAGACTGTGCCTGCTCTGCATGACTCTGGCACCAGTTCTCATCTAGGAGATCCTCTGGTCCAGCTGGAGAGTCCCACACATGTTCTTTAAGACTAAGGTCCAATAACTGGCAAGGCTTCTGCACTTCTGTAACCACAAGTTGACAAGGTTTTGCCTGTGGATCGATGCACTGTCATCCCTTAAAGTCATCGCTCCCAGCATGGAAGAATCATGATGGCACAATGTGAATGATTTATTGGAATGCACACTCTGCTTCTGACTGAGTGAATGGCTGTAGGCAAAGCCAGAGAGTGCTGCCCCATTCCGTTTTGGAGCTGCCAGTAATACTTAGAGCTGAAGCTGAGCCCTTTGTTCTGTCAGAACGCATACGTGTGTCTGTTTGCAGTGAACATTGTGGGAGACAATGCTCCAGACTATCATTCTTCTCCACTCCAAAACTGTCCCACGTGAATGAAGCGGTTTCTGGTCTTGTGAGCAGCTTTCTGTGGAAATCTCCTGTGGGACCGAGGCCTGAAAAGTTCTCTTTGTCCAACTAGACGCGTAAGATACATATAGCCTACTTCTTTTTTGGTTCTCTTCACATTGCAAACTAATATCTCTGAAGTTTAGCTTTTTGCGTGGCCTTTGCCCAGGTAATGATAATATCCCTCTATTCTCTGTGACCGTGATCAGATCCAGTGTACCGGTACCCATACATGTACAAATGGCAAATAAAGGATTCATCGTACTCCCCAAACTATCATTTGGGCCATGCTCAGCCATGTTTAACTGGCTCTCTCAGGTGGAACATCTGTGACACATGCAAAAAAACTGTGCAGTGATGATAATGGCTGTAAAATCACAGTAGCCTCATTCCAGTTTTTTTCAGAAGTGTTTTTTTTTTTTTTGTCATTTTCAGAAACTGGTTGTTATAAGTCTGCCAGGAATTAGGCATCATTACAGAACACACCTACTCTTTCCTTCACTGCGTTTGTTAGCACAAGCTGTAAGTCACACATCTGCTTCGACATCCTCAGAGATTATAGGCGGCATCTGTGCCTTAACTCTCGGGCTGCAGTGAGCTGCCGTTGCCTAGTCGCCACGCCCACGTCCTCCACTCTGCCACAGTGCAGACACAGCTGCTGCGACAGTGGTATAAACAGGACTTCCTAACCAAGAAGACACAAATTCATCTTTTCCTTTTTAAGGCACCAGAGAGGACATCAGTAACTCCTCCCCTATCCACCTCTCTGCCATGAAAAAATCAGACTTAAAAGTAGGGCACTGGATTCAAATGCATGTAATTTCATTCAGATATCCAAAGATAAGAGTGGAACTCCTTTATCCAGTGCAATCAAGACCATAGCCCATTTCCTTCTGTCTTTGCAAAAGCATGACTTTAATAAATTTGCATAAGCTCATGGACATGCATTTGTAATTGAAAGATTGCTAGTTTGAATCCCCAACCAACAAAGAACCGCTGACGTATCCTGAGCAAAGTAACGCCCCCAAGCACTGCTCCCCGGGCGCTGAATTAGCTGCCCACTGCTATGTCACGATGTCACATATGGGTTAAATGCATTAGAATACATTTCGTTGTTGCGCACTGTGTGCTGTGGTGTGTCAACAATGATCACTGATCACCAAATTCCAATACCTTTACTACCTGCAGTTACAGGTTGACTCAAACTTATGAAATTTTTCAAGGTGCAGTCGAGGGGCACCGCTACACATTGTGGACCCCAAGAAAGCTTATCATTTTAGGCAACCAACCCACATGGCTGTAGACAGGGTATGAAAAACAGTGAGGTCTGGGACCCAGGGGTTGGGGGTGGGTCTCATCAATCACATTATTGATACCACCCCTTCATAAGCCGTTTATTTTTTTTAAGTAATTAGTTATGTGAAATGTTAATTAGCCTTTTTTATTCAGGTGAATATTTAGCTTCAAATTTTATTTTTAGCTCTAAAAAAATTACCAAGGTCTGAACCTGGGTGACCTCATAGCTGGCCAACCCAGACCATTCCAATCGTGACTTCCCCTCCCCCTGGTACAGTGCCATTTGGGCAGCAAACATAAGCAAGAACGTCCCAGATGGATCGGACCTTGATGATGGAATCTGGCCCTGGGAATATGGACTGTCACCTCTCTGGCTGGGATGGAGTCTGAGTTAGTGCAGGACATCGAAACATATCAGCTAGGTATAGTCAGCCTTCCTCCCATGCATTGTGCTGGCACTGAAACCAAACAGCTCGATCAGGAGTGCATTCTGTCCTGTTTTGAAGTTGCTCGTAGTGAAAGACCTCGGGCAGGTGGGCGGATACCCATAAGTCCTGGGGTGAGGGCTGCGTTCTCCAGTTTTTTCGCTGGTGGACAGAGCTGTTGCTTCTGTGTGGCTGTGACTTTGTGTGCATGTACCAAACGGCAGTTGAGATTCACCCAACCTGCTTAGAGAAAGAGCATAAGGTGCTTAAGATGATACATTTGGTGGACCCTGGGGGCCTTCTGAGAGACGTCCTAGCAGAATTTGCATCGAGGGGGATCTGGGGGGAGGGGTGGGTGGTCCCAGGATCCCCTGTAAGTGCTTAGGGATCCCTCACAAGACAGGAAAAATTCACCTGGGTGGCCTCCCTGATTGACACTTTAGTTGCCCCAGCACTAGGGCACCAATTGACACCCAAAGACTTCTAACACAATTCTAACACCGCTTCCATGTGGGGAATGATGGAGTTATCCAAAGTGGCCTGACTGGGAAGAATGGCTTCTTGGATATAAAGTCGAGTGGTGAATTTTTATTGGACTGTGCTAGGTAGGGATGGTTTTATAAACACTATGTTTTAACACAAGGATGCACATAAGTATGGACCGTACCAGAGCACACTAGGCTTAAGCTCCATGATTGACTTTGCAGATACTTTGCAGACCAGACAGGGATGAGAAACAGATCCTCCAAATCCTAGGCCATAGTAATCCCTCCAAAAAGAGTTGGCTGTTGCTGTGAGGCATGTGGGGAGAGTTTACCCTTTATATAGAAGTTTATGTACTTCAGGGTCTTCTTCACGGATGATGGTACATGGAGAATGGGATTGACAGGCAGGTTAGTTTCCCGCCTTATTTTTCAGACACTGAGGTTTTTCCGGTCCTTGGTGGTGAAACAGGAAGCCGTCAGATGAGGCCTGTGGTTTACTAGTCAATCTCTGTCCACTTCTGTAGTCATTAGCTCTGTATAATAACCAAAGTAAAAATTTTACAAGGACCTGGGACAAAAATTATGTTAATTATTGTCGGACTCACTCTCCATTAAAGGGTGAGTAGCTTGAAAATCCAAAGGGAACTTGAAATAGACGACGTAGAGCAGCAAACAGGAGCCAGTATGAGGAAGAAGACTGGTCGGCTCCCAAGGGAACCGTTCCAGGAACATCCCACTGGGCAGAGGACTAAGAGCAGACCCAGGACATCCTGGAGGATTATACCTCCCAGCTAGCTCAGGAACATCTGGGCATCACACAGAACGAGCCAGAGTTGGGCGCCTTGGACAGAGAAATCTGATAGGAACAATTTGGTAAAGTGTCATGGCAGCTCTCGTCAGGAGAAGCACCATGATCCTCGTGATGATGATGATGATGAAGATGATGATGACGATGATGACGACTCGAGCAGCATAAAAGTTATATTCTTGTACATAGCAAAAGTTCATCAGAATGAAAATCTGTACAATAATTTATTCACGGTTGTAAACAACTGCTGTACAGTTGCTAGTTGTACCTGGTCTGAGTCAGATCCAAACCAAAGAAATCGTTCTCGGCTGTTTTAGCGGCAAAAGCGTATATTTCTGCAATGTGAGCAAAGAGAAAACTATCTTTTGCTGCCAAATACTGAATATTTGTCATGGACCGTCACCAAGGACAAGATCTATCACAGGCATTCTGTTGAATATCACTGAAGAGATATGACAGATGTTGGCTTGTTTAGCATTGTAATCAAATTCACTGTGTGCTATATTTGGAACGGCGGTTCAGTTATTTTATGCCAAATTTATTGTTTCTACTTCGAAACAGGATGGGGCACATTTACAGCAATAACTGCCATTGAGTAGCTTACTGTCCTTTTTCAGTTCATTATATAATTAATGAGGCTAAATTATTAAATCTTCATTCTGACTGTTACTGTCAAACTATGCAGCCGCACTCTTTTTTACATTTAGTCTTGGGTAACATGACCAAATGGAAAGAATTTAATTTAAATAAATGGTTTTCTAAATTAGGGACATCAGTAATAATCTTTGGTCTTCTGCTATTACCACTAAGTGTAACCATAAGTTTTACATTGAAGTTATTACAGTCTAAGGTCTAATGATTTTTTTAAAGGAAACATGAGAGACTTCAAGTTTCGAAGATGGGGGCCAGATATAACTCTGACTTACCTGCTTTGACTATTAGAAAAAAAACCTGACATTAACCAACATTGTTTTATCCTCAGTAACATCTGGTTAAATCCCTGAGTTAGATTAAGATGTGCCTCAAACCCAAATTTGAAGGTGACGTCAGGCAACGTAATGCTGTGTCTTTGTATCTTGCGGCGGCGTCTTCCGCATCACGTTACATAAATGTAGCTTCGCCGTTGTAGCCTGCGGCTAATGAGACACAGCTGAGTGAGCGACGGCTGGGGTCAGACCGGTGGCTGGAAACCACAGAGAAACATGAGGAGTCTAGACTGACATCTCGATTGAGGGGTCAGGAACCGCAGCACGTGACTGGCTCAGAGGCCGTTCTTTGGTGGCAGCCTGTCTGAGAAAGCTGCAGACTGCACGTGATGACTTTCCTGAGCTGTACCGTTAATATTGCCTGTCAAGTCAACAGTGAGCGCAGCACAGACAGATCTGCTCTTCTGCAAACTGCTGCAGAGAAAACAGGACCCAGTGATCCTGGAGATTTGTGCGGTTGGGGCGCCATCACAGAATTTAAGGAACGTTTCGATTTGCTGACTTGTGAACAGGAGAACAAGTGAGGAGCAGCTTTGTCAAACTGGAAGTCTGCATATTAGCCTTTATCATACAGGCTCAGAAATTCAATCAGTGCCACTGGCCTGACAATATAGCAGCTAGTTTAAAGTTGCCATAAGTTACTGTTACAATGTGCTTTGAATGGAGCAATGGATAATAATAAATATGTGTACACAGTTTTCCATTTTACCTCTCAGAAGATAGACATCATATCAATATTTTGTCAATATCAGTATTTAACTTCCGAAGTTCATAAGCGCACAAGGGGAACTCATCAAGGGCCTGTGCTCATGATTATGTTCTGTCAGTGTCAGACAATAACTACACCTGTTTGCTAATACATGTAGTTAATAGAAACTGACAATTTCCTTAAATTGATAGATAAGAACATAAGAAATTTACAAACAAGAGGAGGCCATTCGGCCCATCAAGCTCGTTTGGGGAGAAGTTAACTAATAGCTCAGAGTTCTTGTTTTATCTAGCTCTGATTTAAAGGAACCCAGGGTTTTAGCTTCCACTGCACTAGCAGGAAGACTATTCCATACTCTAACTACACGCTGTGTAAAGAAGTGCTTCCTCAAATTTGTTTTAAAATGTTCTCCCGCTAATTTCCACTTATGGCCACGAGTTCTAGTATTTAGACTAATATTGAAATAGCCATTTGGCTGAACAGCATCCAAACCTGTTAGAATCTTATATACCTGGATCATGTCCCCCCTTAGTCTCCTACTAAACAGGCTAAACAGATTCAACTCAGCTAACCTCTACTCATAAGACATTCCTCTAAGACCAGGAATCATTCTTGTAGACCTATGTTGCACCCTTTCCAAGGCAGCAATGTGCTTTTTAAGATATTGCTATCCGTTACAAATTGTAGGCTTAAAGCAGCCTGGCTGCACTCAGGACAGGATCAGTAAGTGTCAAATGTACAGCCATGAATTATCGATGGATATGAGGCTTTGCATCGTCATTCATCAAACAACAACAAGTTAGTTAAATTACAGGGTATATGTGACCTACTAGGTATTTATAGATTACGCCTAAGTTAGATTTTAGATCACTCATAAATGTTTAGATAGTGATAGTAAATATTGCCTGGGATAAAATAGTTCAGGTTAAATTAAGGTTTACCCACCTTGTTAACTTTCTGCAGACATGATAACAAAACCACTGTATTATAATAACTGTGGCATAAATACCATAATCTAATATGAAGCAGATCAACTGGTGTTTTTCTGCGAGGCGTTTATTTGAAAGAGGCCCCATGTGGCCTGGGAGGTGGGTCATTCGGAGGTATTGTCGAGCTCTCAAAGACAGGGGACAGGCTCGGTACAGGATGCACCGAGGGTGTGGTGCAGGAACCTTCGCATTCTTACCAGCAAACACCACATCACAAATACGCTTTCCTGCTCACGCTGCATGGAGTCAATGGGCTTGTTTTGAATTCCTTCACCCTTGACAGGAATTGCATTCCAAGCCTTTGGAAATAAAGTCCAGAACAAAGGGCGGAAGTGATGTAAGCCCTCCCCTGCATTTATCTCAGCGCCACAGTCTTAGCAGAGCAAATACACTCCTCCCTCTCACCCCGTACCTTTTCAGACCTTCTCCATAAGCACAGTGTTCTCAGATTCCCCCCTTTCTTCTGCCAGTTAGTGGGGAAAATTTCCAAGAGCTTCCTGATCTAGCTTACATAACTTTAAAAAACTTAACACCTAGCAACATGCATGTGTGTTTGTAAGTCAGGATAAATACCATTTTGTTAGAACCGCGCGATTCCTCTGGCCAGTTAACTGGTGAGTGAAATGTCTGCCCATGCACATGTTTACATAGTCCCTTTGATTCACAGTCACCGAAAAGCTGTTGGCAGATAAAGGACTAATTTAGCTCTAAACAGCTGATGAAAACAACAGGAGGTTATTATTGGCAGCTAATATGTTGCTAACAAGCTGTATTTTTGCTATGGGTCACAGAAAGACTCTGGTCAAACAGTGAACAAGAAGAAAGATACGTATACAGGGCTAAATAAAAACAAATGACCTTTTTAGTATGACTATGTCAAGACAACACAAGTACGTATTAGACTATAAGTATGTATACTTTATTAGGATAACAAGCTGGCACAATACGAGTGACTTTTACCATGACGTAATACTGTGAAGCAGGTGTAAGCTGTGATTGTAATTGTAATGTAATTGTAAAGTGATTGTAATTGTAATGAGCGTGACTATATACCATGCTTTTAATATACCATTTACCAAGTCACTTAACCCCCTCTGGAACTGCACATTTGTGCAGTCATGTGTGAGTACTAGCAGATATTTGTTTCTCTTTTTGTATTCATAAAATGAACCAGATGAGGGTGATGTTCTCTCCAGGATTCCCACAGAGGAAGAGCAGAGCACCCACTCTGGTGCCAGCAGGCTGCAGGGCATCCGCTCTAGACCAGCAGACTGCGGAGCATCCGCTCCAGGCCAGCGGACTGCCGCGCATCTTCTCCAGACCAGCGGACTGCCGAGCAACTGCTCCAAGCCAGCGGATCTTCCACTCCGGGCCAGCAGACTGCGGATCTTCCGCTCCGGGGCAGCAGAATTAAGAGGGGATCACTGAGACAATGAGAAGCTGCTGTGTTTAAGATGGCTCTGTTTCTGCATACGGTGCCCTGGATGAGGTAAATATTTAGTGTCGATGATCAGAAAATAATAGTTTTCTTCACTTTATGCTTGAGTGGCGACGGCATAGCTGGAGATTGTAAGGGAAAAATGACAATTCTGTGACATTCTGTGCTCATCTCATCCAGGATGTTCAGCTGGCTTATGTCCTGTCTGGCAGAGACTCCAGTCCCTCCTCCCCCGAAAAACAACAACCATAACGAGGATTAGTGACTGGAAGGTAAATGGGTGGAAAAACTATTACTAATAATAACAATAATTACTATTAATAATTATGAACAATAACACATATGCGGGTGTCTGGACCCAAAAGCATTTTAAATGGTCATTCGCTGGTGGCCTCAATAAAAACAGTTTGTAATAGGTTGTTTTTAATTCTCTCATACCCTGATTTGTTTTTTAAGGTGCTGAGAAGGGTCGAGGGTCAGTGGGTCTCTGGATACTATTTCACTAGAGCAAAGGTTATTGGTTTGTTTTGTGCCATGTCCCACTCCGGCAGATGGTGATGCCTCTGGGCCTCTTTGCCCCTAAATTGCAGTTATGGGTAAGGGAAAATAAAGAAGTCATTTCTTCCCATTCCAAGTACAGGGACCCCCTTAAACCCATATGCGGAACCCTTAGGGATGGACGGACTCCAGGGTAATAACTCCTTCACTAGAGAGATTAAATTCTGACTGTTTTAAACAGCCTTCTGGATACAGGCCATTGAGAAAAAAAAGCAGAAAATTGGCCATAATGTCTGTTTGTTGCAATACCATAATAGGCATATTCGAAATACTTCAGAAGGCTATGGCAGATAGAAATGAAAATGTGTAGCGATAACTTGTACACGGATATATAAACAGTAAAAAATAATCCCAGAAATAAAGAAACTGGACCTTTGAATGGCAAATGCAGTTAATAAGGTCCTGGTACAGGCCCTTGGTGTGGATTTATGGAGTCTACAGATTGCTGGCTTTATAAAAGCTTTTTAAAGGAGCTTCTCACACATCATTTTCCACATATTTATAACTTAAAAAAGTCAAACTTCCTTTTTAACAAATGGAAATAAAGAAAACAGATGATTGCTTTCTTACAATTTTTTCATATTATTTTAATCATTAATAAATAAATTATGAAAATTCACTCAAAATTGTAAACAATGTCATGAATTTGGGTTGGATAATAAAAAATATTTAGGTTTATAAGTAAAAATGGCCTTATTGCGCTCTTAAATTTATGAATGGGGATGACTCTGAAATTGGTAAAATACCAATGCAACATTCTGGCAAAGCTCCTCCCAAGTGATCACATTTAAACTTTTTCCTCGCACCAGTCTTGCGTCATTCCCAGGAAGAGAGTGATCAGTGCTGGTAACCTTCTACTGTTTTAAGGACTTTTGACTACATTCCTAGGAGGGAATAGCTAGTATGTCAGAGACTAATGCATGTGATATGAAATCTTTGCTGGAAACATAAAGCGTCATAGCTAAGTAAGAAATGCCAACAATGTACGAATTCTCCGCACCAGAAAGACAAGATTAGGTTGAAGTGACTTTGGAATGAGTGTTATTTTGTGTTGACCAAAGGTCATGGCTAAAAACTGAAGTGATGAAGTAATGACTTATAACAACTGCTTGCTGCAGTAGCTGCCAAAAATATCGTGCAGTTCATTTAGCATGATATACTATGTGACCGCTTCACCAATAACAAGACTGATGATGTTAAATGTTGATTTTTAATTTCCAATGTGCGTGGGGTGTGCGAGTGAGTTTTTTCCCCCCAAGTGTATTTCTGGCTTATGGACAATGCTTTAAGAAGAATCACTTATTAATCATTTATTTTGAAGTTCAAAATATATTGTACTTGGGGGGGGGGGGTATTTGCAAAACATTCCATTCCATGCATTTTTTTAAAATGATGATACGACTCCTCCGTTCACTGGCCAATCAATCAGCTGCAGTCTTAAATAGACACATATTGCTAAGTTATTATTTGATGGTGCCTGCATTCTCTCCTACACAGAACTCAATCTTCCACCTCGAGAGTTTTTCCTCAGTATGTAACAGCTACTTCAGTACTGGAGGTTACTAATAACAGAAAATACTTGATGACGATAAATTGAACAAGTTGTACAGTATACTGTGCTTGTTCACAGGTACGTTGAATCACATGTCTTACCTGCTGTAAGGACACTTTCCTTATTGATCTTAATTAAGAAGTATGAAGGTGATTGTAAAAGGGAGGGCAGTTCATTTGTGTCATTTCAAAAATTGATGAAAATGAATTGCTGATCACTAACTGAAATTATTCAGAGGTTCTGCCAGGGCATTCATGTTATAACCAGAGATCACATGGTATAAAATAAATACCATAATTCATTTCAGCCTGGCCACTTCCCAACAAGACTAATCTGATCTGCTGAAAACATAACTCTTGCAGATGCAAGAATGATTGCGTTTGACCCACCAGCTTGACTTAATTATCCTCTGTGTACTGGGAGACGCTTGTTTTTGGTATTAACCACACAATCAGTCATCGTGGGTTATTTAGAAAGATTGTTCGCTTTTCTGTTCATGTAATTATTCATAGATGGATCTCACAGGTGACTGATGTGTGCATTTCTATTACTGAGTTTTCATAAGTCTTATAAAGTAACAATGCAAATCCTTCATCCCTGATAATGAGTATTAAGAAAAATAGTAGTTTGACTAATTAGCATGCTGTAAATATTTTGAACAAAGTACAAATTTAGTACATGATAATGACAAACTGTATAGGTAATAGGAAGGACCTGTTTATAATTCTACAGCTATACTCATGATGAATATCATATATTTTCACGAACCAACCGTTTCACATGGACTGTGTTTTCCCTGCAACACCAAGGGACACATGTTGTAGTTCTTAGTGTTTGTTGGATACTAACACACATAGATAAACTCTTAGAGATAAATCCATTATTTATTTAGGTGCGCCTCAGAGCGGGAGAAAGCCCCTCCCACGTGCATTAATGGTCGTCAGCCACCCCTTTCACATCCTTTTTCCATTACATCAGGATTTTAGGTTCTTACAGCCTTGGACTTCAGGCTATTAAGTTGTCAACAGTTTCACTCTGATCAAATAGGAGCTGTCTTTCAGCTTTTAATACATACTGGGTTCAACAGTTATTGACAGCAGATGGTACAGTATGATATTCAGATTGTGAAGGAGCAGAATAAAATATTTGCATTGTATTCTGGATTTTCAGATATTGAGTAAGATTTATGGATATTGTAATGACCTAGAAGTATGACCAAAAAGCATGAGGTCTTTTGGTAAAAATCCACAAAAAAAACCCCAACTCATTCAGATGTTGCCTCAGAGCTGATGTTTAAAGCCCAGTGTTTCTCAGCTGCTTCTAAGTGCATTTTTTAGCAACTTGCTTCACCCTTCCTGTCCATGGCTCTTTGTTTTCTTTCACCATGCTGCTTTATAGATTACAAGCTTAAATTCCGGCCCAGAATCGCTCTAAGGGGCAGTAGATGATTGAAGGCAACTGTCTACCTTCCCTTATCTCCATATCTGATATCAATATTTAATATCTTAAGAATGGCCATTTCATAAGAATGGTGGTCATTTTAATCTTTGCAATAGTTTAGTTAAGAAGACTAATCTAACACAAGTAGTGTGACTATGTAAACCGGTACCAAAGGTTTTCACCATGGGAAAGTACATTATTTATATCCCCTCACTGGCAACAAGGAGATGGCGACTTTGAGCTTAAAAAATACATAAATAAAAGTAGTGTAATTTATACCACAAGGCAGTAGCTGGACATTTCAGCCCAGTCTGAGCATAGATGACTATGGGAGATAGGACTCCATGTGGTGCTGCCCCACGCCTGTGGAATGCCCTCCCTGACTTCCTGAGGGCACCACAACCCACTGACTGTTTCAAAAAGGGTCTTAAGACATTTCTTTTAAACAAGACCTTTGGTTCTCGAACTTAAAGGTTTCAAAATTGTTTACTTTTAAATTGATTTTTTTTTTAAAAAACTTGTAGCCCTTTGAGATCCTGAGATGTAAAAGGCACTATAAATAAAATGTATTATTATTGTTATTATTATTAGATGATGCCACTTGTCATCTTGACACAACAGCAAAGTCTAAGCATGTGTAGGACAAAATTACTTTTGAAGGGTCATTAAGTTTAATCTCGTTTGCAATTAACCCAAGCAAGTTGACTCTTTATAAACCTTATTCAAACTATTTTGTTTGTTGTTCCGCTGCTAATTATGCTGAACTTGTAAAAACTGAATAGCAAAGACTCCATTCCCACATTGCTGGGAGTCACGGCTGGCCCCCCCTATAGGTGAGATAAGCCATTGCCTAGGTTGCCAACTGAAAATGGGCAGGTCCAGTTGGGGATCATGCACTGATGCAGCACATTGATGCGGCATGCACTGATGCAGCACTGATCTAGCATGCATTGATGCAGCACATTGATGCAGCATGCACTGATGCAGCACATTGATGCAGCATGCACTGATGCAGCACTGATCTAGCATGCATTGATGCAGCACATT
>JAODKF010000126.1:14605640-14617542 GCA_026779585.1 Mormyrus proboscirostris
GCATGCACTGATGCAGCACTGATCTAGCATGCACTGATGCAGCACATTGATGCAGCATGCACTGATGCAGCACTGATCTAGCATGCACTGATGCAGCACATTGATGCAGCATGCACTGATGCAGCACATTGATGCAGCATGCACTGATGCAGCACATTGATGCAGCATGCACTGATGCAGCCCACCACACAGTGAAACTCCTCGGGATCCCAGGTGGCAGCCTCCCAGGCACATACACAGTCCAGTCCCACCCTCCGGAAGTGGCCATCCATCTGCCGCAGCCAGGTGTTACGTGGGCGTCCCCTTGGTCGGGTCCAGCTGCTCGGGTCCTCAGCAATGAGGATCCTGCGAGCCGGATCACCCTCAGGGAAACGCGCCACAAATGCCGTAACTGACCTTCCCTCAACCGCTCAATGCAGGTAATGTGCCTCATTCTAGCAACCACTCAAAGTCAAACCGGCTGGACCCAAGGCTCTCCCTCCTTCCTGTGGGCGGCTGCAGCAGAGCTACTCTCGCGGAGGGCAGAAGGGTGCTGTGTTTGCTTAGATCGAGCTCTTGTGAGTTGTTACAGAGGCTGGAGTGCCAATCCCACTTCCAACCCCAAAAATTTTCCACTGCAAGTTGAAGGACCGTTGCAAGGCCGGATGGATCTTAACGTCATACCCAGGACTTCAAAAAGCGAGTGAAAAAAAATTAGAAGAATTAGCTCTGGTTGCACTGCATAACGTAGTTTGCATTGTATTCCTCATGTCAGCCCCGGTCTGCCATTGCAGTCTCTGCCACAATCACAGAAACTTCGGTATTCCAGCTAATAACCCAAAAAAAATTTTTATGGATCTTTCTCAAACTTAGTGAAGCTTATTGACAGTGTAGGGAAGGGTGAAAGCAGATGACAAAAAGTATGTGATGGATCTTATTACCATGTCACAAAAACATTATATGGATGAAAATCTACATCTGGTTTCATTTTCAGACAAATTGCCCCCAAAAATGAAGCAGCAGTGTAATCAGGGAACAGAAGAAGCAAACGGCAGGACAATCTTGTTGCTTGTAGCTAATCCCCTGTGTACTGCAAAGAAGAGCATCGATTTTTTTCAGTTTTTTCTCATACTGTATATTGTGCCATCGCCCCATATTGAAAAACGAAATGCCAAAGTATGAGGTAGTATTGTAGTAAGACTTCCTCTGTGGGTCAATAGATGGATCATTGCACTAAAAACCAAAAGCTGCAAAGTGCATGTAAATTGTACCTCTATCCTCTACTGTAAACCTTTTTGGATAAAAGCATCAGTTAAATATGAGTTACATGCACATCATGAGGATGGGAAAGAAAATCTGTCTGTGGTCCCGGCCCTCTAGACCTCTAAACGGACCAGTGGGATTAAAACATTTTTTCACAGGTTGCCCTAGAGCCAATTTGTCCTGGTCTACTATTACCACTGCTAGTAGCTAGAAATTTCAGCACTTTCAATTTCAGCCAATCTCGCCTAGGTGCCGGAACATCCAGTGCCAGCCCTGTTGGAGGTTGAGAAATGAAACTTGGTTTGTGTGCATGACATCCGATACGGGGACATGTATTAAGGCTTTCAGTCATTCACATAGGTGGGAGTCACACTCAGAGCCTGCGCTTGCAAACAATAACACCCAAAAGAGAGTTGGGGTGCAATGAAGAATACATTATAAATTCAGCAGGCTGAGAAGGAGATTAGTCACATACCGTAAATCCCGTACCTCAGCAATCCATGGTTCAGTTCAAGCATTTCTACCAAGAAAGTATTTATACCAAGCTTTACATAATAATAAAAAAAATGTTTATATACAGCTTTATTATATAAAGCATTGTTGCTATATAAGGGTCGTTGGCATCCCTATGTCGATGTCTACAATATAACAAAAGATCATTTCAGAAGGTTAGAGGTAAAAACAGAAAGGACTATGATGACTGATAAAATCATATACGCAGTGTAATTTGTCATTCATCATGGACAGACAAGACGCACTGTAACTGAAGCACTATCTTTCTCATGTGGTCCTTGAAGAAATCTTACTAAAATTAACATTGATAAACAGCATTCACTGGTTTATACTATTTTTGTCTCACTGTGCATTTTCTCTAGGACATATTCATGTTTTCTAGCCTATTATACCTAGCCGTCCTATTAAGTTCTGTTATTGCTATTTTTATGAATGTATTGTTTGTTGTTACGTTTGCTTTAAATACATCAATTTTCTATATGTTCACCGTATTCATTTTATTGGTGAGATGGACCCCAGGTGTCGAACCACTGACACACAGCATAAACATTTTTCTCCTTTTACCGCTTCCTATTCCCCCCTCTGGAGTTCTAGGGCAAACCTGTCTGAGCCATTTCCTTCAAAGCTGTCTGAGCCCCATTGGCTATTTTCTCCTTATTTTGTGTTTTATGTCAACAGAAGAGTCCATCTTATGGTGTGTGTGAAGAACCATTGGGGACATTGCAGGAAGTGATGAAGATTAGAGACAGGAAATGGGCCTCTTGTCCAGTTCTTATTTTTGGGCTTTTTTTGTGGTAATGTGAGATAATAGAAGTACCTGAATATGAAATTAATGATCTTTTAAACACCCACCATAGTATTTCCACAAAAATTATTGTCAGTGGATAAATTGAGGCCTTTGCATGTATAAACTGGAGAAGGCGTTCGAAAAAATAAATCATCATGACAGAAAGATGATCAGCTACAGGAATGCATCATCCAGCTGTTACATTTTTGATATTTGCTTATTCTCCATCCTGTCAAAAATAATGAAAAAACAATTTTCCTTATTTATTTAATAATTTGTTTGTGAAAATGCGATGAAAGCAGGATTTTAAGCGTCAGCGGCTTCCTCACATCACGGCTTTGGGCAGGGCTTGGGCATCGTTACGTCCCCGATGCTAATCTTTCAAGTCCAGCCCTGGGTAAAGTTGATTTAAGAAAATCCCATGGGGTTTGTGTAGATTTCAAGATGTTGAACCTGCCTTACAAGCAAATAAGTCAAATCACCGACGCAATCTTGGTATCACTGTCGCTGAATGGGCAGAGATGATCTCCTTAATTCAATTGTAGCAAACACCCTGAGACCCAGGATCAGTAGAATTTCCCCCTTTATTGAGAAGGGGGAAGGCAGGCGTGAGGCAGTGACAATCTAATAAGACTGTGAATATACTCTTTATGAAAAGGATAGAAAACAAGAGTAACTTAGAATGTTTGACTTTCATGTTCAATCTGTGACCTCAATGTGAAAGGATCACTGGTGGAGGGCGTTGCTTATTCAAATCTTCCCGATCCTTATTCTGCTGACATATACTGTGTAATGCAGGCAAAAATGTTTGCACAATACTGTGTGTGAAGTGCAATCATTTTTTAAGTTTTCTAACAACTGCTTTTGATCGTATGGAGAGACATACAATAACTGGTTATACTAAATAATTACAAACAGATCAATAAAGTATTGTAAGTGGTGATGTAATATATATATAAACAGACGCTCCTATACTTATGAATGAGTTACGTTCCGAATGACCGTTCGCAACTTGAAATGTTCGTAAGTCGCTATTCAACATCATTTTAAGGGTATACGCAAGTACAAAGAAACTGGATGCTGGGAGTACGCACACTACGCTTCTGCGCGGCGGGAGTAGCGGCCAGAAGTCGTACTAGGCAGAATTGGCGCGCAGAAAAAAAAATGTTGTGGAACAGGAAATGGGAGCCCAATGAACACAATTTAAACTCATAGTCCTCTTCGTTCGTATGTGTGAAAGTTCGTAAGTTGAAAGTTCGTAAGTGTGTGTGTTTGTATATAAAATGAAGCACAAGGACTCCCCTGATTCTATGTCTAAATGAACAAAGTCTGGAAGAACATCAGCGCTGCTTTCTGTGGCATTCTCGGTTCCTCAAAAGAAACTATGCTCTCTGTGGTTTCTATTCCTTCTTTCTTAGTATTACTTTTGAACATATCGTACAAATGAAGGATGACTTCATAACTTGGAGGCCTGTTATATGAGAACCATGCCCTCAAATTCACAGCTATATTCATTTAAACTATAGCGGTGTAACAGTTAATCAATTATTAGTACAGTATTAACAGCATTTTATATACTACACCTAAAATATTCAGACCCTCAGTGTAGTTTAGGGATAATTATATCCAAATGACCAAAATTCCTTTTAGGTGTAATTAAAGAAAAATGTCTTTAATGAATTAAAATATTTAAACTTCCCATTTAAATTGTTAAATTAGTAATCCAACTTAGTTTTAACTGTTTTAATGATTACTGTAGCAAAATGCTTCTTTACAAATTACTTTAGTGAGTTAAGTTAGTTTTTGTTAGAATTAGTGCAAGCAATATGCTCAAGCTGAAAAGTAAATCCTCTCTTATATGTTGCCTCCTAAATTTCCTTTTAAGCTCATATATAGTCTATTTTATCATGTAAAACATTTAACCAAACACCATCTAACTGTTTAGAAGTAAAAAATCCCTGTTGTTTATGTGTTATGCAGTCATTTTTTAAGGAAATGATTCTTAACTAGTCTTAGAGATCAATTCTGCAAACACAGTGCTTTCTGGTTAGTGTTGGTGTGAACCAAGATAATTTTGTTTCGATTTTAAAAAATGTGATGTGACTTTTGGTCATAAAAGAAATGAGTCAATAATGCAATAATATTTACAGATTATTTAACCCTTATGTATTTTTAAGAAAATGGATACAATATTGGATAAATCAAAAGACTTCAAAGGTAAGGGCAACAAAAAAAAAGTATTTTTTTAAAAAGAGATTTTAAACTGAAGAGCACATCTCCCTCTATCGGCAATAATGGGCAACTACAAAACTCCCCAGGTCAACTAATGGAATGAGTGACACAATCAATGCTTTCATTTCACCCTAATCACTGACAGCATTCATGGTTTATAGAGCTAAAAGGACAGTCTCTTCAGAGGGA
Source organism: Mormyrus proboscirostris (assembly GCA_026779585.1). Taxonomy (NCBI): domain Eukaryota; kingdom Metazoa; phylum Chordata; class Actinopteri; order Osteoglossiformes; family Mormyridae; genus Mormyrus; species Mormyrus proboscirostris. The sequence goes on from JAODKF010000126.1 coordinate 14,610,604, forward strand.
GAAAAAAATAAAATCCCACAAGAGTGGTAAAGATAAACTTCTTCTATAAACCTTTGAACAAATTCTCACTTTCTTGACTTCATAGGAATGTTCTGTGTCTCAAGAATTCCCTAAATTGTGTCTTAATGGATCACCATTGTTAAATGTGGACACTACTTAACCTGAGATTAGAGGGTTAGGGACAAGAGGCACCTGAGAGTGACTGTTTGAAACAGAACTCAAGTTATGGGACAAGTTTTTAATAGAATCTGCTGACTTTGCTAAGTGGGAGGGAGTTGGGCGCTAAGAGGTCAGCCTGTACGATTCTCATCTCATTCTTCATTGGTGAGGAATGCTGGAGGTGCACTCTGAGAAGCTGACAAACTAGAAATAGCACAAAAATGGGGCTATTTGTTTACGACTACGGAGAAGCGTGTGATGCTGTCAATTAGCAACAAGCACATATACGCTCAAGATGGTAATTAATCTTGTCCATGTAACAGGGAAATTTTCTCCAAATTCTGTTGATGCACATCATTGAAACTGTTACATTTGTGGTACAGAATGACCTGCTAAATTTCCAAAATTAAACATTTATACGTTTAGGTCCATTGGGGTGGGGAGGTTAGGGCCATCTAGGAGTTTTTACTACAATAGCGTTTCCTAAACAATATATTTTCTATGTGTTTCAGAATTCCTTTGCTACAGATGTCCTCTTGCTCCAGAATAAATGACTCAATATTTGTTTAAACTGGGGAAACAAAATTAAACATAATGACATCAGTGTAAACAGTCCCTGTTAGAAGCCTCCATTTGAGGAGGTATGTTATTTAGGCAATCTGAATTGCCTGATGAGGTTTATAAAAATGTAGTTCACCATTGTTTAATCACTGTTTTATTATATAACAACATTTTAACTGCTTATCCAAGTCAGGTTCATGGAATTATATAACTTTAAATATACGATAAAGGGAAGCAGTTCAGAAGGTGGTAAGAGTCAGGTTCTGATAGCAGTATTATACAAAAGGTAATACTGTACTGTAACTACCGCTTTATTTGTTGGGATATGTATGTAGCATATGTCAGTCTTCTGATGACTTATCCTGGGCGGGTTGGTGCTTGGGCTTTATCCTAGGGAACACAGAGGTGAGCATAAGACACCCGCTTAATGGGTGCCAGACCACCACAGGGTGCACAAACACACAAGCAACACATACATCTGTGTGTACTGCAGCTTCACATTCAAAGAATAGAATTTGCCATAGAAAGTGCCTAAAATTCTCTCATTCCACTGTCTCAGACCATGCTGATCTATGAGAAGATTTGGTTCTTATCCATGGTGACTCAGATGGCTTATTTTGGATTGCAGGACACTTAGCCCCCCCAAGTAGATTTCCACCCAACATACATTTCCAACCTGGTCAGGGTCACTGGGACCATTGGGGCCTGGAGCCTATTCCTGGCAGCATAGGGCATAGGGCTGGGGTGCAGCCAGAATGGGATGCCAGTCCATCGCAGGGACAAAAGCTGGTATCATTATAATGATATATGCCACTATAAATACATTTTTCATCATGTTCATTAACAGAGATGGACTTCTCAATAAATCAACATGCTGCTGAAATTCTGCAGTATTTTTTAAGAGATGATACAAATCACATTTCTAAAGTGTAACCTGATCATGAGACATATTAAAAAAAAAACTCAGAGAAATTCTCCTCTGAGTAACTGAATACTGCAGAAAGCAAAACTGAAAATTATCCTTGATCATCATTCCATGGCATTAAAAGAGCACTTCGACTTCATGAGTAAATTATTTACAGATAGTTTAATACAGAGGTTACTGAACTTATCCTAAACAGAATCCCCTACAGTTAACTGCATCTCTCTGGGAATTTCAAAATAAACTGCACCTCTCTTTGAATTTCACATACAATGCCGAACATACACAAACTGTCTGCAGCACTGAAGAGGCCAGTGAAGAGGGGCCATAAAGTCTGTGAACCCGCAGGTGAAGCACCAATAGTAGAAAGCAAGGCCAAGAAGCTACACAGCTCTGTCTGTGACTGTGGGACAGACTAGCACACCACTGCTGCACCCTTCACTGGGTCTATAACGATGCCCTGCTCGCAGACTACCTAGACCCGGAACTGCATTTCCTGCTGGAGGATTAGTTAGGATTTAGACAAAGGTTAGCACAGTGAATGGCAGCGACCTCATGCTAGTTAGACACTGCACGATAAAGCTGGGGTTGTGGACCAGCAGGTCATCCTGATAGATGATGCAGTAGCTCTCGGGGATCTCCACCCGCACATGCTCCAACATCCACGCAAACTTCCCAGGGGCGTTGCAGTGCCCAAAGGGGAGGATCCAGAAGTGCTGTAGGCCCCTCCCCAGGGTAAATGCTATCTTCCTTCTAGCCTCTGGCATCAACTCCACATGCCAGTACCCTCTACTCAAATCCAGGGAGCTGAACGTTTGAGTAGGGCTTGCACTGCTTCGTTGGTCGCTGACACCACTGGGGGTGGAGACTTGGGAAGATGCTCACGAAGGCTGGTGGGGTTGTGGTCGCCCATGTCAAGGAAGGTGGTGGCAGATATTGCCACACTAGACAGCACTGGGTGCCGCCTTCCCATTTGCCTACCTGGTGCTGCTGTGGACAGGGTGATATTGGTCTTCCCTAGGCACAGGGTGTTTGCTGCCAGATTGAGGATGGTATGATAATGAGAGAGGAGATCCATCCCCAGGATGCAGTCATCATGTCATTGCATTTTCCACACCACCAGCAGGTGAGTCTGGCAACTCCCCTCTTCTGGTGCTGAGCGTGCTGGGGTGGGAAATCTCCTTTGTCAGAGGATCAGGCAATGCAAACCTGTTGTTGCAGCTGCTATAGAACAAGAGTAGGGTGGAAGGTTTGTAGAGCCAGATCCTCCTGCACTGATGCTAGGTAGTGTGGGTAAACTCGTCAAGGTAGTCAGGTCGACAGCCAGCACTCCCAGCTTTTCTTCCCTGAACTGATATCACATGCAGAGGAGGTGGTGGTAGCTGATTTCATTGCAGGGTTTGCTGAAGCTCTAGTGGAGTGCCGACTTGAGCTTTGTCAGAGAGAAGTGGTCTTCAGGAGGCACATGAAGAAGGATCTGAAGTGCTTTGCCTTTGAGAGAGAGACCCACGCGGATAGCTATGGTCTCTTCATCCCAAGCATTCTGCTTGGCTGCTAAATTGAGCTGAACTTCATAGGGCTCCTACAGTTGCTCCCCACTGAATTTCAGCAGCCCAACCAGTGCTGCCTGGGTGGCAGGGGTAATGAGGACACTGCATGCATTGGGGGCTGTGGCCCGCCTATTCCTGCTTGGGTTGTCTGGGAGCACTTGCTCAGTCTGCTCTCAGCTGGTCTCAGTAGGTCAAATCCTGCTCCTCCTCTCTACCTCCAACTGGAGCACTGCTAATTCTTCTTCCAGGTCCCGGTCGAGTCTCCGGATGTTTGCTGGGGTGATTTCTTCAGCCATCTTGCTCCAGACACCACTGCAACATTGATGTGCCAGTGACATAAAGCTAATAACAGCTGAGTTTGCCAAAACGCTCTTTTATTCTGAGCTCTTAAAAGGACTGTAATTTATCCAGAGACAAAGAATATGCCTTGCTACACCCTGAAGCAGGAACAATACAGAGGGAGTCAGACATTTTGATAAGGCATTAACACGCGGTTGTGACATACTCAGACATAAAAAGGTACATGGGACACAGAAAAGATATGACTACATAATGCCAAAAGTGCACTTCAGTGAATCTGTCAAAGACCAATTGTACTTGGGTACTAATACATACATACTAATACAATCATGTTAGAACAGGCTTGCAGTGTGATATCACACATTAAAGCAGGACTGACTGTAACCTGCAAGCAAAAAATGTATATATATTTTACTTTTTTGCAAGAGAAGTGTATGAAGTGTATCAGGTTTTGGTTCCTGGAGATATATATCTTCAAGTATCTTTCACACACGGCTAACACTATGGCACAGCTGAAGAAGGCTCACCAATGGCTGGTCTGTATTCTGGGGGGCCTGTGTCAAAGAACCCCACCATAGACACCTCTGGCAGGTCACAGATGATTCAAGCTGCTGTCCCAGTTAGCATGCGCCAAGCAAATTAGCCAAACTGGCCAAGTTTCACGGAGGAGGGGGTCTGCATTGTTATGGGGCTGATAAGCCCTGACAATGTGCCAGGAGGTGAAGCTGGTAAAAAGGAGCATTAGCAGATATATGGATGCAGAATCGTGACACACAGGAGGCAGCTCCTGAAGCCTGAGTTACTGGGATGGGGAGGTGTTGTGGGACAGGGGTAAGAGGACTCCTGTTTATTGGGTGATGTGGGAAGACAAAAATAGATCAAAAAAGGGTGGAAGACAGACAAGGAAAAGACAAATTATTCTTTTTTCTGAACATTCTTTTGACATTCTTTTTTGTTATTTATATGTGATTCATATCTACAGTAATTTATCTTAGGATGGATTCTTCAATGAATCACATATTTCTAAATACTGTACTTAAGATAATAGTTTGGGGTATTCAGAAAAGTAAAGTTTACTCATTTTTAACCTTCAAAAAATGTGGTTTTCCCCATATAGAATAAGGATGAATAAGGATAACTGAGACAAATAATAGTTATTTTGTAGAGACTGCTATAGGTATTGGCCTGATTGTCTCCCAGGTGTTCAAAACTCCAGGCTGAATGCAGTGTGATATTTGACAAGGAAATAATATGTATTTATGGTTTATTCACATATCGCAGCATGAAATACTGCAGCAACAAAAAAATGCCATTTTGGGTCATACCATTGTGAAAGAAGAAATTCATAGTAAGGGCTCCACTTTAATAAAAATTAAATTAGTTCATTAATTTATAGTTTTTCATTTTTAAGTTTAATATTCTCTAGGACACTTTTATAATAAGTACACATTTTTCCAGATATGTGGGATTTTATTGTATAACAGATAATGCCAAGTCCTAGTAGCAATGGACATTATGCATAGCTCAGCTTTCTGTTTTAAAGCAAATTTGTCAAATCAAAGGAAACCCAATAGCCTTGTTTTCTGCCATTATCTCTGCAGTAAGACGTTCTGTTCTTTCTGAGTGACCACAGTCCCCATTAGCCTGTGCCCTCCAGAGGCCTCCAGAGGGCACAGGGATCACTGCAGAGCTCCCCAGACTGGGCCATAATTAATTGCACAGGGCAAAACAAAAAAAGCAACTTAACAGCGATGCTTTCGGAGGGCTTGAGGAAAACCTTCCAACTTCAATACAAGTCTGCCCACTGCAGTGTTTATTCATCTCTACTGACTGATTGCTTGTCTAGGACTCCATGTGAATTCATGACACTGAGTGGATGTTGATCTGCTTGCTGCCCTTGTTCACCTGTCACAGTGGCTGATTAGAGCCCCTTGTTACCTGGTCACAGATTATATAACAAACAGGTCACGTTACACATCTGTGTCAATTTGGACAGGTCAGAAAACCTCACCACAAATTATATGTAGTTATAGTTTTATGTTCCCTACCAGCCTCATAAATAACCTGAAATTGTCATGGCTTGGCATGAAAAAAGACACCTCATGGGTTTTTTTTTCTTTTTAAAAAAAAACAAAACAATTATTTAACAAACCAGAAAACAAAGGGACCACAAGCGGTCAAACCAAACAGGAGAACAACCAAACACTGACTGTAACATCTATGGAGAACAGACAGGAAACAAAGGCAACAATACTACAATAGACATGGGATCCAGGAGCAGAAGTACATGGTGAAACAGCAACTAACAGAACACATGCTGTACCAACACAAACACAAAGGCTGACTGAAGAGAAGAGCATTGGTCACTTAAATACACACATGACAAGGAGTAACGAGAGACAGGTGTGGGCACTTAACAATCACTTAGGACTAGGACTACTGAAGCATAGGTGAGGGCAAGTGACAGATACCAAAAAGCTGAAACACCATGACTGACTAGAATTACAAAAGGTAACTGAACATTATTATAAACAGGGAGCAAAATGAGGAGCTGTACAGAAGAACACCAAATAATAACTAATACAGGCTATACAAGGAATTATAAGCATTAAATTATAAACCCACAACAAAAAGGAAGCCTGAAAAACACAGCTGCCTGCTTTGCCCATTAAGCCACATGGTGACCCAGGGAATGGGAGAACACATTAGGAACCAAGAACAAACTTGTTGGCCAGCGGCACCTGCTGGTCAAAACAGGGAACTGACATACAGAAAGGGGCAAGACAAAGACTGGCTCTGACTGTCACAGATCTTGATGTCTGCTAGCAACTTAACGCAGGGAATCTCTACTTCATGCAACACACATTCAAGTTGATGAGCATGATTGTGAACATTAACTATGACATTATTATGTTCACCTCTTTGCTTGTAGAATCCACAATGAGAATGTTCTGAAATATGAGGCTACTACAGTATATGCAGTTTCCAAGAAACGACAAATTCTGCTTCACTGCTGAGTTCAGAATTAATATTTTCATTTTTATAAATGTATATACAATCCTTCACTAAAGATGGATTTTGTTAAATAACTGACTCCTAAAATTCATGTGTGGAATGCTGTTTGGGATTTTCTGAGCTCCAAACAAAAAAAACTTTTCCTGTTTGTCTGACATTCCAGCCAAAAACAATATAAACACTAAGCCAAATTCCCAATTGTGTCAGATTCATTTAAGGAAAATCAGTGTAGCCTGTAAGAGACCGATGATGAAAATATTCCAGGTTTAAACCTCCAGATACAGATTTTATGGAAATATTCAGCTGTGTACATGAACAAGTCAAACTTCTGAACTGGGAATCTCCAAGTCGGTACAAGTATCCCAATCAGGTCCAGGTTTTAACTTGGGTTGTGTCATTACTCAGTGCTGGTAGGGGGTGCTATTTTAGCAA
>JAODKF010000126.1:14658009-14670978 GCA_026779585.1 Mormyrus proboscirostris
GGCGGGTGGCGGGGGGAAGCTAGCAGGGATATAAGCTATCGGTAATAGAAATGGAGCAGCAAACAAAACAAATGAAAAGAAAAGAAAAAACAACAGACAAAACGAGATAAATAAGGTTCTAAAAACTAAACATGGGACAGCAAACATCATCACACCCAGTCTCTGATTTTCTCATGGTTATTAACATAGTTACGCTAAGATCAGCAAAAAGGAAGCTAGAGAAAAACACCTTAAAAAGCATGTAGTGTTAAATGTTACGATAAAGCATTAAGCATGTTAAAGGTGAGTGACAGCAGAGTAAATAAGAACAAGCCCATGCAAGCCGCCAACTGTCTGTTCATCTTATACAGGCTCCCTCACTAGACACTCAGCATGTGCGGAAAAAGACACTTAAATTCAGCCCCAGTTCTTCACTCACATTCATCGCTTTTTTCCCATCCTGAAGAGCTTGTAAACATTTACTGACATACAGCAAAATTAGTGACGAAAAGTTACCTTCAAACCTACCACTTGCAGTAATAACCAATAGATTCAGGTGGATAGTTCAGGTTCAGAACGTAAACGTCGAGACTAAAGTTTTGATTTAACAAACCAGTTGAGTACTCTGCGATTGTCACTCTTTACGCTCAATTGGTTGGTTCAAACAAAATCTTGGTCTGGATTTCTACTATCTGGACCTGAACCATCCATCTCTGAGTATTAAAAAAAATCAAACTGCTCTTTGTTACCAAACAAACCTGTGTACACCAATGAATATACAGAATGGATTAATTAATACTAAACACTTTCCACAGAAGGGTGTACTGTTCATAATTATACCCACAAAGTAATACTTCTAGATAAGGTCAAAGCAAATATCAGATTCTCATTTCTAATTTCAAAATAAGATGTTACTGGTCTCTGCTGAGCTTCATGAAAGACATTCATCACAAACCTTTTTGCACTGGGAAGCTGCTGTTTTCACATAATTCTGTTCTGTTTATTTAAATCCCTTTTGAAACCTTTCCACGAGATGACAATTACTTTAAAATGCTCACATCATCTTACGTGAAATGCTTTAAATTTTTCTCCCCAAAGGTATGCTTTATAGCAATCTTCCCTTTGGACTTAAATGAAAAACAAACAACAATTAACAGTATGTACATGAAGATATCTAATGGGATCACATTCAATGGGTTTGCATTATTGTTGCTGTTTGTAAATGAATTTCCCCCTGGATCAATAAATTATGTCATCTGAAAACGATAACATTGTGTTTTACCAAGCATAGGTTTAGCAAGTAATAGAAAAAATATCACAGGGTTACCCTCGGTCTGGAAACATTCAGGGGTACCCTTCTATAGCCCCAGCAATCAACAGCATGCAATTCTACTGCAACAAGGGATTACGGGAAGCCATTCCAGGTAGGTAGCAAAGAGGAGGTATCTAGTTATTTAAAAAAGGATTTGGGGCACAGCAGATGGGTTTTGCATTGTGGGTCTCCAGGTTATTCTCAGTGTTAATGTATAGGAATCGCACTTTGGCCAGTTTCAAAGATGCCATTAGTATGTTAGCATTGGTGGATCCACATACAGGGAGATGACCAATGGCATGTGGAGAAAGAAGACAGTGACAAATGGAAACACCATTTTCATGATGAAATGGTACTACTAATGAAAATACAACTATACCAGCAAACCATGAATGAACACAAACAAAACATGTAAGTGACAAGAACAACAACAAAAGAAACACACCAACACCGAAAGCGACAAGAACAAAAAATACAACTGATAGCTATAACAAGACATGATCATAAAAATAAAATAAACCACCAAGACTGACACGTTGAAAGTGCCTTGGAGCATCAGATCTTTATACAATGAAATCCTTATGTTTATCTTAAATAAGTACACCAAATAACAATGAAAGTAAAATGCTACGATAAAGCCACAAATCGCGCGTAAACTACCTCTTGCCTGCCAATGTTGTCTGGGTGTGATCGCATGTGCTCTTGTTTGTGTGCTGAGCACCGTTCGTGTGTGGAGCCCTCAGGTATGTCCAAGGCGACTTTACCTTACTCTTCTTCATAAAAGGCCACAGTTTCCCTTTGCTCTTGCCGGAGGGCTTATCGGGCTTGCCCTCCGCCCGTGAGTTTGACAGGCTGCACTCTGATGCTGTCCTCTTCATCGCCTGGCTGTAGTCCTCAAACTCCACGTCCCCAGGCGGCTCAAACCCAGATTTATACGATTCTACAACCTGCGACGAGTCCTGCGTGGAGGGTGGTGAGAGAAGACAGTCAAACTATGACCACAGTACTTCAACACAGTTTGATTAATCAATTACGGATTAACACCATTTGCTAAAGTAAACTATCGGGGCTTGGTAGATACTGTTTAGTATAATATTTAGCTTTCTTAAAATGGAGTACTAATCCCGGTTATAAATATGGAGCATGAAACCATCAACCATGGCTGATAATGAAGACCAAAAATGAAGTAAAAAGGACAGCTTAATTGCAAACAGAGTTCGTAAAAGAAATTGCGATTATATATGCGATAGCGATTATAAGGTGACCGCGAATAGAAGATGACCCCGAATTTAAGATGACCCCGATTATAATACGATCCAGAATTTAGGACAACCCCAATTATAAGACGACCCCGAATTTAAGATGACCTCAAATATAAGATGACCTTGAATATACAGTAAGATGACCCCGAATATAAGACACCGATTTTAAGACAACCCCAATTTTAAGACAACCCCAAATATAACATGACCCCAAATATAAGACGACCCCGATAATAAGACGACCCCGATTATAAGATGACCTCGAATATAACATGACCCCGAATATAAGACAAACTTGATTGTGAGACAAACCCGGTTGTGCGATAACCCAGATTGTAAGACAACCTCAATTTTAAGACAACCCCAATTATAAGACAACCCAGAATTTAAGACGACCCCCCAGATTTTGCCAATTATTGTAAGAAACATGTTTTTGGAATACCAAATATTACCTTTATGAAGAATGTATAATAAGTTAACCAGCAACCACAGCATAAAACAACAACCATGTCCAGCTGGACTACGATAAGTGTATTTAACAGCAAACATTCCAAAAAACAAAATGTTTTTTAAAAAACACAAAATATTGTATTTGGCACCTATCTATTCCCTTAATTGTCTAGACCCAGAATTTAAGACTTTTTCAAACGTATTTTGAGGAAAAAACATATTCGGATCAACACGGTAGGAAGTCCTGTCACATAAACTCCAGTGTTATGCAAACCCATGCGTGACTGTTGAACGAGCACCTTCACTAAGGCTCTACTCACATGTTTTGGTTCAATGGATTCTGCTGCCTTAGTCATACCATCTAGACATTTTCCCACAATAGGCAGAACTTGCCGGTCGACCTCAGCGAAGGTCTTCATGGACTCTCCCACTCTCTCAATCCGCCTCTCCTCCATCTCCTGGATTTTCTGCAAGTAACAAAGGGGAGACACTGGAATCGTTGAGAATTCTCAGACATATTCTTCTAAAAGGAAATGTTAAATAGCCCCCAGCTCCTAAGTAGCTTAGCAAATGAAATGCCCCCCCCCCCAATGTCGACATTAAGGCCGGCAGTGGGGGCGCTTTATTATGATTCCCAGGCCCCGTCACCTGCCAAGACCAGCTGAGATTTACGAAGGAGTGGGACGTAACTGACGAATGGGAGACTCAGAGTGTGACAAATACCTATTGGCAGAAGCTACTGCATAGCACAGAAGAGCACAGTCCGTGCTCTCAGTAATACTGGAACCATAGAGGGGGTGATGTCGGTGTCCAAATATGAAACTGACGACTAAACCAGGACACTGGGAAGAGGAATGAGGTAGGATATACATTTTTTATATTTATTGTTGAGTACTGAATGTTTATAATAACTTGCATTCTTGGTTACGGCAGCACAAAAATGGAGTATTCAGTTTCTCAGTGGTTGTCCTTCTTAAATGTCAGCAATAGGAAATGATCTTGGGGTCTTACCTGGAAGATGTGCGGGATCAGGGTGTGATAATGGTCATTCTGCTCCTGGTTGAACTTTTGCAAATATGATGCATACTCAGTCTTGCTATCCGCTGCCATTTGATGCCTCATCTGGGCTTGTTGCCGGGCCTGGGGAGCAGAGCCATGAAGAGGAGAGGGTTCTCATACACGGACCCCGCTAATATAAACCAACACCGTCGACAATGACACTTAAATACAGGGGGTCGATGTTGGAACCACAGCAGTGATAGGTGATGGAAACCTGTTCCTGCTTAATCACACACAGATATTCCTCGTTGACAGCATGTGAAATGAAAGGCCAAAAGGCAGTGAACGCAATGAGGTCATGATGTTTGGAGGCAATTACCTAAAGGATGTTTTAGATATGGTGAACCTTTTATGAAATGAATATTTATCTACAGGATAAAATGGCAACAAAGACACATATGAAGCAATCTAGAAAAAAAAAACGGCTGGATTTCAGTAGAAATTTTTACATCCATGAGCCTTAATCAGGAAGTACTGACAAAGTGAACCATCGCCATGCATCTGCCGTGGAAAAGATTACAAATCTCCAGCAGCAGCACCAGAGTACCAGTGCAACAGCAGACCAGGTGTCTGGGGTGACTTCCTGAAAATGCAGCCCCTTAGGGATCCCCAACTGTCACCCATGGCTGAGGAGACCTTACATAATGTGTGTAACCTGAGAATGGAAGTGAATGGACTGGCTGCTCCTTACCCACTAGTTTCCAGAATATTCTAATCGTAGCTGTGATAAAAGGAAAGCTTAAAACAAACTTCTGACAGAATGTGACTCCTCAGCAGTAACCTGACTGCCAAAGAGCAAAATGGTTACTGGCCAATTTCCAGTATAATTTATACTGTGTAACATATGACAGACACATGGACATGCACAGCATACATAAACATTAATATATGTTATGTTCTTCTTCAAATAAACATTTTCATTTTTACAAAATTCATTCATTTCACTCTTCTACCCGGGAGAGAAGTAACTGTATCAAAAAGACAGAAAGGTTAGAGTATGTAGTTAAAGTATGGAATAGTCTTCCTGCTAGTGTAGTGGAAGCCTGGGTTCCTTTAAATCAAAACTAGATAAGATTTTAACAACTCTGAGCTATTAGTTAAGTTCTCCCCAAACGAGCTTGATGGGTCGAATGGCCTCCTCTCGTTTGTAAATTTCTTATGTTAACTTAAAATCAGCAGACATCATATTTCTAGTGAAGGGAAATCAGCAGAATGCTATTCACTCCTTATCATAGACTTTAACAGGAAGTGTGACTGAAAAAGGTTTCTTCTCTTTTTCTGCAGAGCAAACAGCAATTTGGACATACCTCACTTTACTCATAGCACCAAAGTAACCTGCAGAGTACTAAAATGTGCCAAAAGTCACAGCCAAATGATTACAGCTGCGCGTTTCCTCTGATGAAACCCCAAATGCTCCCAGCGATGCAGCACAGACTCGGCCGGATTCCCAATCCAGTCTATTTCATAGCAATACACTCACAAATATGAAGACTGCAAAACAGATAGATGCTGAGAAAATAACTCAAATGTCATATTAAAGTTATATTATATCATGGATTATCATTCATCTCGCAGCTGCTCACCCAGGTCAGGGTCTCAGAGGGCAGTGAGCCTGTCCCAGACAGCAGGGGGCGCAAGGCTGGGGTCACCCTGAACAGGATGCTGGCCCATTGTAGGACATACACAGGCAATGGACAAGTTGGAGAGTGCAGAGACTTTGGACTGGAGATGACAGCTGACCTCCCAACCATGGAGCTGCCCAGTGAGGCACCGTGCTACCCCAACTATTATATTATATTATATTATATTATATTATATTATATTATATTATATGATATGATATTATATTATATTATATTTTTTTAATATTATGTTAATGGAAATAACTGTAGGAAAGACCAAAGACACAATTTTGGAACAACTAACTGTCAACATCGCTAAAGAAATCTTTGGTTAACTTGCCAGCGTCAAACTGCTGAAAGTGGTCCATTGCATCACTTCCTGTGTCAAAAAGAGATATGCACGTGTTTTAAGGGAATTGCAAAAGAGTTAAGAAAGCAGAGGAAAGATGCAGGGCAAAGCCTCTTATGTGTGGGGATCCTCCTAGAGCAGATAACATCATCACTCATTCATATTCAGAATGGTTTCAAGTGTTATAAGTCAGATATCTCCAGTGTCACAGACCACTGGCCATTCTGCTGTATTGTGAATGCAGATTTAGGCGAGCTGACAGTCAGCGAGGTCACTGCATGGTCGTATACAGGATACAGTTGATGTGGTGATGTGGGGAAACTCACCACTGGACAAGCTGAATTCTAATAGCACAGAGACGTGTGACAGGTTCTCAGAAGGCAGTTGTTTCAGGTTTGTGTTGATGCTGAGATCTGATAAATCTATATGTGCGTATCTAAATATATACCGGGTAAGTATGAATAACATCCTGTCCAGTGTGTACCAGCCCTGTGCTGACTGTCCCTAGGACAGACTCCACCCCTCATGATCCTGACCAGTATATGCAGCTGTAAAATGGATGGATGGATGGATGGATGGATGCGAATAATGTAAAGACCGTGAACATTTCTCCAAGGAAAAAAAATAAATGTGCCACATATTCTGGACATGCAGCAGGGTAGATATCAATGTGAAATTTGGAGATCCTCTGCAAACTAAATTAATCATTTGTTTTGTTTTTCGATTTAGTGCTGATTGTTTTCCAAGAATCTGAGAATCTATGACAGGTGGGAGCAGGAATATCAAATGATAATGCTAAAACTGTGCTTGAAAAAAGAAAATCAGTGAACCAGTAAATTTAAAGTCAAATTAAAGTGATTACGTAATACCAGGACGTTCAGGGTCCATGTCACATGCAAAGAAGGCACAAAGACACACAAGCGAACACAAATACACTACGCAGAACAACTAGACGCACGACAGGAAGGCAGAGCCTAAGTTCCCTTGTAAAAGATTATATTAAATAACTATATTAAAAAAACTATATTAAAAAAAACCCTGAAAGGTCCCAGTTTTGATGCCCTTTTAATGAAGATTGTATACTTTATTTCTAGCAAAAAAAAAACTCAAGCTCAAGTTCATGCCTCAGTGATGAGACACAGAAGATCAAAGCGCAGAAACGAGAGTACAGAAGCTTAATTCTCCTTGATCGCCCCTCAGCAGGATTATATCCCAATGGACCTCGTTCACAGCGATAGCAAATAACAAGGGCAACAGGCTGCAAATCTTAAGGGCTTAAAGATGCTTGTATGTAGTAATGGATTGAGTCTTGTTGTGTCTAGGGGTGCATGTCAAACAGATAAACAGGCCCCCACAAACACAAAACACGCTCCATGAACCTACCTTGTGGGAACAGCGCTTCAATGCATGGTAGAAGACAAAAATATAGGAGTTAGCTTTACAGGGCTAGCATAGAGTTAGCTATAGAGGGCTAGCATAGAGTTAGCTGTAGAGGGCTAGCATAGAGTTAGCTGTAGAGGGCTAGCATAGCGCTCTAGAGATCCAGATATGCCTTTAGTCTCATAATGTCAACTTAAGACTAATAAAACAGAGAGAGAATAACTGTGAATGTTCTGGCAAACTTCTTGAATATTTCAGTTGTACCAAACTACATAAGTAAACCTCATTTATTCTCGGGAAATAATTCATTCAATATAAATCAATTTGATTCAAAAATATATCAAGGTGATGTTCATCATCATCACTTACACTAGTAAACTTAGCTTAAATAATAAACTAGCTTTTAAGAATCAGAATTTCAGCTTCTTGTGAGAGATCAAAGTGTGAAGTGGCTGGTAAGCTTGTGATCAGAAGCTATTGTATATAAATCAGTCAGGTCAAGCAGCTCTAGTTATACAGCAAATGCATTGGTTTCCATGCACTGGCTTTTACAAATACCGTTGTTGGAGACACCTACCCCCTTAATATTTTGCACCAATTTATGTTTTATAGAGTTATCAAAATTTAAGATGCTCCCAGATAACCAAATTACCACTCACATTCAGTGATATTTCTCAAAAGAATATAAATAATAATAATAATAATAATAATAATAATAATAAAGCAATTATAATAATTAGGTTTCAGAGATAGATTAACTGCTTCACTGTCAAAATTTAAGAAGTCATTCATTTTCACAAACATTTAAGAAATTGTTACACTCTATTGTTAGTACTTGTCTAGTTCATTTGTAAACCAATATCCTTTGAAATATCAAAGAAAAAAACTGAACTCCATTCGCAAGACGTTTTCACGATAAATTATTAATATCAATATCAAACACTTGCCAATTGAATATAGCTTAGATAAAGGCTTAAGGAAAGAACTGGAGAGCAATGCAAACTAGAAACTGGAATAAATAGAGAATTAGAAACACGACTCCAGACGCCCAACAGCACATTCTACAGTATAACAATCCACATGCTGATTCAGTAAGGTAGACAGTTTGAGGCTGAAGAATAACTTTTGTTGTGTATTTCTACAGTGCACGCACAGCCACTAATGCATCAAAATTAAATGCACCCAACTTCCATTTAAAGATCCAACTTGATGCATGCTTTGTGAGGTCAGCTGGTCAGATAATAACAGCTGGGACTCTAGACCATCAAAAAAGAGAACAGGACTGCAATTTAATCAAAAAACTGTACTTTTAAAGTATCATGGTACATGACAGTAACTACCAATTACCCAATTCTATTACTGTTTACCAAACTTTGGATTCGAAGTCTGGACCTTTTCCTTGGTAACCAGTGGGACCACTGTCCCCCCTAAATTATAGTGTTTCAAGGCAGAATTGTGCGGATGTCACAGCGACAGCCCACTGAGCGCAAAGGCTGATCTTTTGTCTGGCCTCTCATCTGGTGCATCAGACATGTGCCAGAATATGAAGAATTTTTACCAAATTATCCCACAGCAATGTTTTATGAAGAAGATAAGGAGAGCAGAATGAAAGTGTTGTCAAGAAGGAGTAGGTGTCAGCAAGCTACAGCGTCTCTTATTGTACTCATCTACTGTAAACACGTGACCCATGAAAATCAGAGGTGAACCAAAAGTATGACTGTATGCAAAATGCCATGCATTTCAGGTGGGGGTGTGCAGCGGTATCTGGAGACAAATAAGAACTGTTAACAAAGCTGACTGAACGAACAGGTTACAATATTTGTTAAGAAACTTCACGATACAGCACTGTTTTTTTTAAAACGATAGCATAATAGCATAATAGCTCAGAACTCAAAGGGAATGTTAAAGAAACATCCAGTGTGGGGGGGGCAGACGCTGCAATCTGACGTCCCTGTCAGATCTGCATTCCTCCAGTGAGGCAGCTACAGCCCTGCTGATTTTGTTTCCACAGGGAAGAGAAAGCGCCGTTGTTCGACCTCTCATTTGCATTCGGATAACGAGTGGGCCGTCACAGCCATACATTCTGAAAGCTGCTCCATCTGCTCTTGCAGGTTCTTGAAATGTTAAGCATGAAGTACAAATGTTTAATTTAAAAATTTAAAAACTCCTCTTCTCTTCTTCTTGGCAGCTTTGATATACGTTTTTACTACACAAAATGCCCCAAAAAACTGTTTATTTAGTTCTTTCATATAAACAAGCTCACACACAAACTGAAGGTAGTTTTAAAAAGATCTGCTTTTGCTCATCTCCAGTTAACGAGCAGTAGACATTATCAGTGACTCCTAATTAAGTCAAAATCCCCCAAATTTTCCCCCACCTAATATAAAAAGAATAAACTGATTTGGCTTTTGAGTTCATGTAACAATCTTGTTTTAAAATGCTGTTGCATTTGATAAGCTAATGACTGTCAGACTTTAAGTTTACATAGTCGTGTATTCCTGTAGATACCAGCATTTGCACCTTGGCAAATTTATGCAAATGATGATGCCTAATCACTATCTCTTATTCATGGGTGCCTGGAGTGGAACAACGCCACTATTGAACCGATAAAAACATATATTTCAGAAAAAGATGCCCAGTGATCGCGCTGATGTGAAGCTAACAGCTGTATTTGTTAGATAAACAAAATTTGAGGAAAGTGAGGGTTAGGGGTGCTGCTTAGACACTCCCACTGTGAGGGGACTGAACAGCATGGGGTCTTGATGCACTCTGATATTTTTGGTCTTGTAAAAACACTTGAGTGTCCCCACGAAGTGTGGTAACAGCAGAGGTGGATAGTCCAGGTCCAGAAAGCAAAAACCCAGACCAAGATTTTGTTTCAAAAAACCTGTATAAAGAGTCACAGTCAGAGAGTACTCAACTGCTTGATTGTAATAAAATCGTTATCTGGAATTTTACTTTCTGGACCTGAACTATCTGAACTTCTGGATAACAGAGAAAAACAGTACATCGCTGCACATAATAACAGCCAAGCGTATCTACAAGTGCCCGGAAAACAAGCCTCTTAAAAAGCACATCGAAAATCACCACCTGACGTGTCTACCTGCAATATTTGTTTCGATGTCACTGTGGGGATGCTGATTTACTGCTGTTCCATCTGAGATCTAGGACTGTGATTGTGGCCTGTGCAGATGACAGACATTGCATGCCAGAGTATATAAACATCACGGCACCGCGGTCTGTAGCTCACCTTCTCTACGTCCGCCTTTGTCACGTTGATATCAGAGTCCATCTTCTCGAAATACTGCTGTGCCCGGTCCGCCTCTTTGCAGTCTCTCTCGAACCGTCGTTTGCTCTGGCGGGGGGTGAGGGACACGAGCTGAGAGTGAGACCTCTGCCACTCACAGCATCGAGAAGCACCGAATTGGCTTAGCAAGTATAAACGTGGTTCTACATCAGGCCAAAAGGCTTCTCTTTCAGAGGGTGGCAGTTTTCAAGAGAAAATCAGACAAAAAAGATAAAGCCAGCCATTTTATTGTTCTTGATTATAGTCTACGGAGAGAGCAAAGTTACGGTAATTCAAATTTAAAAAATTGGTCCTCCGACTGAAAATAGGGCAATGTTACATACTTCCTATATGGGAGACTAATTTAGGTGTCAGTCCTCATTCTTTGGAACCGACATAAAAAATCCTCTGTCACACTGCACTATTAAGTGGCTGGAAAGTGAATAGCTAATAAAGACGGCAAGATAGTACCAGGCTTACTGGTGTCATTTCTAATTGTCTAATCATGTCCGTTTTCTATTTCTTCATGAGAAATTGGGTTGATCAAGTAATTAGGTCCTTTTGCGATGGTGCTGGTGGAATTTTTGGAGTTTTTGATCCAGCAAAGTTCTTGTAAAAAATGATTTTTCTAAACTCTATAGAAGATTGTATGAGGTTCCTATCGAGGATTCAAAACTAAACCCTGAAAATGAATTAACTCACCCTCTGCTGGAGTAAGGGTAGGTCCACATTTTTGGACACTGGCGCATAAAAACCTCGTTTATTCTGCGTCAGTGTACTTAGTCACACAGCCAAGAATCCCTACCCTTCAGTGAAACAATGAATTTAATGTCTTAAACACTGAAACGGTAAAAAGGCGGTAATTGATCTTTCATTCTGCTGGGCTTGTACTCCTTCACATGCCGCTTTGACCACTCCTTCCATTCCATTCCGACAGATGCTGCCCCAAACTCGAGGGCTGCATATGAGGTTCTGCTCCAACTTCCCGTTCGGCTGATCTATCTACCTCTTCCTAGCTCATAACTTCACCTCTGGTTACTCCAGGGAACAGACTATCCTGCAAATGCCACCTCCCACCTTCCCCACACTCTGCCTCTTATTAGCGTCTCTCAGGCAGGATATAATTCACTCTCGGTTGGTCCATAATGACTTTGGGAGGTTTGGCCTTGCTCATAAGCCCCTGATGCCCTACAATGTTGACAAGATTGTACAGGAAAACTTAACACTTGAGTTAACAGGGGCCGATGTCAGACTGAGGTAATGAGTTCCCCATCAGAGGCAGCTAGGTACACCCACATATTATTATGGACTTTCCAGTTACAAAGCCCCCTTTTGTTCTTCATAAATGATCGAGTCGAGGTTCTCGGTGCTTCGACGCCCACTGCTGTGAATCTGATTATAGAGGTTAAGCATAAAAAATTAAATAGCTTAATTTGATTCACTCTCTGTAGTTGACTGCGTTTGTTTACAGCATGTGTATTATTACTGATATTATTGTTTTTGGGTTATATTTAAATAGACACTATAAACACTGATCCAACAATACTATTCATATGTTTGTTCTTTTAAAACTTTAAGGTGCAGTTTCCTTTGAAGAAACTGGTCGGATAAGAGCAGGAATGCAGCTAGATTATATCCAGACCTTGCAATTTGTATTTATAAACTAAACTGGCAGCTGCATGAAACACTGCTCTCCTTCCATTTTGATTCAAATATTAAAGAAAATAAAGCACTTACTGATTCCAGCTGTTTCCAGGAGTTCTCAATATGTTGCTGTGCTTTGCGTCCATCGTGGAAATGCTAGAAGAAAACAAATCTGTAATTACTTGGAATTTTTTCTCATTTGCCATAAAATGAATCAAAATTAGCCTCCTCAAAGCGGATTTTAAAAGTGAATGAAGGAAAGAATGGAAAAATTAGTTCATCAGACCATTTCTGTTACATCCAAAGTATTGTATATAATGCAACCAAAGATTCAGCATCTGGTCTTACGGAGAATTTTTACCCGAAGCATGCAGATGCAGATTCTTTTAAGCATGTTTTCTTTATATAAAGGGGGTGTGTAAGGGAGAGACTATAAACATTGTCCAGCCAGCACTAAAGCAGCATTCAAAATGAGAATGAAAAATATTCACAGGAGGACTCATATTTATTAGACGATCGTGCCCCCCTACCCTTACTCTAGATGATTAATGGATAATGCTCCCAATTGCCAAAATAAATCTAGGGAATCCCCTGCTGCACCCCCCACCCCTACCCCCCGCCCCTCA
>JAODKF010000126.1:14673275-14702131 GCA_026779585.1 Mormyrus proboscirostris
GGAGCTCAGCCCTGACAGACAGAGATGAACGTCCCACGGAGCTCAGCCCTCACAGACAGAGATGAACGTCCCACAGAGCTCAGCCCTGAAAGAGAGAGATGAACGTCCCACGGAGCTCAGCCCTGACAGACAGAGATGGACATCCCATGGAGCTCAGCCCTGACAGACAGAGATGGACATCCCATGGAGCTCAGCCCTGACAGACAGAGATGGACGTCCCACGGAGCTCAGCCCTGACAGACAGAGATGGACGTCCCACGCAGCTCAGCCCTGACAGACAGAGATGAATGTCCCACGCAGCTCAGCCCTGACAGACAGAGATGAACGTCCCACGGAGCTCAGCCCTGACAGACAGAGATGAACGTCCCACGGAGCTCAGCCCTCACAGACAGAGATGAACGTCCCACGGAGCTCAGCCCTCACAGACAGAGATGAACGTCCCGCTTCAAGGCTGACAGCCGTGACTCACATAGCTCAGAATTCAAAAGGTGAAAAAGAAAAGGGAGTTTTTTTGGAGTAGTTCAACCTCAAAATTTGTACCAAAATGTGCATCCATCCATCCATTGACTTCCGCTTATCTGAGGTTGGGTCGCGGGACCTCGGATGTGCATATGCCCTCAAATCAGGCAGACAAACTAAATCAGAGCTGCTAATTGTCAAACTATGTAATACCACTAAAGTGGCAGATACACTATATGGACAAAAGTATTGGGACACCTGGCCATTACACCCACAGGAATGACAATGACATCACATTCTAAATCCATAGGCATCAATATGGAGTTGGTCCCCCATTCGCAGCTATAACAGCTGCCATTCTTCTGCGAAAGGCTTTCCACGAGATTTTGGAGGGATTCTGTGGGAATTTTTCCCCATTCATCCAGAAGAGCATTTGTGAGGTCAGGCACTGAGGTTGGATATGAAGGCCTGGCTCACAGTCTCCGTTCCAGTTCATGCCAAAAGTGTTCGATGGGGTTGAGGTTAGTGCTCTGTGTGGCCCAGTCAAGTTCTTCCACACCAAACTCACCCAACCTTGCATTGTACACTGGGGCACAGCCATGCTGGAACAGAAAAGTGCCCATCCCCAAACTGTTTCAACAAAGTAGGAAGCATGGTATTGTTTAAATGTCTTAGTATGCTCAAGCCTTAAGAGTTCCCTTCACTGGAACTAAGGGGCCCAGCCCAACCCCTGAGAAGCAACCCCATACCTTTATCCCTCCTCAACCAAACCTTACGGTTGCCACGTTGCAGTCATGCAGGCTATGTTCTCCTGGTATCTGCCAAATCCAGACTCATCCATAAGACTGCCAGACAGAGAAATGTGATTTTTGCTTTACACCACTTCATTTAATGCTTGGCATCGCATTTGTTGATGTGAGGCTTGAATGCAGCTGCTCGGCCATGGAAGCCCATTCCCTGAAGCTCCCGTCGCACAATTTTGTGCTGGGAAAATTGCTAGAGGACGTTTGGAACTCTGCAGTTATTGAGTCAACTGTTGGCGACTTCTGTTCAGTATTCACCTCAGCACTCGGCGACCCCTCTCTGTTACTTTCCGTGGTTTGCCACTCGATGGTTGAGTTTCTGTTGTTCCTAAACAGTTACACATTGTAATAATACGACTTATAATTGACCGTGGAATCTCTAGCAGGGATGAAATTTCACAAACTGACTTATTGCAAAGGTGGCATCGTATGACAGCACCATGCTTGACTTCACGGAGCTCTTCAGAACGACCTATTCTTTGACAAAAGTTTGTAAACCTGACTGCATGGCTAGGTGCTGTATATACGAAGGCAGTCCCCAGGTTAAGAACGTCTGACTTACAGACAGCTCATATTTATGAACACATTGCCATAAAGTCTATTATATCAAAAAAATCAGGTTAAATACAATGGTTCGCAATACGGAGCACATGTACTATTTTGAAACTTGTTGAAACATTAGCTGGCTTCAGTGGTTTGTCGGCTCAAGGTATAGAGCACAGTGCTGTATGTAATAAGTCTATTATTGTCACTCCGTTATTTTTATTTTTATTTTTTTAAACTTACACATTTGACTTAAAGACAGATTTGCATATACTATATATGTATATCTATAATATATATATATAATAGACTTGATATGTAAAAAAGAAATCATTTTATCACCACCAGTATTTCACGACTCTAAATAGGCTTTCAAAGAGCTAACTGGGAATTGGAGTCAATGGAGGTCCAGATATTACACAGGCCTTCGGATTTCTGATTTCATCAAATGAGAAAAACTGACAAGCACTTGCGTAGTTGCAGTCTGAGCTTATAACAAACAGGAAATTGCAGCTATGGCTAAATTTAACTGACCGTAAATGAAAATAAAAGATTACCTAAAAACCACCAGTGTGGCCTAGACGGGGCAAAGAGTGAGACTTTATGTCCCACTCCCCACTTGGAGTCGCTATGTGGTGATTTTTCCCATTCATGGTTCTCATTGGCTGGGACCTCGGCAAAACATCTGTGTGAGGGGGGGACAAGAATGTCCTTTTCCAGTCAGCTCACAATATGCTGGGTGATACGCGCCCCAAACAGGTCAACGCTAAAAAAAATGTGAACACTTACTTGAGAGGGATTAATATTCGTTGACTCTGTTTCAATACTAATATCATACAGAAAGAGAAAATAAAACATTTATTAAATCTTGTGGGTGCAAAGCTAGCAGGATATGTAAAATTCCCTATGAGTAATATGGCTGACAACATACATAAGGTGCTACAGAAAAGGTATATTTTCTTTTTCACATGACTGAATAGTTCACACAATTCATAAGGTAAATGATAAGGATACCTAAAATAAAGAGCTATTTTATGAAATATCTGAGTCACGACTGGTCTTGCAATTGCTGCAGGTAAGGACATTTTTTTAATTTATTTTATCGCAAATGGGGAACCTGATCTCGTCGTACACAGTGTCCTATTGCTTCTCAGCTGTACCGATCAAGCCAAGTTCACTATGACAGCTTTTGCTTTCCACTCTCTTTTCCAAGCAGATGTGTTTTTCGGGTATGTGAAAGTTTTTGCAGGTCTAACAAAATTCCAGGTACTTTGAGAGCTAATAATAACAATATTTTAAATACAAGTGTGATAATTATTTAAAATTCTAACTATACTTAGATATATTTATACTGCTGAAAGCAATAAACTGAGACAGTGTTCAGTTACGTTACACAAGCTACACTGTCCAAAGATATTAGGTAACAACCACTAACAACTATACATTATATATAATATGTTGGAATGATTTTTTTTTATTGAAAGTTTCAGTTAAAGATAATTTCACCAATTTATCCAATTGGATATTTTTGGTGAAGCATATTGCTCCGGGTTGCTAGTGAAAGAGGAGCATCACTAGTGTTCAGTTACGAGCATCTACCCTCAAACACTGAGGCCTGTGACAAAACACCATGACAAAGAAAACATGACGCCAAATGTTTTATCTTGCGTTTATGAAAGTTTCTGATAGCTCAAAGGATTTGAAACCTCTGACATCCACTCTCTGCTTTGAATCGCTGGACTTTACTTTGATGAGAAAAACTGCTCCATCACTACCTTTCAAAGTCGTCATCTGTTAAGAAAACTGCAACGTGATTGTGAAATGTAACGTGATGCTCAGCATAACTGTAGTAGAGCAGGAAGTAAAATGTGGTAGAGTAAAAGTCTAATGTGTCCATGGCTAAATCTACTTATGTGTAGATATGTAAAAAATATACTTAAGTATAGTAATGAAGCAATTGTACTTTGTTACTTTCCACCATTGCCTGCTGCTTCCATCGGCATTAGAAATGACCTGATTATAATTTACGTTTTAATTTACGTTTTAATTTACGTTATACCTGGACCAGCCAACGCCCGGAACACTGACCACACCAGAGGACTCTTCTGCGCGAGTGATCCGGTGTAGAAGAACACAAACCCAACTGAATGCTTGTGCAACACTGTTTGTGAAATGAGCTTCTGTAAATCCTGCCTTTCGTCATTTCAAGTGAGGACAAAAGAAAACAGGCAACGAGAGTCCCGTTTGCCATCTTTCAGGCACCCTGAAACCATGTGAAACCCTACAAACAGGCCTTCCTGTCTGGAACTTCTTGTAGTACTAAACATTGAACGGCAGAAAGGTCACCTGTAACGTATGCTTAACACCCAAAGCAGCAAGACAATACTGGGCCATTTTTAAGGCAAACACAGCAACTGGAATTCATAGTTTATTAAAAGCTCTGTTGAAATTTTATTAAATAAACATTTATTAGCAACATCTAACTATTATGTTGCGATTATTGTGCAGTATCTTTGGGTGCAATATTTCTTATATTATCCTATCTTTTCTTATATTATGCTGTTTTTATCTTATGCTGTTTAGGTAATGGGAGTTTTTTTTTGGCAATTTGCATTTTTTCTGACCCTTGACCTAAATTTCTGATGAAAATAACTGTGATGTATAAAGGTACTGATATGAAGTTGGGTATTGGTTTTGCATGATCAGGTCCTTCAGTATAAGCTTATCTGGCCAAACACTTTACAACCGACGGTGTTGTCCCTTCACAGTCGTTTTACCGCCAGAAATGTGCAGAACCGAATGTTGGGAGAATGGTGTCCTATGATGGTGCCAGGTAGAATCACTAACCTCTGCTCTGCCCATTATGCTGCCAGTGATTGTTACTGGAGATTACACGGGTGTGTGCTTAATCCGTGTCAGCAATGGGCAATCATTAATTATCCAATTCCTCTAATTAATAGGGGCATTCACTGACGAGGTTAGTGGCATGAAGAAAATCAAGTTCATAGCTACACATTTAAAGAAAACAGCCTTGTACCTTAGATGCAAATAACCTCACAAAGACAAAGGCTGCCTGAATGAACGCATACTCACTTTCTTCACATGAATAAAGCACTTTCCTGCTCTTTCCCCAGAGACCCTGACTCCGCCCAAGAGGGAGGGACCTGACCCAGTCAGTGCAGTGATGTCAGACTCACATTAACTCCAGTCACAACGTCCTTCACTGAGCATTTACATTAATATGCATGCCAGATAAATTAAGGAGGAGGAAGATACACCCAATGACCTGGATAGCTAACTGTAATCTTATTTTCCTTTTGGATTAACAGGCCAACAGCAGCAACTGCTTCATTAGCAATAACACACATAAAATAATACTGGTAACAGCCATGAGAGACAGAGGTAAGAAGGCGAGTGCAGCCGTGTGGCGGGCGATACCTCAGCACCACACTAGTCCAAATGGACCGGTGTGAGTTTTTTCCGGTGACTGGAGAGCCAATACTGCATGGCAACGCTAAAAGTAACCCTTTTGGAGTTTTGTGAAGTTTATTCTTTCAGGTTTATTGGTGTATTTTTGAGCTTCCGGCTTCGTTTAAATAGATAGAAAAAAAAAATCAATCAGCGTCAGATTCCTTAGGATACGTACATACATGCGTTACTTAGGCGTTCTACACAATGTGTGCTCGCACAAGGGAAATAAACCCCGAAGAAATCTGCACTGAATTCATGCTCATTCAACTGTCTTGGTCAATTTATTACAGGTTGTAGCAACAAGCAGGCCCTTTAATACTGAACGTGTATTAGAATCTCTAATCCGCCTTTCAGACAAGAAACAAAACTGTTTCATTTTTCAAGAAGACAACCAGGACATATCCTGTCAGATGCTATACGAGGGAATGTGTATCAAAGTGACACTCATAAACCAAAACAGGGGGCTGAAAGCAGAGGAGACAGGAAGCGGCAATCTTACCGACTTCCTCTCTGCCTTCAGCTCTTGGATGTAGCGTGTCAGCTCAGAGATGATCTGCGATGTCAGGCTCTCAGCTATAACCTCGTGTTGTCCTGCATAGTCGTTCAGCTCATTCAGAGCTGACAGGAAAGCACGACATGCCGAGTACTTGCTAGAGAAAAGAACCAATATTGAAATTTCAGCATAGAACAAACTATAAACCTGCGGTTAATCTTACTTTTGACCAAAGCAGTTGCTTAAAATCAGCAATACAACCTAGAAGTTCATGCTTAAGACTGTTTTGCTTCTCATCAGAAGTGGCCTGATAAACACCATGTGTCGTCTTTTTAAAACATACTTGTTTTCTTCCTCCTCTTTGGAATTCTTCTTAGGCTGATATTTTTTTGACAGATTCCTGAAAAAAAAAAAGCTTTGTTATTGCTCAGTTAAGGCTTTCGGAAGGAGACTGCGGGGCCAAAGGTCAAATTCCCTGAGAGTCTCCTGAACCTTGATCAGAAAGAAAAAGACTGAAATCTATAAAATGACATTGAGAGGCCAGAAGGGTCTGGATTTTATTTGAAAAACAAAATGATTTTAAATCAAACAAATTTCACTAAAAACTAAACAGCAAGTTGTAATAAACATATTAGGCATGTATGCTATCTAAAGATGTTGCTAATTTTGTATCAAAACAACACAAAACTGTGTATGGTCTGTTAAACTTGGAACATCCTTAGAAACAAAACACACGTTACTCTGTTTTGCAAGTTATGAGTCATACACATAAATCCAAGGCAAAGCTAATCTTTTGCAACAAAAATAGCAGAATGAGATGAACAAGAATGAACTGTAATTACGCCAAATTCTACATCAGCATTTTCTAGTCCATTAGGCCAAATGCTGCAGGATCTAATGAACTAAATCATTATCTCTCACCTCTGGTCAATTAGGTTAAAAGTTAATCCACTACATTTTGTACATTTTTAATTATTAAAGTTATTAGTGTATTTACTTGGCCGTGTTTATTAATGCAGGTGAAACAAACGTCATGACACAATACCAGAGAGAGCACTGTGGACGCAACTTCATCACCGCTATTAAAGTGGGAATCAGTGCTTTTGTAAATACGCTTTATCGTTTTGCTGTGCAGCTGGCTATTGTAGCAATTTCATCTTTTTTATACCGGGTGAAAGCAAACTGAGAGCAGGCCAGGCGGAGCACTGCACATGCACGCTAGGCTGTCGACCTCATTTTTTTTAACATCCCTCAAGACACAACTGAGGATTTTCACCTCAGCGCAGCTACAGGCTGGCTGCTGGCAGAACGGAGTTTACCCAGCAACCGGTAACAAGCCAGCCAATTACGTTCTACCATTCGGCTGATGGCTCACGCTGTAACAAAGCATGGCAGCAGATTACAGATTACAGAGTGAACAGCTAACCTTCGCCTCACGGTTAGTAAACACATTTAGGAACCCTCTTGTTTTGGACAATGTGCTCCCCTCATCGTATGTTATGTCACAGCACACAATGGCAAAATTAACCTCAGACAATGCAATTTGCTGTAATATTTTCTGAGCACTTTGTGTATTTTATGCTTGAATGTGTTACTGGCTGCTTCTCCTGGTTGCAGATAAAATGCTCCTCCATTAAATATCCCTGCCCTCTCTTCTGTTGCTAGGCAGATTTCCCTGCCTCTTTTTTTTTAAATCTTACAGCTACCTATCACAGCAGTGCATAACGCACAGGCATTCTACCCTGTGCACATGGCAGTGGATGCTTTTAGAAAATTCTAAATAAATTACATATAACAAATGTGATGTTGAGATCTAATGATGAATTAATGTTGCAAATTCCATGTTGAGATCTAATGACGTTGGTCATAATGACATTTAATTTAATACCAATATGAACATGTACAAGGGCCATGGTGGCCCACTGCTCCAGGGTCAGAGGTTCGATTCCCACCTCTGCAGTCTTCTCCTTATATCATGTATGTTTCCTCCTATAGCACAAACATCCACAATTAGGTCATCTGGAGTCCCTGAACGGGTTCATGGTGTATGCCTGAGCGTGTGTGTGTTTTTTGATGGGCTGGTGTTCTGTCTCAGGCGTTTCCCTGCCTTGTGCCCTGTGCTTCCTGTGATAGTCTCCACTGCACCCCTGATCAGGAAAACCAGGCTGCATGTTTGTGCATGAAGATAGAGAAGCACTAGAACAGCATAATAGTGCGATAAAAAATCAGTGCGACCCAAATACATGAGAATAGAAGCACAAAGGATGTCACAGGAATGACTATATTTAAAATCCATGAAGGTTTCTGATTTAAGGTCAGTGATGGCATGACACCTGGCATTAAAAGAAAGTGCTAAATAATGTTAAAATAATGCAATCAGTTAGTGTTATTCATACATAACCAAAAATGTACACATTGTATAATTGTACCAGCAAATCTTAGCACTTCACAAGGGAGCCAGTCTGCAGTTATCACCACTGCAAAATCTTATCATCTCATTTACCACGTCATACAAAACATAAACTGTTATAAAAACAATTTACACACATTTCTTGAAAGTAACGAAAAGAACAAAAGCAGATTCTGATTGTGGTCATCTTCTATGGCGTAACGGCTGCAGTTCGTCCTTTGTTAGGTGACCTGAATCCAGGCTGAACTGGTTTAACGGAGAAGGTTAACTGTGATGTAGCTGCGAAAAAATGCTGTAAAGTCACCCAGCGAAAGTGAGGACGAGGCCATTAGCTATTGACCGGGTGACTCCGCTGAAACATTTCAGGACCAGAGATGCTACAGCAGATAAAAAAATTAACAACCACAACAATAGTATCGACACTTCCTTTTAACTCTTTTCCTTTCAGCTGTAGCTTTTTTTTCCCAAACCTTTACAAAGAATGGTAGCTTAACCCACTCCAGGGCAACGGAGTCAAATGTTTTAATAATGCATAAATTAGACTGATGACTGTATATTCAACATTCACTCCTCGAGGCAAGAAATGACAATAATGTTATCAACTACTTTATTAACTGTAAAGTGAACTATCTGAGGAAAATGTGAGCAGAAAAAATAAATACTGGGGTATGTTTCATGTGTACCAATAAATGTGACCAAGTCTGTTCTAAAATAAGACACAACTTACCTAATTTGCTTTGCATAGCTGAGCTCGATCTCCGATCTCTCCTTCACAAATTTGGTGTATCTTTCGACAAACTCGATGCCCCATTGTGTGTGCTTTTCCAAGTTGTCAAACTGATCCTGCACGGCAGAAAAGTCGCAAAAAAGGAGATTCATAAATGTTGCGAACTGGGAAACGAGCTTCTTAGCCACTGACATCATGTAATGATGCTTTTTTATTGAAATTAAGACAAAGTATTTCCATTTGTTTTGCTTTCACGTTGCACATAACATGGTGCTTTTTCATGTCATAAGTATCCTGCATTGAGCCATTCCTGATGGAAACTATGGCAGAATTTTAAATTATTAACTACAAAACAGTCTGTAAAATATTCATATTGGTTTGCTGATTTTCATTGTTTTCCTAACAAAGAGTCAAAAATTCAAATGAGAAACAGGTGTTCCATCTGCCCATCTGCACAATTTCAAGCTAATTAATATTGATCACATTTTAAAGGTAGGTGCTTTAAATAAAACCAAAAAAATCCTCATTTCATACTTAGCAACATGCATAACTGGTATCACTTAAGCTTCAGCACACCCGACATCTTAGTGCTCCTTTACCATGCATTTCTCTTACGTTGTTACCAAGAGACTTTATATATAACGTTAACACAATGCGGTCTGTTTGATCTTTGATCAGGCACTTCAGAGTACGATGCTTATCAATAAAAAGATTATCTTAGTTTCCTAAAATACAGTTCTTTCTCTAAAATAATACATAGACTTTTCTCAGATGCTTCTCAGCACCACTTCCTGAATAACTTCAGTAGGATGAAGAAAGCTCCACGCTATAGTGCAACACAGAGTATGCGATGTATAAAAGTCACCTTTGTAAGGCTCCAGCAGTCTCCCATTCTCTCCTCTACCATCTCCTGTCTAAATACTACCATCCAGCATCTTGGAACTTCAACACTTCACTGCTGGACCTAAAAGACCACTTATCATGCTCAAGAAAACTAAGCCAAAAGCAGACAGGAAGCGAGTTTTGTGTCAGCCTCTAAGCAAAAGCACACTGCAGGGACTTCACCTGTGACGTGAACCACCTTGCAGTACAGCTGTACCATGATTCTCCCAATAACTGAAAGTAAATATTTCTGGATTACATAACACTGAGTCTGTTACAAACAACCATAGTATGAAATAGTGATGCAGGAAAAAGCTATAACATATATTTGCAGTTACATTTGCTAAAACTTTATCCATCCATCCATCCATCCATCCATCATCTTCTATCCAGCACAGAATGGGGAACGTGGTACACAATTTAGACAGGTTGTCAGTCTAAATATTCATTCAGTTTAAAAAATGGATGCACAGGAAAGATGACACATAAATTTCTTCATAGTTTATGATGTGTGCCTTACAAAAAAAATAAATAAAAATGCGCAAATGCAAGAAGAATTAGTATTCGTACTCTGTAGGCGGAAAGATGTGAAGGCAGAACACACTTTCGGGGTGCTTTCTCTTCCTAGCTTAGTGCAGTGCTGCTCTCTCTGTGGTCGACTGGCTGACTATTCACCATTCTGCTGAAGCACCCTGCAGACGAGCCCTTTTTCACTTTCCACTGTGGGTGAGCCTAGCCTGACCAGTTCTGTTATTCTCCTACGTGCCCCAGTAGTGGTCGTCAGAGATACGCTCAGGGTTGTCGACTGAGCTGCTGGACCCAGTGAACCATCTCCTTTATGTCTCTTGTACAGGCTGCATCCTGACCCAGTAGGGTGCAGGGCTGACCTTAACTGAGGTCACATGTCATTTTGAGATTTGACCACATCTAATTTAACAAACATGCTGAATGTCACTTGAAGAAGCAGACATAAGGCTGCATACGTATTAATAGGTATTCATTTTACACTTCTTTATTCAATGCAAAGATATTTAAACTTAAATGTACTTGAATTTCCTTCCCATTCTGCCTGTTGTACATAAAGTCATAACATTTGTCATACAACATAAAGGGAAATAAGCTTTTCGTTTTCAAGGCAGAATAGTTATTAAGATCCTTAAAAAGGGATTTATAGCACCATACAAGTTGGGAGGCAGAGAGTACTTGACAGCAAAAATGAGGAAAGACACTGTGAATAATGGCATAGTCATTTTATTTTGCAGTATAACCAAAACCTCCCATGAAAATAAAGTCAGGGCTGCACCGATGAACTGTAGCAAAACAAGTTTATGACTTTTTGGAGAAAACTCTTGGGTTGTTTGCATTTCTGCACGCCAGAAGAAGGAGGTCAAAGAAACGTGCCCTTCAAATTTAGCAAAGGTCAGCTTGTGTCACATTTCCCATCGCCTCCCTCCTGCATCACAGTGCATTATTTTTAGTCTGTAAAAGCTGGGTGAGGAAAATAGCCTTCGGATCATTTTGTAACCCAGCCGGCATCTCCTGAATTTTCTAGAAACACAGAAAAGTCTGTCCAGGGATGAATTTTAAAAATACTTTTGAAGTGATCGCGCTAAATTGTAAGTGATAGTTATATATTCCTCGTATTGGTTTAGTGCAATGATTTTCCACAATACTTAAAAAATTTTTAAATAATTCCATTGTTATGTAATAACTGAGACAAAAATTATCTTTGACTGAAGAAATATTTCCCTCTCTGACATCAGCAGAAAGGGGTTTTCTGCCTGAAAATGTCACCATGACTAAACACGGAGCCTTCAGTCTTGCAAGTACTCGGGAGTAATCTGATTTAATTATACTTTGGTGCTGGCTGGACTGATAAAGTCTGTCTTTATACAGTAAGCAGTGCCATATACTGTGAAGTAAAAACTTTAGGGAAAAAAAAGGTATTGTTTATGTTTAATCCTGCTTGAGGACAATGGAACATATTACTAAAGCTGCAAACAATTAATTTAGCAAAAACTTTCCACATAAGACATGATGGGAACTTACAGTCAGCTAGCCTTCATCATGACTGAAACATTGTAACCAAAAATACATGCTGTAACCGAATTGTACCCATAATGCATGCTGGCATGCTAAACTCCGCCCCCCTCTCAGAGGCCTATCAGAGGACTGTGCAAGTAAACGATTTCATCCATATATACAATATATTTTCCTTATCAATTTTTTCCATCTTTATCAATGTAGAATTAATATCGAAAAACGTGTGTAAAGAGTTTTCATTGTTTAACCAGCACTGGGTTAAATTGCTTTATCCGATTAAGAATCAAGCACACGAAAAATATTCTTTTCCCTGTAGTTTTATGATAAATACACGCTAGTAAAAAGACAGCACACATCACACTACACATCCACTGCGCACACAGCTATTGATACATCCATGCATCCATTTTCTGAAACCAGCTAAATCCTAGCAAAGTAAACATGCTAAATGCATAAACTGGTCACTGTTTAAGTTCCTCTTTCAAACAGCGATGTTGGCAAAATTTCTGTGTTGGGCATCGTTTACAATATTCTCTGCTTCTGTTCCAACTGTGGAAAATCAAAGAGGACACTTTAATTATGTCTTGAGTAGTTTTTGCATTTGTGTCTTGAGTTGTAAACACAGAATAACATATGAGTTTGCATCCTGGACCTGCACTGGACTGTAATGCTTTCTGCGCGCTCTCTCTACCCTGTGACATAGAAACTGACGTTTTACGAAAACATCCAAATATCAGAAAGGACAGGCTGTTCACCACTGTTTTAGGGTCATTTTTAACAAAAACATTACCTATACACTGCTTATAAACTGAATTGCAAAATAGGCTATATAAACATAATCATTCATTCACATTTTCAGAGGCAAACAGAGGCACGGATATCCCAGCCTGGGTATGGAATCAGGGAACTTCCATATGGATACTGTTACCCCAATGAAAAACAGGCCTTTCCCAGTGTAGAAGATTTCAGTGAATGAAGGATGACTTTAGGGGAGAGAATGAGGGAATGAGGGAAGCAGATAAACCACAGATGGTGGCGGAAGAAACCAAAATGTTTCTTTAAAGTATATTGTTTTAGGCGTAGTGAAAGTTACCATATCTCACACAACTAAACCATAAGAAACAATGAGGAGGCAACTTGTTTCTACAAAACTGCAGAAAAAAGGGAATCCTCCTCTTTCGCATTTACATAAAACAAAGCAACAAGTAGACTGGACACCGATAAGCCACAAGGGCTTCCTCCTGAGACTCAGTGCCTCTTACATACATCCCACTGTAGGCGCATTGCCATTAAGAAAAATATTTGTGAGAAATACTGATCCCCCCACCTCCCCAAAAAACACACAGAGCCTTTGTCTGTCGGTGGACCAGAACAATATGAGTTCAGAGGCAACTTAACCCCACTGGAGCCAGGGCTTCCCAGAAAGGACAGCAGGACAAAGAACCCAGCAGGCTGCGAATTCACCACAAACATCTGCCTTTCTGCGCAGGCAGCCTGCATGCATTCAAATGCTGCCATTAAACAGAGCTTTTTACGCAGGACCCCACTCACTGACCATGGAATTATTCTACATGGATAATTCTTATGGATTCCAAACAATGTCTGTTTTGTCGGCCAAAGCCTATTCAGTCCATGCATCCCATTGTGGCAATATTGCTACTGTCATATCCATCCTGGGTTGTTCCCTGCCTTGTGCCCTGTGATGGGTTGGCGCCCCATCCTGGTTTGTTCCCTGCCTTGTGCCCTATGATAGGTTAGCGCCCCATCCTGGGTTGTTCCCTGCCTTGTGCCCTGTGATGGGTCGGCGCCCCATCCCGGGTTGTTCCCTGCCTGGTGCCCGTAGCCTCCAGGATATGTTCGACCCCCTGTGACCCTGAACAGGACAAGTAACTTCAGGAGATGGACATAAAACAGTAACACTTTACTTGAAGCTGTCATCTATAATGCAATATACTGTAGATACCTTCATAATGCATTATAATGGTCAGTATAAGAATTAATAAAGCATTACAGCATCTTCTAATGACATCATAAGGCATAATAGTGTTGATTATGTTACTTCATAAACTCCAGTGAAGCTCTCATCTATAACACATTACAGATACCTTCATGATGCATTATAATGGTCAGTATATGAATTAAAACGTTACAGCATCTTCTACTGACAGTCATACGGCATTATACTCTTGAATATAATACTTCATAAGTTGCAATGAAGCTGTCATCTATAATGCCATATAGATATCTTCATGATGCATTATAATGGGTCATATGAATTAAACGCAGCAATAATTAAAATAAATAATACATTATACCCATGTTTATTGTGCTTTATGAATGGTTGTTGAAGCTCCCATGTATAATGCACTATACACACCTTCATAATGTAATACAAAGCATCCTTAATTCTTATTTCGAAGAGCTAAGACCTCGCTAAATTCATGCTTGGGTTTACAGTCTATTGTAATACTGCAATACTTCCCTTAATAATCACTCAGTTGGCTCCTTGATTCAAGGACAGAAAGCGGTTATGATATTAACTGTGGTGTCAGAAGGAGAATGAACAGAAAGAATCACAAGGAAACTTCATTGGGAACCCAGAAGTTTCACCAGAACAAGTTTTCTTTAAATAGCTTGTAAATAAAACAAAGTAGTAAAATTTTGGAGTGTACAGGGGTTGGTGGGTCACTTGTACAGTTTGCTGCTGGCGGTGTCATTAATTTAACTGGAGATTAGTTTTTCAGTAAGATTTAATTCC
This sequence comes from Mormyrus proboscirostris, assembly GCA_026779585.1. Classification (NCBI taxonomy): domain Eukaryota; kingdom Metazoa; phylum Chordata; class Actinopteri; order Osteoglossiformes; family Mormyridae; genus Mormyrus; species Mormyrus proboscirostris. The sequence continues at coordinate 14,687,865 of JAODKF010000126.1, forward strand.
TGTGTGCGTTAGACTTTAGTGCTGCTATTATTATCATTCTTGTTGAAATACAGGTGGATTTAACTGTTTTTGTGACAAAGCACTGCTCAATTATTGTTTCTAACACACTTAAAAGAAAAACATATTTTTGTAAATTGGAGATTCAATTATAATTTAATATGGAGATTCCGGTAAAAAGCAATAAATAAATAAATAAATAAATGAAAACATAAACAAACAAAAAAAAACTTCTTGGGATGTTAATCGAAATGAAACATTGTGTCACTAACAGGGAACAACTTCCAGCTATTTAGTTTGGTTGCTGCTTTTCCCAGTAGATAAAACTATTTAAAATGCTTTCACAATTCTTAACTCATAGCCTTATTGTTGCAATAGCATGGACGTCTATATCTACATCCTGCAATACACTAAGCATGACACCTGACCTGACTGCAACTCAGTCCACAACAAATAAGTAAGTAAAGCATGTCTGCCATCCCTTAACTCTGTACACGCATGTACATTGTGTAGCATAAACAGCATAACTGGACTGCCAGCCAAGAGCCTATTAATAGATCTTTTTTCTACATTCTGGCGCAATGGGAAATGCTCCATTTACTGTATTCTCTGAGCTTCTAACCCCAAGGGCCTTGACCAGCGGGGCATGCAGTGCTATTCCAGGGTCCTCCGCTGCCCCTCGACGTGTCCTCCAGTCCGCCAAACCGCCGTGACGCCAGAGCCCCTGGCTTTTCCTGTCAGCCCATGACACTGCTCCCGTTTCCTCCTCACTCGCCCAGCAATTTCCAACAGGATTAAATCTTGACAAGGCAAACCACCTATGAAAAACTTCAAGCGCTCTGCAGATAACAGCCTGTGATATGCATTGTTCACACACTAACAATAGCTCAAATTGGGGATGAGCAGGCAGATGGCATGAGGTCATTCTATAGTTCTGTAAGTTATCTTGCCAGAACCTTCAGCAGTCTTTATAAGGCTTGGAACCATTTTCATCTTGAAATAGAACTGCACCCAAAACTATGTTAGAAAAATCAATGAACTCCAAATCTTGACTATTTTTCTGATCTTGCGGCCAATACCCAACGCATAAACATCTCTCTGGTTTTCTTTCTGCTAATCAGTGGCTGAATTTGCTAAAAGAACAGTTCAGAATCACGATAAGTGCACCCTATCTGCCCCTCCCCCCCTTTCCACTTCCTAATCCTCAGCTTCCCATCAACCTTTGGTTCTGTGCAAAGATTATAGCGAGATTTCATTAATGTCCCTCCCCCTCCTTGTCCTGAGCCTCATCAGATGCACCTTAGTTGCTGAAGTATTTGCTCTGAACATCTTCAGTGTGTTCCTGCCATCTTTGCTTAATCTTTTTTCCATCGGTCAGTAAGTGCCCACTGATATCTCTCAATCGACCCTCTCAAGGATGGACCTTCTTTTATCTTCATAGATATTCAGAAAAAACAGCCACATTTTTCCCAGGCTACTGTGACTTTGCAGATGTTCTTGCAATGCTGGTCTTCTTCTTCCCCGGTAGCTTTATGGATTTTACGACTTTCTGAGTACATTTCTGAGATCTTTATTTCTCTTGATTTTGGCTTCTCTTTTTTCCACCGCACCTTCCATTATTCATTTTGAATTCTTGGATCTATCACTTTGATAAATCTTTTTTTTCCCAATTCCTCTTGGATGATTTCTTGGAATTCCTTCCATAGTTCTTCTCAACTTAGAGAACCAGGCACAAAATGAAAGGATAATGTGAACCACACAGAAGTGGCACACAATGCACACACACACACACACACACACACACACACACGCACATGTCGGGTAAATATATGTTTATGGGGACCACGGACCACTCATTCATTTCTATGGGAAAAATACTAACGCTAACAATGACAACCTTAACCCCCACCCAGCCCTAACCATAACCATAAGTAACCAAGCAAAATACAAGTTTTTGCATTTTTAGTTTTTTCATTGCAGTCACAGATTTTTATTAAATTGAGTTTTAAATGGGTTTTCATCACGTTGTGGGGACATTGTGTCCCTGTAAGGTTAGGTATACCCGCTCACACACGCACACACACACACAAGCGCTGCTTCCTCCCAGCGTATTCCACTCTAGTCTAAAACGGCCTTGCTGGCAGCCTTTTTGGGAAATCTGCTACCAAGGACAGCTAATTAGGTGAATAAGTTGAGATACAAGACACATTAGGCTGCTACGTGGTGAGGAAGCAGAAAACATGAACTGATAAGCAAAGTTTTTCAGTTTTACTGACCTGTGTCTTTTTTTTCTGTGAATTACGCTATATGAGTTTCTGGCACATACTGAAATAAAAATCGAAAGAAAATATGAGACAATACAAAGTCATCCAAGTCTAATCCAAGCCTACAATAAAGATAGTGAAATTAGGTAGACAACCATATAGAGAAAGAAACAGGATTCAAATAATATATGTTATGGCCATATATAGAAAAATTAATGATAGATCCAAAATATATACGATAAAGTATTCGGTTATATGTCGTTATGTACAGATGCTTCGCTACAGACCGGGTCATTACTGGTCTACAGTTTTTAGAGAGATCCTGCGCTACATCGACAAAGTTACTGAAACTGGGAAAAATAAACGTGTTTCTCAGCGACAGATATTACTTCATACTTACTAATTAACTTATTTTTCAGCTCAAAGCTGTTTAATCCTCCATATTCCCATATACGTTATTGTCAGTTCGACAGATGTTTTGTCCCGTTGTTTTTAATATGGGACAGAGTGAATGTAGAGTCCGCGGTCACACAGTAGCTAAAGTCACCCCACTAATCCCTGCTGCCCTCACTATCTGCTGTCATCGTGATCCATGGCGAGTGACGCGCTGCGTCCATGACTTTGGTGTGGCTGATGAGTGAACTGAAGCCGGCAGGATTTCCATTCATGTCACCCGTCTCACTGGCTCCCACGCAGCACCTGTAGCTCGCGATGGCAGCACCCATCACTGTACAGTTCCCTCCTGCAGTGTGTGTGGTTCCTCACTGGCTCATTTCAGACTCCACCTGATTTCTGTCTTCAAGTTACACCTAGCAATTGTCCAGATATGAGTCACTCACCATCGGCCTTCTAACCACTACTCCCAGTTAGGGTTATGGAGCGGCTTGCGGCCTGTCCCAGGCAGCACAGGGTACATGGCTGGGCTCTCCCCGGATGGGACGCCGGTCCGTCGCAGGAGACATACAGACACACACACAGTCATACACTATGGACAATGTTATAGCCAGCTACCAACATAACTGTAAACTTTGGATTTTAGGGAGAAATCCATGCGACACAGGCAAAACTCGGCACACACACACACACACACACACACACACACACACACACACACACACACAGAGCAGAGGTGGGACCTAAACCCTCAACCTGGAGATAAGAGGTGACCCTACCCACTACGCCAGCATGCCGCCTGTATGTGTTCTTACAAATGCATCTAAATGTATGCCTGAAATAATTAGCTCTGTAAATCATGCTGAACACTTGTTATACGGTATGTAATTTATTTGGAATTTTCTAAAAGCATCCACTGCCATGTGCACAGGGTAGAATGCATATGCGTTATGCACCGCTGTGATAGGTAGCTGTAAGATTTAAAAAAAAAAAAAGAGACAGGGAAATCTGCCTAGCAACAAAAGAGAGACCTGGGAGATCGAGTGAAGGAGGATTTTACCCGCAGTCTGGGTGTGACCTAAACCCCCAATCATAGAGTGAGAGGCAGCACTGTCAGTCACTGAGGCTCTAAGCTGCCCGAGTCATTCAAGTATTTAGGACATGACAGTTGTAGCAATGTGACAGTGCCACTAACTGCTAAGAAATCCATGCAACGCTAGATTCACTCAGCTATTTCTTTGGTGCCTCAGTTTTATTACATCACAAGATAACAATATATAATTAGCTAGGCGAAATTTAGTGAGTGATGCACTTTTTAAAACCTGTTAAATCCTGTTTTAAACATACTCTGAAAGGTTTTATGGTAGCTGTAATTTTAGAGATCTCTGAATCTTTTTTGGTATTCATTTATCGTTGACAGTGTGATAAATAGTGCAATTAATGTAAGAGATGCACATCACTAAATATTTTGAATTATTCATGACAGTATGCTCAAATTACTCCAACGATCAAATATACATATTCACTTAGCATACCTGGAGATAGACTAACAATAATGATGTTCATTAATAATTTTTTTCTGTAATACAATTTCTTTGAAGAACACATTCACAAGAAGGAAATTACAGAGATCTTTATGGGGTTAAAAGATATAGTAAAACCTGACCCAAAAAGAGGAAACACTGTTAAAAAAAAATAAATCCGCACAAACCATTTGACATTTTATGGAACTAATACCAGAAGTGTGGAAAAAAAACAGAACTTGTGTAAAAAGAGGAACTATCCAAAGGAAAAAACAAGGCTGTATCCTTAGCTGAGTGGGGCACTGTGTTAAAAGATTGAGAATTTGATAAAAAAAAAAAAATTCTACATATCACAGGGTTTTTTGGTCATTTATTTATTATTAAAGGATGGAGCTGTCATCACAACAGAGGGGTAACTGCACCATGAAGAACTCGCCTGCATTCTGCCAAACAAAGGGTCTCAGGAGACAAATGTCACAAAAACTGAGCGAGTGAAGGTTAATCATCTGTGATGCCTGCATGCAAGCTTTAAAAACCTCAAAGCTTGCTATTACTTCACAGACACATGCTAGTTTATTTGCGCATTTAATGATCACAGGATCATATTGATTTATTCAAACTGCTTCTCACTGTAATTAGTAGAGTTGCTCTGCCATATTTTTCTGCTGGAAACATTCTGAAGAATAGAGCGGAGGTCAGGGCGTAAGCGGTGTGCTGTCCGGGTTAGAGCACAGCCATGCTGAACATCAACAGCAACAGACTGAAATAGCGGATAATACTGTTTTAGTTCATGCATGAACCACCACAGAAATGCTAGCAAGTTCCTCTTCTGGCACCATTCCACCCCCGTGAAAACGACGCTAACGTCACCGATAAATATTAACGGATGAATGTGCATATATTGAGCTGCATTTCACTCAAGCTTTCAGCCTCACATGATTTCTTTGAACGTAATAAGTGATGATGTACAGTTCACACTAATCACTAAGTATCTGTGCATCCGTGCTTTTCGCGTACTTGTCAGACACAGCTGTAACACTTTGATCTTAAACAAACTTTCGTTTTCCCTCCAGAGTTGCAACAAATGTTTACTCTACCTTGTAAGGTTGCCTAGAAACATGACACAGCGAGCAGAAATGCACTTTCCATCAGGGACCTCTGCAAAGCCGATGCATTACTCACGTCAGCTTTCTTATCCAGAGTCGTTAAAGGGGCATATATATCAGGGAATGGGGGGGCAGGAGCCTCCCCCAGCCACAGGGCACATGGTAGGGGCACACTTTGGATGAGATGCCCATCCAATGCATGGCAAACACACACACACACACACACACACACACAGAACTGTACTCATACCTTTGTTGGGACTGTGCATTCATTTCTATGGGCAAAACCCTAATCCCAACAATGACATCCGTAACATCCTTAACCCCTACCCAGCCCTAACCTTAACCCTAACCAGCCCAAACCCTACCTAGCCCCAGACCGAAAAATGGTCCCCACAATGTAATATATAACTGACCCACATGCACATGCAAACATACACATACACACAAGTTCAACTAATTGCATTTCTTCAGATTTCGGCAGGAATCCGGAGTAACCTCAGATCCTCAGCATGGGGAGAACATGCAAACTACATGCACAGAGAAGAAGAACCAACTTGTAAACTGGGGGAAGCCGTGCTTAGCTGTAGACGTATCTCCCAACTCACTCCCAAAAGGAACTACATTCCAGGCACACAACCAACCTACCGTGTTCTGTCAGCCAAAAGCAAACCTAGAGAAAGAAAATTCGTGAAATCCTGGACCTGGCTAACTGATGCAGAGTAAATCCGAATTCTCCCTCTCTCCATTAATGTGAAGTGCATTTAGAAAAGTCATTCCTTTGACCAGAGGAACTAGCTGGACACCATCCAGGCCTCTTAGGCAAGCTTTAACAGCAACAGCCAGCAAACGGGTGATGGACACCCCATAGCCAGTGGACACTCCGTTGTCCAATAGAATGCACCCTTAAATGTCAGCTGACTCCTTGATTGGTGCAGCTATAGGAAAACACAGGGCCTGTAGAGCTGGGGTTTGTACCATGAAGCCGGGTTTCTTGCTTAGCTTTTGTCAGATTTAAGGTACTCTAGTTAAAATGGACTTTATCTTCATTCATTTACATTTAGGCCAGGCTTCCTTAAATCCGACAAGTTATCTGGTTAAGCAAGAAGTCTGGCTTTCTAAAACAGACCACTGGAAATCCCTGGGTAAGAACTCAAAAATAGTGCAGCAAGTTTAACGGCAACAACGCATTTTAAAAAATACGAAAATTAACTTCTTTCAATACATTTATACCAGTTGCACTTGCATGTAATGTCATTTTCAAGCTATGAATAGAAGTGGAAATCCTTCTTTTAACTAAACACACGTATGCACATGTCACGTTCCTGCATCCTCCGGAGCTTTCCCTTCAGGTGACCCGTGAAGCTCGATGTCTGTTAGAGGGCTCCGCGCTCTCACTGTGACATGAGGCACGGCATGAACACGGCCTATAAAAGAGCACTGGCAGCCTGCGGATACGGCGGGTGCTGGATGGATATCACACTCCTCCAAAAAGCAGTTATAAGCCTAATCTGAATGAGAAACACACCAAAAATGAGGCTACCAAAACCAGAAAGGCCAAACCCATAACCTCAAAGCACAAAACTACATTTTTTAACGCTGTATTCATAGAGCTACACGGTTTATACCCAGCGCCAGTATATCATAATACATCTTATTCAAACTTGGGATGTTGAAGTCAATGCATTGAGCAATAGGAAGTTAATTGGAAGTTTTGTACAAAAATACTGAATGAAATCGGTGAATCAGACACAAGGCTGATAAGATACTACAGTATATGGTGTAAAATGTAACTCCTAACTTACCTTTAATTGCTGGGCTTTAACAAACAGATCACCCTTACCAGTATCCATGGTTAATCTATCACCACCTGTAAGTTTCCTGACCTTTTCATTTACAGAAAGAAGTGAAACACTCAAAAAACTTTCGACTTCACCCTTTAGGGTCATGAATTCAGGATTTGGGTTGAAACAAAGCAACAGGTCATTTTCCCATCATTGCGAGTAAATCAACAGTGACTGACTGGTATGTATGTGATCCTTTATTCAACTACTTAGAAGAAAGACACGAGATAGATGTGGTTTCTTCACAGTAGCAGAACAGTTTATTTGTTTAAATACAAATGCATGTGCTTTTTCAGGTTACATTAAGGTGCAGGCAGTCCCCAAGTTACGAACAAGATACGCTGCCTAAGTCTGTCTTCAAGTTCATTTTGTGGGTACAACGGAAAAATCAAAATACAGTACACAGTAACAATAATAATTATACAGTAATAAGAAAAGTAACTGCATGCAGTACTGTACCTAACCTAGAAATTGTCTGTATTTTACATTAAGATTCATTTAAAAAACAATCACACTTTCAACACTTTTTAAGAATGAGTTGTGAATGAAATGTGGCTTATTTCAAGTACCAAGGCCTGCAATCAAACAACCAATCATGTGTTTTCCACATTGGACTACCTCTCTGAATGGATGTGTTTGTGACCAGCGGCTTGTAGCCCATAAAGTGATTATTTCCTTACTAAACAATTTGTTATGGAACTACTTTCCTCAGCTCCTGAGGAAATTAAGCCAGACTGCATGTTCCTAACAACAGATTTAGGTATTAGCGAGACTAACAGGCTTCAGTGTATGTGCTTGCACCAGTACACTAGTGGTAGACCACACGATGAAAATAAACCAATTGAACAATAGAAATAACTCGTGCTAGGTTTCACGTTTCTTATAAATGCACAATCGGCATGATAGAACATATCTTGTAACAAGCCATGAAAATGGGTTACTTGATCTGTCATTTGTGACCAAAACCATTCAATATGTTGAACTCTTCACGGAAAATGTCAAAATACATTCAGTGACAAAAAAAGTTAAAGACCCAGAAGTAATGGTCCAGTTTGGATGTAAATCGGTACCCGTGCAGACCAGCCATGGCACCAGCAGTGTGCCCATAGTGCCAACTTTGTTTTGTGTTTGATCTGATACTGTGATCACTGTGATGGAGTCACATGACCTTCCACCACATGCTGCTTCATCTCTGCCGCTCCATCTAGGTGCTTAACGTTTTTTGTCACTGAGTATAAATTCAATTCTCCCAAGCACTGTAAACAGACAGATATAGATACGGCCATTACTAAACACTGCAGCTTCTCTCTCTTGTTTCTCGCCGAACTACAAGATCAGAAGATGCATCAATGGAAAAAGTCCGAAGTAGCTTTTATGTTTTGCTTGTCACCTGTTTGGCCTGCTGGATGCTACGGTGATGGAATTGAGGTTATATATCTCACTTAAAGATTCTAGAGAAGGAGGAGGTCTTCTGGGAAATGGGCCGGTGAACTTACCATAACCGCAGTCCCTTAACCAGTGTACCTTCTGCCGTTTATTATTTCATGTAATTTTTTTCTTTGAAATGCCCTTCCAGCAAAGAAGGGCAATGCATGTGGAGTACAAGGAGGAATTCTTCTTTTCAATGAGGCTGCATTCTACACAACGGAGACGTATGATATTTTCAAAAATCCCAAAGAAACAATACAGAGAAGCTTACAATGTGGAGCATGGCTGCTAATGCATTTCACTTGAGAGGGCTTCCAACATGCTTGTTTATAAAACCAACTGATCATCATTAATTCCTCTGCTAGCTGCCAGTAATCCATTCATAGTTTTGTGTGAGCCAGGAAACTTTAACACTTCCAAAGGGGCAGAAACAAGGACCGGTTACGTAAGTTTTGTATCAGACCCACAATCCAAATGGATACAAATGCTTTGGACACTGTATCCATTTTCCTGTATTGATCCTTTAATAAAGCCATAAGTCTAAACACTCGACATCGGCCATTCACCAAAATCGAAAACAAACACTCAGATGCAACATAAGAAACAAACCAATAAACTACAGATGATTTTCATAATTCCCAGTCCCCTTAGATATACTGTGTTTTGAATGACTGGCACGTCAAACCGCAGTTGTGCGACAGAGGTCAGCAATCCGTGGCATAGCGGGAAATAATCAGCACCGTTCCTTTGTTTTTACAGCAGGTTATCACAATTTATTTTACAGGAACTCAGATGTGTAGGAAATTAGGTGGGCTGGTTTTAAACCTTATGGGGGAAAAAATGATTGGTTTCCATTTTTACACACCCCAGGGGCGTTATGTCCCATTTGCTGTTATAAGAAAATTTGGTTCCAATTAACTCGCTCACTTCCTGTTGTGTTCCTGCCGCTGCACCAGTAAAGTACCCCGAATGCAATGCAACATACTTTGATACTTAAAAATGAAGCCAGAAAGACAATAAGAATACGGCCAAAAACAAATGTTCAAAAAATACGTGAGGCTTGCATTTCAATCTGCAGTAAACACCAGGAACGCAAGCCATTTTGGTGACTTCCTTCCTGAACCAAAAACATTCAGAGAAAAACGTGTCAATGTACGATTAAGAGAAAAACACGTTTTCAAAGAGTATTAAAAATCAGCACTGTGACTCCAGGACAACAACTGTCTGTTGCTGTCTGCAGTGCTGCGTGTCATCACTGTCTTTAATCCTAGCAAACCTTCTTTTCCGGTTTTGCGATGTCAGAGTCAGATGGATTTTGTATTTCCATTGGGCTATATGTTTATGGTGGGGCCAGAGAGAGGCTCTCTTTCAATTCTAAAATGTTCTAAAACGCAGTTAATTACATTAACAAAACACCCAACAATTACCAACTCCGAAACTGTCGCATAATTCTTCTGCAACTTCAAATGACATTAACTTTTGTAGTCAAATTATACCTGTTAATTTTTTAAGAATGCCTCTACATAATCTAAAGGTTTTTGAGTTTATGAGTAATTATTACAACATAGTAAAATAAAACTGATATAATATTTTTTTCAAGCAAACACCATCAATCCCGTCATAATTTTCTGTTTAATTTGCTGGTGTTAGCTTCAGCTTCCAGTTCTTACTAACAAGTGCTGAGTGATTTATCCTGTCACCTGCATAGTGATGTAAGACACGTGAGAAGATGAAAATAGTCAAGTTATTCTAAACTATTACAGCCGCTGAAATAAGAACAGAGAAATAGGCCCACATTCTTGCTATGTAAACACGGCTTGACAATGCTCAGCGTCTAGATTTTGACTGAACAAAATGTCCGTTTAGCATAATCATTCAGATCACTCATTTCTATTCACTGTTATGCCGGAAGCGTCATAACATTTGGACAAAAAGACAAACCACCGGTGACTGACATCCTGAAATCTTTCTGAGCATCTTCAGCGGAGGGACTCTCCAGCTCTCACATTCTGTCAGATACCTCCCTCAATACATAGCTAAGCATTTTCCTCAGAGTCAAGCAATCGGCGGCTGCAGACGATCCATGCAGCAGGGCATGGGTGCGCGTGTGTGTGTGTGTGTGTGTGTGTGTGTGTGTGTGGGGGGGGGGGTTGGGTTCTGCTATAAACTTAAGCATCTAGCATAAGAGCAGGAAGGTGCAAGAACATTCAGAAGTCGTGAGGCTATAAAAAGTAGAGTTAGAAGAGGACATCCGCTCAGCATCCTGTCTGTTCAGGGACCGTGGACCATTAAAGACTTTTCTGCAGCATTCTGGCCAATTTATGGTTACTTCTGTCAAAGGAGAAGCGCTGCTGGAGATGAGTATCTCCGTACAAGTCACACCTACACGCCGGTTTTGTCAAATTGCAAAAACTCACAGTTATTTAGCATAAGTAAATCAACAGTTGGATCATGTAAGAGCAGACATCTTACACATGCCACATTTATATAGCTAAAAAAAACAGTTCATTCAGCACCTGTGCTCATGCTGTTCGGATGTCTTTTCGCACTTTAAATGAGGCCAGGTGCAAACACACACACCGACGATGGCCTGGTATTCACAGTGGATGAACGAGGAGTGTTGAGACTGCTGTGTGTAAGAGGGGTGGGACCTGCACACCTTTACACCCACTGCAGATATAATGCAGACACAAGGTCACTGCAGTTATTTACTTATCCAAAGGTAACATGATTTATTATACAAACATGTTTTAAGTTCATCAAAAAGTAAAATACTATAGTAGAATAGTGTTTGACTGGCAGTATCTAGACGTAATGCTGAAGAGGAAAACCAAACATTACAATATGCATAGCAAACTGCAATTAGTGCCTGCAGTGTGTGCATTTAAAGTAACAAAACCTTTTTAGACAGCAAGACTGAAATGCATACCAACGACATTTAGTAGGAGATCACGTATTATCAAAAAAAAATGAAAATCTGTTCCAGCAGGTTGCAATTAACACCCAATAGAGTTTGTTTCTTGCAACAAAATTGTAACAGTAAGTTCTCAGTATACATGTCCAGTTTGGATCTTTAATCCTATATTAAAAAGCCACTCACACTGCAAACAGCACATGCAAACGATATGAGCTTCTTAAGCCACCTAGCATGTGTGGCTGGCTTGTTGACAGTGAATAACATCCATTGTGATAAACTGCGCTCTGTCATTCCATCCAGCATACTCCTCTGCTTTCTATCTCTCACTTCCTAAATAGACTCCGGGCTTCCAGTAACCGTGATCTGGATAAGTGATCAGAAAATGGATGGTATATTTTCCTTTTTCTTTTCTTTTCTTTTCTTTTCTTTTCTTTTTCCCTTAGCTATGACAATGCAGTTCTATAAACCGCAGCCACACACTCTCTGATCTGGAAGGAGCAGTTCAACCATGTTTGGTGAATTCGAGGGTCTCAAACGTTAGAATAAAAGAAGGCTACTTGGATTACCTGAAGAGGTTACTTGTGCGTCTTTCTGTCACCACTGAACAATTATCACAGCAAATCACACAAAATAATACTCTAAAAGGTTTCAAAAGTAGTTGTGGCTTCAGAGACACTGAGAACAATTTACATTCTTTAAGTATTTGGTGCTCATGTCAGGGAGGGGCATGACGGGGTGGTGGTTAGCAGTGATGTCTCACACCTCTGGGAACTGGGTATGAGTCTCATGTCACCAGAGGGTTTTCCTCTGGATACCAAAAACAGGCTGAGCTTAATTAATTGGTTAGCAGTGTCGCTAATTTGAGTCCCACTCTTGTGGCCTGTACTATGAAGCGGGGTTACTGGCTTATCATAGTAACTTGTTGGATTTAAGGTACCACAGTTTAAATGGACTTCATATTTATTTACTTACATTTTGCCCAGACCAGTTACCCCGATAAGCCCATAACCCCACTTTGCAGTACAAGTCCATGCTCTCTGTCTGGGGTATTTATTTTGCAACAGGTGAAATATGAAATTGGCTGCAAATTCTGTGTCTGTGTACATGCCTGTGGGGGAATAGGGTGTGATGCAGGGTGTCCCCTGCCTTGCACTTCCTAGGTTAAAGTATAAGTGACTCTGTACCAAATAAGTGAAACTGGATGGATAATAATAATAATAATAATAATAATAATAATAATAATAATAATAATAATGAGACTGAATGAATAGAAAACCTGCGTCGCCTAGCAACAGGCAAAAGACATCCAGTGTCCTTCCTAAACCTCACAGCATATATTCGGGTTTAAAAAGTGGGTACCTGCACCCATGAAATTGTAATTCTCTGCCTGAACTAACGGTTTACACTCTGAAGGCAAATGTTTCAAAAAACGAAATAAAAGTTGAGCCATCTGCATAAAGCGGAACTGCAGCCGTGGTGTCAAAAGCCAAAGAGATAAGCCTGTCACCCTTCTCAGGGGCCTCTCCGTACCACACCGTCCAGCAGCTGGTTTCCATGAAGGTACAGATTCTCCCTGTGGAGTCGCTCAAAGATGGCCACTATCCCATCTGCTGGAAATTGCTCTCAGCTCTAAAAAGCGAGAATTAGCGGGACTCCCTCCACACATGGAGATGGCTGGACTGGACCCAGCACTGCAGCACACGAGCTGTTACAGTCAGTAACTCTTACTTAGAACAACTAATCATTTCCCATCTTACAGTACTTGCTCAGTAGCTATTATTTTGAGTGCTTTGTATGTCTCACACATTGACTGTTGACCTGTGTCTTCATGTAATAGCAGAATCGAAATCGCATATAACAGTCTGTCCAAAGAGAATCACCAGGAGAATAAGATGTAGAAATTCCTGGATTCCTGAATACATTTGTGCATGAACTGGAAATGCTAATTTTATAAGACATTTTTATTGCACTTCGCTGCTTATTAGTAAAAATAGAAACTATAGTCCTTTAATCTTACACTCCCCATGCCAAAGTGTAAGACAACATGTCTGGGGATATATGAGTACACACTCAGGAATTTTACTCCACCAGATTAAACTCTCTTATAGCGGACTTTAACATACACGTATACTGTAAAACACACCACAAAAGAAGAACACTGTGAATATGAGGCTAAACAACACTGTGCTAACAATATTATGTTCAAAAGTGTAGAAAAGTCAGCGCTCCGCAGTTTGCAACCCGTCCTGAGGAAGTTTGGCGATCGGTGATGTCGCTTGTCGGTGTCGCCTTATTCACCGAAATCGATTTAATCTCAAAATTAAACATTCTCAGAAATTCTGAAGATTACAAACAAGAGACCTAAAGTCAAACTAATCCACCTCAGAAATAAGTGCCCGAGCCTGCATACACCATGAAGCATGTGACGATAATCCCTTAGACTTTAATATAGCGAGCAACTAATCGCCAACCACAAATACATAGCACAAAACTTCGGGAATGTTCTGGCTGAATTAAAAGCTTCAGAGAGATTAATGTTGGACACAAGTGGTATTAATATGATTAATTTATCAGCACCACGCCGAATCAACAGTCCAGATTAATCTGGATGCTTTGAAGGGCGGACTGGTTTTTGCCATCTATGGTGCCGGTCAGGCTGAGATGCTTCATGACTCAGATCCTTCTCCTCCAGCTCGAACGTTTATCATGGATTCGCTTCTTAAAAAATTGCAGTTACTTTAGATTTCAGATTGATGCCCCATTTTAATGTTATCCTCCAGCATTATATCATTTTA
>JAODKF010000126.1:14708778-14720247 GCA_026779585.1 Mormyrus proboscirostris
GTCTACCGTCTATGGTTCAAATTATACCGCAATATGAATTTTATGCCATATTGCACAGCCCTAGCGGGAAGTGTTCGTCAATGCAGCTGAAGCGCTGCATTATGGGATCTGTAGTTTATTGTGTTACCAGCACTTCATATCGCCGGGCCATTAATAACAATAATATATAAAATGATATCGTGGGCCGGATGTGACCCGCGGGCCTTGAGTTTGACACATATGGTGTAGGGTATAGGGTAGGGTATGTGGCTATGTAGCTACTTATGGTGTAGGGTACAGTGTAGGGTGTGCAGCTAACTATGCCGTATGGCACTGCGTAGGGTATATAGCTACTCATACTGATGCTGCACCGATGCTTTAGATTTTGCACTGAAATATAAATCAGCCTTAAATTACTAAGAGTGTGTACCCAGTGATGGACTGGAATCCCATGCCCATGAAAGTACAAAACAAGCGTTAAATGACATAGAATGAAATGCCTAAATATTTCCCCTGTCCTTTTAGGAATTCTGTAACGTATATAAAAACAATCCATGTATTTTACTTCTGACTTGGACCCAGTATATACAACATCACTTGTCTGTTTTAGTAAGGGAGATGTATAGATATTGACTTTTTTTATTCCATTTATTAAGGCTGACAAAAGCGGTGGCCATGGACTGCGAGATGGTTGGAGTTGGACCTGATGGGCAGGACAGCATAGTAGCCAGAGTCTCAATGGTGAATCAGTTCGGGAAGTGTGTTTATGACAAATACGTCAAGCCCACCGAACGAGTCACCGACTACAGGACACACGTTAGTGGCATTCGTCCGCAGGATATAAAGAATGGTGAGCAGCGGGAGAATTTGTGTGTGGAACAGAACTACAATGCACAAAAGGCAATGCTGCTCAGCCGTGTTTTCTTCTAATGAATTACAGGGGAAGAAGTCAAAACTGTTCAGAAAGAAGTTTTAGAGATTTTAGAGGGAAGAATCCTCGTGGGCCACGCCATTCATAATGACCTCAAGGTATACGGCTGTCATTGTTAGTATTTGTGCAAGAATACAATAATCTTAAATCATTTCCGGGAGTCACTGTCTTTCTCTGGCAGATCTTGCTTCTGGATCATCCCAAAAAGAGAATCAGGGACACGCAGAAGTACAAGCCATTCAAGTCTATCGTGAAGGTTGTACCAGGAGAAAGGCATGAATAAGAGGGGGGGGGGCAGTTCATTTGTCAGAAATAGATTTAACATCTTCTCTTTCTCTATTTCGTCCTACAGAGTGGTCGTCCCTCACTTAAGCTTCTCTGTGAGAAGATACTCAATGTCAGAGTTCAACAGGGCGAACACTCTTCTGTAAGAACTTTTGCACATTTTTTCATTCTAGAGAGAGTGGAATTTGGAGCATGCGTTCTGTGTTCTGAAACCCTGTGCCACATGTTGCAGGTACAAGATGCCCAGGCGACGATGCGACTCTACACGTTAGTGAAGAAGCAGTGGGAATTATCGATAAAAGAAGGACACAGAAACGGCGCTGTGGACAAGTGTAAGAGAACACCAAGACCTTCTACTAAGAAAAAAAATGCCTAAAAACTCACACAAACTCCAACCTGGAGCCTGGAACCATGTTCATTCTCTGAAGAGTGTTTCCACATAATTAGGTTTCTCTGATCGTAGAAACACAACCCTGGATATCTGTCACGGTACCAGATTGCCAATTCAGACTTGTCCCTACCTAAAATATGCAAGCTTTCAGAAAGCAGTTTTTTGGAAATTTGTGCAGTTATTTCAGTTGTTTTGCACTAATAAATTTTAACTTGAGGAACGGTGCTGAGGTGAAAAGTCACGGCTCCTTGTTTGGCGGCTTGGCGAAGGAGAGCGCGTGGGTGCAGTATTGGCATGTAGTTTCGAGAACTTGTGATTCGGCAGAGCATACAGTTTAAAGCCCTAGGAGATTATCAAGGTTTCTTTTTTTTTATCAAGGCTTGTCAGAATGCAACAGCAGGTGTGGGCCATAACTGTGGCATAGGTTTTAGTAGGCTATATCCTTCGTCTAATAAATATCGTTTAGTTTGTAAGTCTGACAAATTGTCATGCCATTTACAAAGCATCTGCTCAGAAACCAATGTGTCTGTTGCAGAGGGCAAGTGGAACCATTCTGACTGCCATAGACATTTCTGTGAATCCAGATATGTATGAAATTTTAATTCAGGTTCAAATTTAGACTCCTTTATCCCCAAAGCGAAATCTTTGTGTGGAAGTTGTAATTGAAATGCATGACAAAAACACACAGAAACCCAGGATGGGGCACCAACCCATCGCAAGGTCTAAACACACGCCATCCACACGTAAAGGCAATTTGGTAACTCCAATTATCCTCAGCATGTTTTTGGACACAAAAACATAGGGAGAACATTGCAAAGTCTTGACCCCAGGTCCAGGATGTACGAGGCAACAGTGCTGACCACCGCCCCACCATGCCATCTATAGAGCATCTCATTAACACCAAACTTAACCATTAACTAGTACCACAGACTTGGATTAGACAGGCTGGCCTTCGCTCCCCACACGCATCATCGAGCCCTGGACACCCATGACCCCATTGCCAGTTCACTGGCTGTCCTCCTTTGGACCACGTTTGGTAGGTACTGACCACTGCATACTGGGAACACCCCACAAAACCTCACCTGACCCACATGACCTGCCGATTTGGAGACGGTGATCCAGTTGTCTAGCCATCAGTTTGGCCCTTGTCGGAGTCGCTCAGATCCTTAGGCTTGCCCATTATTCCTGCTTCCTCTTATCAGGTATGAGTATTGCACAGCAACATGAAACTAAAACAGAAATATAGCAAACTGGTGGGATAATCTTACTACCTGGTTCAGTTTGGTGATGGACCTGGGTAAGAAGGGTGTGATGGGTCGTGTGTAATGTTACCATCCTCCAGGGTGGGTAGCTGGGTTCCCATGATCATGATGATGATAAATATGCCATCAGTATCTTAAATGTGCTTCTTTTAAAGAATTAAATGAGAAACTCCTGTGTGAAATTCTAGGCAAAGCAACTACATGCTGGATTTAAAGCATTTGTTGAAGTGATGGTCACAGCAGAACAGCTGCGTTTTTTAACAGGCAAATGCAGATATTCTGGATATATTCATCAGCGATATAGCAAATCAGCTGATCGTTCCATTGAGGACAATGATGGGGCTTTTGTTTTACAAATAACATTTAGTGCAAGACATCCAATTGTCCATGATTAAAACTTTTTGCGTATATTTCTATAAATTTTACAAATTTGGAAGTTTAAACATCTACAAGTAGCATGCAAAGAATGAATAATGTTTAAGACTGAAAAGTCTGGAAACACCTGCGTGACTTGAAGTTGAGACGTTGGTTAAGATTAATTTTTCAGTCTTTTGTGTTGTATGTTTTCTTCATACTAGGACTTGTTAGATTGTGTACATTGACATGTAGCAAATCTGGCGATAAGAACAGTATCTGAAAATATTAAATCACAGCTGTGTCTTTTACAGTAGTGAATGTTTGTCCAGCACTTTCCCACTAAATGGACGCGGAATTTTATTGAAGAAACACTACACACAAACACACAAGATTCCCTGAATTGATTTTAAAAAGTTGTGCCACATCTGGCTTAAGCAGACACAATCCCAGTGGTTTACTCAAGCAATGAATAATTAAAAACCAATGAGCACTTTGAGATTAAAGAGCAGAATGGCCAGTAATGTTATCCAGTTGTTACTTTTAACACCACACACTGAACTTTACCACTGGCTGTTCAGTCACGTTATCAAGCAAAAACACTGCAAAAGTTCCATACTTAGAAATCACTTATTCATGCATTCAGACATCATTAGAATGAGATGTGATAGCAGTTAGTATTCTGGTGATAAATAAGCATTTACCTAACTGAACATGCACTTTTTCCAAATCAATTCCCACCACAGTGGGTCCAATGGGAAACTTTTCTAGTACCGACAACTGAAAATGTTGCTAGGGTTACGAACGATTACTGTGATCAACACCCTCAATATTCAATTACTATCAAAATATTTTTTGCATTTTCTTATTAATCTTTTCTTTCTATTCTATTACTTTCAGTGTCTTTGGATAAAATCACAGTAGACCTGACCACTCACAAAATTAGTTAAAAAAAAAAAGAATAGTTCCCACATTTGATAACATTCTGGAAGAGACGAAACAATTTTGGAAAATAATTTTAAATAATACAATAAAACCGACACAGAGAACATAATCCAGGTGATTCCGTGAAACAGGTGACTATGATCAGCAGCTGAGGGAGAACAGAAGGTGCATTTCGCTTCTGAATTTTGGGTGAGAGAAGTCACTGGGCCTCCCAGCTAGTGGTTCCTGTCAGCTTCTCCTCGTCACCCTGCTTTTGGTGCTGGAGGCGGGCGTAGCTCACACCATCCCCCCTGGAGGAGGTGTTAAGGGAGGGAGAGAAAAGAAAAAGAAAAGAAAACGATGGTATGAACAGAGGGATACAGCTAATATCGATTCCCACTATCGCCGCTCTAGTATGGCTGTAAATTGTCGTTGCGCAGAGATTTTACCTAAATATGACAAAATATTAATGCTTTATTAGTTTAACAGTTTAAAATATGTGTTGTAATCCAAAACACACTCCGCTGTAAAATTATACAGGTAACGTTTCTAATTACAAATCATTTTCTTTTTTCTGAAAGAAAAAAAAAAAACTGATAAAAATCTTACTTCTTGCCCAGCGAAGCCAATCCGTATAGGACCCCTGTTGCAAAGGCAATTGCATTTCCGAACAATGTAGTAAGGGACAGCCTCAGAAAGACAGGGAAAAGTGCCATCCTATCCAAACACAACATTAAACGTTAGCCTGAATGAGGAGTGAATCACTGGCATTATGACCATAATGTCAAAAAACAACACACCTGCAGAGACCCAAAATATATAAAAAGCCCTCGTCTGAGTCATAATAAAGGGTTACTCTGCAGATTTAAGAAGTTACTTAATCTGAACTGCTCCCCCCATAGTCCAAAATAGTCTGTAAATCGATGCTTTCCAACCCGGTCCGTGGGGACCCGCAGACAGGCCATTTTTTTTTGCTCCCTCATAGCTCCCTGCCAGACAGGCCACATTTTTGCTCCCTCATAGCCAGACAGGCCACATTTTTGTTCCCTCCCAGCTCCCTGGGTAAATGACACATACCTTATGTATATACACACACTCTCTCTCTCTCTCTCTCTCTCTCTCACACACATGCACAAACACATACTGAATATATAGGTAAGTGACAGCTAAGCACAAATATGGAAATGTCTACAAAAACAGTCGTAGCCTTTTACCCGCAGTAGAAGAACGCTTTCTGCCAGGGCTTGAGCTTGTCGGCACGGGCTGCCACCGCGTTGGCAAACTCGATGAACTGGCAGCAGAAGGGGACCTCACACAGGAACAGCACACAGGCATTCAGACTGAGGAGCAGAAAGGGAGACATTACATCACTGCCAGCGCCAAGGGCGCCCTGGGGGCTCACTGGGGGCGCCCTGGGGGCTCACTGGGGGCGCCCTGGGGGCTCACGAGTGAAAGGTGGAGCGCATCCCCGACACCTGACAGCATTTGGTGTGTGATCTGAAACTCCCCACATTTCCTGCAAATTTTCATTAACTGAATGAGCGTTAATGTATATATCAGTAGGCAAACCTCGCATATGAATTTATTTACTTAGTATAGAATATGCTATATCTTTTAATATATATATATTTTATACGTTTTCAGTGCTTTCTCAGTTTGACACCATTACAGTGGTATAGCATTAGCTTTGCGTTGGTGGAAATGTATGTTTGTACTGAGAGTGCAGAATCTGTACTTACATCATCCACGCGCCTGCTGCAATGCTGAAGGGGTTGATGGAGACACAGCTCCATATCCCAGTAATAGCACAGGCTGTCGGGGGGGGGGGGGGGGCCCAAAATACATGACAATATTACCAATAAACCAGTCAGTTGATTTCCAGGTAAACTGTGATGAAGCAAACAGTGCTATCGTCTATTTGGCTTTTACAAAATAATACTCAAATGTTTGGCAGCAGAAACAAGGCTGTACAGTACTCAGCAAAACCCATCTTGTAATGGAAATGCATTATTTTGAGAAATTCAGTATTGCTGAAATATAAATTGTACCTGACCGACAACCCAGAAAGCTGTATGTTGTCTTCTCATATCAGCATTTAAAAAGCTCAATTCCAAAAAACTTTGGATAGTATGTAAAATGTAAATACAGTTTTTTACGATCATTTTCACACTTGTCTCATTATCTTGTCCACTTTACCATAATTCTTCACACAGTATGATTCTCAAAACGCACCTGAGCACACCAGTCAACCTTTGGTGCAAAATGCACTTCAGCCACCCAAACATTTCATACTTCACCCAAAAGTGACTGATGCGGCTATAACTATAGCATACGCCTACTCACAAAAGACTACTGTGTCATTCATTGTACCATCGACTAAAAAATACAAACTGAAGTATTACAAAATACATACATTTCTGTGTCCTCTATTTTTGCAGTGTTGCAGTGAAAAATAAAACATATACAACAGTAACAAGTGGAAAAAAATCTCTTCAGTAACAACTACATCAACATTTTATTGGTAACGCTTTACTTGATGGGACACAAATAGTAAGAACTCAATTACTACTGAAGTACAAATCATGAACAAATATAGTTCTCAACTTTAGTTGAGATGAAAGATGCATCACGATTCATTAATGATGAACAAACATGAGATCAGTACTTCACTTGTGTTATTCATTACTTGTTCCTTCAGCAGTTCACAATGGTTTACAGAATTAACAGATATAGTAACAAATATGGTAACTACTTGAGATAAAACATACATCATGTTTCATTAATGATGAGCAAACATTAGATCAGTATGTAGCGAAGACTTAGTTTGTGGGTAATTAACACATAAGAAGTAGCATAATACTATAATATCTTGTAGTTGTACAGAACTTTGCTGGTGTTGAACATTGAGGGAGGTATTCATGAATTCATGAAGTGGTGATTGAATGTATTTTGTATCAAAGCAAAAGTATACTCAGTTTAGTTCACATAGTGTACTAATATGGTACTTGTATTAAGCATTTTGAAAAAAAGTCTGGAAAGAATTGTAAAAAACTGTAATATAATAATAAAAAAGCGATTTATAGATCCTCTCTGCCCCAACTTAAATCTTGCAAACAGCATGATGGTAATGATGCGTATAATATAAATGCTGCTAGTTTACATCCCAAAAGGATTCCTGCAGTTGTAACCCTTGATCAAGGTGCCGTAACTGCTCAGCTAAATTATCCAGTGTGAATACATACAACTGAATAGTTTTACAGGAAATTCCTGTCTACTCTTAAGAAAAGGAGATGCCTAAACTTGGCAAGTTCATGTGCAGATTGTTGAAATTCTATCAAAGAAGGAATTAATGAAATTAGACACCGGTTTAAGCTTTCCTGTGCCTGAACTGACCTTCTCCTGGACCATGGCTACTGTCCCTACCAGAGCAAATATGAATGGAATGGAAGGGACGTTACCTTCTGTGATACCAGTGAAGAACTCAGAGGAGGGTCAGAGTAAGATGCAAGAACGAACAAAACTCTAAATTATAAAGTGGATTGCTGTAACGTTTAGATAACCTTGTCGTGTTCTTATTTAAAGCAGATTGGTCAGTCTGCTGTCTAAATACAGACATGAAACAGTACTTTTATTACAAAATGTCTTTCGATTAACCTCAAGGGCGCAGAAAACCTGATTAACTTCTCTACTGCGTGTAAATCTACAGTTTCGTTTGTGCAATTAAAAACTTTCATTCTAAACCCATGTCCAGTTACGCCTATTACATAAGTTTAACAGTACAATTCATTAGTTGTTGTAAAACGAAAACAAACAAACAAACAAACAAACATGTTTGCCTTTAAGGGACAATGCAGTGAGACTGAACTAAATTACAGCTCTCAAAAGGAATACATATAATTTTCATATACCAAAAACCTATTCAAGAAATTATGGTGTCAAGCTTCAGTAAACAGCTTTTTTGGGTATTTATTATAATTATTATTTGGTTTTAAAAGAACAAGCAGTGCTTTGTCGCGTAAGTGAGAACATAAGTTTATATATGGAGTGCCACAGCGACGCCATACTCACATATACCACCGAGGACCCCCGCGATCTTGCACATCCATCTATACCACCAGGACATGCCGTCGTTGTCGGTGTCCACGGCTTTGTTGCCAGCGGCTGATTGATCCTCCGAGCTCATTGTACTGCGGCACTTTATTCTTTATTACTATGCTGCGTAACCTACAGCTAGTAACAAAACAACAATCCCAGGGACGCCGGAAAAATCGTTCCGTTCACAGAAAAAAATATTATAGTTAACAGTTTAATGATCGTAAAGCCTATGACACGCAGCGTACCGTATTTATTTCCTAATGCTACTCGTATGTCAGCTGCCTACTGTCACAGTCGCACAGATTAGAAAGCCTTCAATATCCAAAACAAACAGTCCCTTACCTAAGTTCTCAATCGGCTACGCCGTTCCTCGTAATTTTATTAACACATGATGAGCAAAACGTCACAATTATATACCAAAATCTAGCTATGACAGTAATTAATTCTCAACTCTCAATCTCTTCGTGCATCCACCCAGCTGATGCACAGCTGACGTGGACACGGTACATATAGTTAGCAGAGCACGCTGTTCTTAGCCTCTATGATATAACGCCAGATACTGGTGTATGATATTTATCTACATGTTGGCACAATTTACATAAAATATTCTTAATCAATTAATGAATCCAGATCATTCCTTTTTAAAACTTGTTAGGGTGTTCGTTGAAAATGCTCATTCTTTGTTCAAGCAACCGTACCGCAGTGCATTGTGGGTGGGACTAAAATAAGTACGTCATTGTGTGAAGACCCCCCGGCATCTCTGGGGTTCCTTTCCCATAACGTCCGTAACACGTGATTTCGACGGGTCTGGGGTGTCGGATGAAATACGCGATTACCCCTTTATAGTCTCCATGCTTTATTCCTTTTACAGACTCTGATACACGAAGACGTTGAGAAGTATGCATGCCAGTGAATTTTTAAAATAATAATAATGTTCTATTCAATGGACGTGGTCTCCCTCAGTTGCTTGAAGATCCGTGCGGGGAAGGTTGCCAAGGCAACAGCGCCGAATTATAACACTTTATAAGGCTTTACTCTGCAGTATCGTCATTTCGCTTTTCGACATTAACACGTCTGGCATGTTCCCTGTCTGAATGCCAGAAAAATCAAAATCGGCTTTGCCTTGGTGGGAAAATATTTTTTTTCACTCTAAAGAATTCAGCATTAGTCAAGAGGAGAATAAAATCTCACCTGTACGCTCATTCGGTCATTTACTAATGCCACCATATGAATTGAATGGTTTATGTCTTAATGAAAAACACGCACTGATTGACTAAGTTATAGTCATAGGTTATTCTGATCAAAAAGAATGACGTCGTGAGTCATCTGACCAATCCTAGTACTACATATATTTATGTTATAGTTTTGTGAATCTAAAGTATTTTTGTGAAGTATTTTATTTGATAAATAAAATAAAGAAAAAAGTCATTTCAGTTATATTTCAGTTCCAGCTGTTAAGATCTGATTGCAATGACATGGCCTACACAGACTGACTTTTCGGTTTCACGGAGTAAAAGTATGTCATATTTATATTTGTATTTATTTAGCAGAGCTGTTATCTCCACACATTTGCATTGTTCACAATATTCATAGTTCAGCACTGCAGTACTCTTTACCTTTGCAACTGCATAGGTACATTTTCATAAATTCAATACAGGTACTTACAGTTGGATATAACAGGAGTCCTCTCGGTACTGAACCTACAGTCATACAATAACGAAGTATGCTTTATTGTCTTTCCAAAACATGTTGTACATGAATGGAACAAAATGAGGTACTCAGTTCTGGTGTAGTAATGATAATAAAATAGAAACGAATGCAAACAACCATACAATGAATAAAATGAGGTATGATAATAATAATAATAATAATAATAATAATAATAATAATAAAAATAATAATAAATAGAATAATGGCATTAAGATAAGTAACATTAAAGAATATAACTATGGATATACAGTAAAGTGAGCAAGTGTGAGTGTAGAAGAGATTATTGAGGTCTGTGCACAATCAACTATATGAGTTACTGGTTGTCGAAGCAGTAACGTGTGTGTGCAAAATCACCGTAATCATCAGCACTGAGGTTAACTATCGCAGCAATGCCCTGACATGTAACGCTGATGAATAGCAGCGTTGTAACATGGGTGACAAATCAGGGAATTCACAGCCAAACTGCAGAAGTTAACAACTGCCGCAATGCCCTGGTGTGTGATATGATAGTAGTCCTACTAATAACTTTTACTGAGACTTAGAGTTTATCGGTCTCATGGCCTCTGGGAAAAAGCTGCTCCTCTGGAGTCTGGAGGTTCTGGTCCAGATGCTGCGTGGCCTCTTGCCCTGTAGAAGGACGTGCGGACTGAGGTACCAAGGCCAGTGTGCTTCAGCTACTCCAAGAATTACAGGCGTTGATGTCAACAGTAGGGAGGCACACATTGCCCAAAGTTCAGCATTTGTACCCTTTTCCTATTGTTGTCTCAAATTTTTCAGATGGACTTATGCATATATTCTATATTTTTGCAGGTATATTTTTTCAGCAGTTTAACGATTAACGATTCATAAAATAATTCAGGAACCATGTGAGTGATGCGGTCCATGCTGCTGGTCTTAGTGTTGCCCTCCTGTGACATGACTATTATAAGAAACGTTAAATGCTTACTTGATAATTTGCTACCATCTGCTGACTGTACGTGGGAATTACATGTCGGCTGAACGTGACTGGCTTCATTACACAAGGGAAGCGTTAAATCTGGGTGACAGCTGCAGGGACAGCTGTAGAAAACTTGCCAGTGAAATCTCAGGCCCCTCTGAGTTGCTGCTACTGACATGTCAGACCCCTCTGTGTGTGTGTCTGTGTTTGTGTGTGTGTGTGTGTGTGTGTGTGTGGGTGCCCTGCAATGGGTTGGCACCCCATGCTGGGTCGTTCCCTGCCTTGCACCTTTTCAATGAACTTGTCAAGTACATCTGGGACAGTAATAACCATGAGAGCGCTTAGTGATCGTAGCTCTTCACACTAGCAGAAAAGAAATTGGAATTAGGCTAATGGAAAATTAAAGACAAAAGGTGCAGCCTTTTGATAAGATTAATGGACACATTCTGTCCCCAGAAGGTGGTAGTGTTGTACATATCTGGGTTGGTGTGATCTGAATTTGTTAATGTTTATTTTATCAATCCATCTTCTAACCATTTATCCTTGTTGTGGGGGGGGGGGGGGGAAGGGGGCTGGAGCCGGACCCAGTCGCCAAAAGGCC
>JAODKF010000126.1:14773188-14785600 GCA_026779585.1 Mormyrus proboscirostris
GTTATTTCTGTGACCATTGTGAGTTTTTCTTTCATTGACTGAAGGGTACCAACAATTTTGTCCACGTGTGTAGCTATGGGATAGTGTGAATTCTGTTTTTGCAGTAGTAGCCCCTACAGACGCCCCCCCAGAATTCACAAACACAGGTCCAACTGGCGGGGAGGCCGCACCACTTGACCAGAACGGGTCACCGTTGGCTGGAAGGGTGGGGAGGTTGCGTGCCCAGCCTCCACGGGAGCAGTCCACTGCTTGTGCACCGGCACAGGGGGGAGTCCTGCTGGGGTGTCCACATCCAAATGGGCAGGCTTCAGATGGTCTACTGAAACCAGGTCCAGATTACCCCCAACCTCCAATGTGAAAAGTTTGTCTCCAGATTGCAGCACAGGGAACAGGCTATCATAAGGTGGTCGCAACGGGCTCTGATGAGCATCATGGCAGACAAAGACATGCTCAGCCTCGGCTAAACCCACAGGAGCATGAGCTCGAGGAACCCCATGCTGAGTTGTGGGCACTGTAATGAAGGCACCAACTAAGCCCTGCAGCACGGAGTGCTGGCATTCAGTGCACCAAGGGGCTGTGCTGGTGGGTAGGAAGTTCCCAGGCACATGCAGAGTCTGCCCGTAAACTAACTCAGCCGACGAGGACTGCAGGTCTTGCTTGAGAGATGTCCGGAGGCCCAACAGAACCCTGGAAAGCCTGTCCATCCAGCCACCATCCCGGAGGCAGGCCTGAAGAGCGGTTTTCACAAAGCGGTAGAAGCGCTCGCACAGCTCATTAGCCTGAGGATGGTGCGCAGTGGTGCAACATCTGGGCCACTGTAGTCCAGAGCTCAGAGGTGATATGTCGGACAGAAACCCATAACAGGACACCCAACTACCAATGAATGCTCTGGCCACATCGGCCGTGGCAGTAGATGACAATGGTATGGCTTCCGGCCACCGAGTGGACCTGTCCTCCACCGTAAGCAAGTTAGTGAAACCTTGGGAAGGGGGAGAGGCCCAATCAGGTCCACATGCATATAGTCAAAACGGTGCTTTGGCACCACAAAAGGAGCCAGCAGTGCCTTGGTATGCTGGTGCCCTTAGCACACTGACACTGAACAAAGGAGGCAGCCCAACTGTGGATGGCGCCAACTGTCCAGCACAGTAGGCCTAGCTAGACCAGTTGAGACATCACATAGGAGGGTGGTGCCACAATCATGGAAGGATATATCCGTCAGCTGCAGACTGGTGACCGCAGTACTATAGCCCTGCACCTCTGGGTCAACCCGCTGATCCGCTGCCAACTGGGCATAATCCACTCCCAAATGCGCAGTTCCCGACACTGCGCAGGAGAGACAGTCGGCAACCCAGTTAAGCTGGCCTGGCACATGTCAGATGTTGCTAGTGAACTCCAATATAAAGGAGAGCTGCCGCTGCTGACACGTGGACCAAGGCTCAGAAGTCTTAGCCATCGCAAAAATCAGGGGCTTGTGGTTGACAAAAGCATTGACAGGGAGGCTGCTATGAGGAATTGGAAGTGATACAAGCTAAAATACAGGCTAAGGCAGGGGTATTCAACTGAAATTTAGAGAAAACGTCTTGAAGCAAAGTTCCGGAAGATCATAATGTCTGTTTAGTGTGATGTATATTTAAGTAGCCTATTAGTTATATCAACAATGCATGTAATCAGTACCTGACTGTCAAATCAAGTTAATTCAGTACAATTCTTTTCCAGATGTCTGCCTACAAATGTAACAGTTCTTACCTTGTAAATAGTCTGCTTTTGTATTTAACCATGTAAATACACTTTTGATGTAGCTTATTTTAGGTTTATAATGGAATAATATAGATTTGCCATAAGATTTCCTGCGCGAGTATGAAATCGTGAGTGGCATGCCAGATGCTGAAAACGTGCAATTTTTGTTCCACCTGAGTTTATTTATAAAAGTAAATATACTTTAAATATGATTAAAGTATTAATATTACTTTATACAGTTGTTAAAAAGCGGAAACTTCCACGAACATGAATTAACCAATAAACTATTTATCCAACATATTATATAATATATACTGTGTTTGAAAACTTTTCCACTGTATGATTTCAGGACAGATCAGACATTCTGAGGTGGCTTTTTGGTCACTTTGCTGCTGCTATTAACACTAACGGCACATTAGTGCAGACAAAGGGCTGCATACGCTGAACTATGCTTTGCGGTTAAAGCCGTTTGATGTTCATTGGCGTGGGAAATGGTGCTTTTAGTGCTAAACCACTACCGAAAAGACTACAAACGGTGCACCGGATAAACTAGAAGCGTCACGTCAAGTTTTAAATTATAACTTTCTGTTTTGGCTATCGGTCCGGGTCTGTATGGGACAGCTTCTGGGTCCGGACCCGGACTGTGATCCGCCTGTTAGTGACTGCTGGGGTAAGGAGTTCACAGTGAAAGGTACTGTACTTCTGCTTGTGCGGCCTGAGCTGCCGGCTGAAAAAGGCAAGCGGTTGCCAGGCACCATCCACCCACTACTCATGCACAGCCCCCCTGCGTAGTCTGAGGAGTTGGTGGTGAGTGCAATTAGGGTATTGGGTGGGCCAGCATGGTGGCATTTACCAAAACAGACTTGGCAGGCAAAAAAGCCTGGATCTGCCCCCAGAGTCTCATAGAGCAGCTGCAGTAGTTGAGCAGCCTGTGGGATAAAGGGATGATAAAAGGTGACCATGCCCAGAAACTCCTGCAGGGCTCTAGCCATAGCAGGCTGCAGAAATGCAGAGATAGCCTCCACTTTGGCAGGCAGTGGGATCGCCCCATCTCCCGAGATGATGTGGCTAAGGAAATCGAAGGAGGACTAGCCAAACTGGCATTTTTGTGGGTTGATGATCAGCCCATGGGTGCTCAGACGCTGAATAAGGGTCTGAAGGTGCATCAAATGGTCAGCCCTGGAGTTACTGGCCAGCAGATTGTCATCCAGATGGATGAACAAGAAAGGCAGGTCCTTAAGGACACTGTCCATGAGCCTCTGGAAAGACTGGGGAGCATTTTTCAGCCCAAAGGGCATCCTCAGAAATTCAAAAAGCCCAAACGGGGTGATGACTGCAGTCACATAGCTTTGCCACCATATGCAGAGGGGAGGTCTAGGCGTTGTTGGAACGCCGAACAATGCCAAGGCACTCCAACATGTCAGAGTCAGCCTTAGCAATGGCTAATTTACCCACATCAAACATTGGGCTCAGGTATGGACCGGCGGCCCTGTGACCATGTGGTGTTCAGCACCATGCTTGGCTGTGACTGATGAAAAAGTGGGTCGAGTGAGGTCTGGGAATTCTTCAAGTAAGCAGGTAAAGGAGTCAGTTGCACTCAAAGCACTCAACAGCTGAAATGAACCAGCACTGCTACGCGAGCGTGGTACAGAATGGAAAGTTTTGGTATTAACTACTGTAGGAGCTGGTGTTTTACATACACATTATGTTTATGTTGTTAATGCACAAAAAATTATCACCAAGCAGGGGAGTGGACACTTTCGCCACCACAACATGTCCCCCGGAACCACTGGCCACCAAAACAGACTGCTGTGTCATATGTGCCAAAGGTATGGGTACTGCTCCCATTGGCCTTTCCTACAGGAGCGCAAATCCACCACTGATAAGGGGCAAAACATTGACTTGCGCACTCATGTCACTGGAGGCTAGTCACAGCATTTGTGACGAAAAGTAGGCCGCCAGCACAGCCGGTACTCATTAGCGTCAGCAAGGGACAGTGTACTTTCTAGCCTTAATACTGAACTGTGCATGGTAAAAACAGAGGTCTGCTTTGCTGCTGCACAGCCGAGACAGTAGCATCAGCCCATGGCGGGTAGCTATCTGAGTCTTGCGTATGCAACAAGCCGCCAGCCTACTGAGCTCCCGAAAGTCCTTAAGTGGGAGATTAGCCAGTGCCCCCCGCTCAGAGACTTTAAAGTGCCGTATTTATCCGTCTCAGGAGGGTTCTGCAGCAGGCTCACCACTCTAACAGAAGTGGAGCTGTTCAGCGTGGCAACGAGATAATAATACTTTGTTGCGTCCTCTTCAATACCGTGCAAGGTGAACTGAGCCTCCACCTGTGCAAACCAAACTGCTGCCTGGATGCACCATGACTCCAGGAGTTTGAGCTGAACTGCATTCACCGGCATGGTCGGAGTGAAAAACAAATGCGCCGGAATGCATGTCCGGGTCACTACTGTGGAGGAGTAACGTGGCAGAAAAGAGGAAAAGGAAACTAACACAAGTCGGGTGCCAAAAAAACAGGTACCTTTATTCCAACCTCACACTAATTTGACATTTGCAAACCTGTGCCAAAAAACCTCCTCAATCGGGCATGCGCAGCCACCCTTCGCTCATGTGCATGAGAATAGGTAAAGGACAGTGTGAATTCTGTCTGTTCAGTAGTAGCCCCTACAATTGGCAGAGCCTTGTACCCTCAAAGGTACAACTTGGTACTTATTTTATGATAGTTCAAGGTAGACTACTACAACAGGGGATACAAGTAAGCCATGGCCACCCTCTACAACAATGACCACTACAACACAGTAGCTGCTGGATCTTCCAGCCAGACTAAGCCCTCAGATTTAAATGGGCAAAGGGCAGGGCAATCGATGAGCACAGCAGGTCAGCCTCATAACAGTACTGCTGGACGTTTCCATTTGACTATATATTCCATGCTTTCACTGTAAAGGCAAGGTCAAACCTAACAAAAGAAATGTACCATTCTCCAAAAGATAAAATTGTGGTTGTGGTTGTTGTTGTTCTCACAGTGATCTGTTGAATATGAATTATACTGCTAGATAAATGTGGTTGTGTAACAATTTTTAATGTAATTTTTGTACATTTATTTCAATTTGTTCATGCCATGTTCGCTGTCTTAAGTTTGTTATGGAGTTTATTGCAGAATTGCAGACAAAGCATACAAACCTTTCTGTAATTTAGAGCCAAGAGATCTATGTAACCTATTCTTAAAAAAGCCACACTTTGACATAATCTGGGATGTTCATGTTATATTACATCAGCAGCACACTTTGTATATGAAGAAAAATACACATTTGGGCAGACACAATGTCAGCAGAATGAGACCTCTTCTTTAAACAACATCAAAGTACAGCGCATAGCATGCAATGCTTGCTGTGTCAACACCAGCTTATCAGTCTGCTGCAGAAATACAGAAAAGGCTGTACATTTAGAAACAGATTGTGTGTCAATGTCAATATGACTGAAAAATGACAGAGTACAAGAGCAACAGAAGGCAAATAAAGAACAGCAAATGTGCTGAAGTAAAAGCGATGAAATATAGAAGCCGAGTAACACACACATACAGACACACACACCTGAGAGAGGTCAGAGAAAATGGCCAGACTCGTTAAAGCTGACAGGAAGACCACAAGTACAAAAACAACAGCTCAGTACTACAATAGTGCACAGTTTCTGAATGCAACAATTTGTCTACCCTTAATACAGTTCTGGGGTTATGCTTAGTGATATGTTGGTGTACCAATCCAAGTAAGAGTAGTAATGTAGTTACCACATCTAAATGTAGCTGTGGTAACATCTTTGTCAGAAGAATGTAAGGAATGAAGTGGAACTAAAGGAAGAAGTATATTTACGACGTCTAAGAATAGCACAGGGAGACTTGCTGAGTAAAAGCTGGAGACAGTATAATGGGCTCCATTATCTTAGTAGGGTTTTAAAAATCCAGAGAAATGGAGATGATTGAGGTCACACAAAAATTAGGTGCTATTTATACTCTCATTTAATGAAGTTAGCTTGATTGCTTCAAAGTTTTTAGTGAGTCACATCATGTTCTGACAGCTGATCTCTATGGGAGCGCAATTTCCGTTGTTCTTCACTGTTATAACAAACCTTACATGCAATGACTTCATCCTAGTCTCACTCCACTCTCCCACGTAACCATCAGGACCCAGATATTCAGATGCAGGGTCAGAGGAATGCTCTCCCACTTCCATTTTTGTTTAGTGCACTATCAAGTGCATTTCTCAGTCTCATGCTGTACCAGATACTGCCCCATAGTGGTAAGATCTAACTCATATTTAATAAGATTTAGGACTGTACTCTTAACAATACCACTTTTTAATCTTATTTGCGGCAAGTAACATTGATAAGTTGATGTATAAAACGAACTTCAATTTGTCAATTGATCAATATAGTCATTCATGAGTAGTCGCTCATATTTATACAGGGATTAGGAATGACCATTTACTAGCATATGCTGTATTTTACTGTAAAATCTGTTTCCATGTATGTAATTTAATATTAATAAATATGAATATTAATACATTTGTTAATATTACAATAGCAACATTTTCGCAAACATAAATAATGGGCCGTGTCGTAGCATGACTTGACATATTTAGTACAGTGAGAAGCGTACTGAAAAGGCTTAACTCTAGGATTTGTGGGCTTTTCCACAGAGCGGGATTTCTCAGTTAGCTGGTTAACTTATGTTAGAAGTCATGATTGTCCAGTAGGAGTTTAAGTAAGGAGCATTCCTATTGGACAATTATGACTTCTAGCTTAAGTTAACCCAGCAAACTTATATCTTGCTTTGTGGAACAGCCCCCTTGATCTGACCTCATGCATTAGATAAAGGAACCAAAGAGAAACAAAGCATGTTCATGAAATAATGTATGCAAATGCCTTTATAATGAAAACTCGAGTGAGCCATTTAAGAGGAGGATACCATGCTGTGTAGCGATATTTTCCTACACATTTTTTATTCGATGGAAAAGGTGAAAAATAGAAAGTGTTTCTGTCTGTAGCCATGCAGGAGCATGTCTGTCTGTTTGTATTATCTGTCTGTAGCCATGCAGGAGCACGTCTGTCTGTTTGTAGTACCTGTCTGTAGCCATGCAGGAGCACGTCTGTCTGTTTGTAGTACCTGTCTGTAGCCATGCAGGAGCATGTCTGTCTGTTTGTAGTACCTGTCTGTAGCCATGCAGGAGCACGTCTGTCTGTTTGTAGCACCCCATTATGCTGACACAGACTTAAAAGGGAAGGATCAAATCCCAGGGAGGCTTCTGCTGCAGTACTCCTGAGCACATGGACTTAACCTGCACGTCTTAAAAGAAAAATATCCATATGTATGAAGGTCCAAAGCTTGTAAGTCAGCCAACTTATATGTTATGGCTAATAATTTATTTACACCCAAGGCAAACGCACAATTGTGTATAGCGTGTCTGTGGCACTTTTAAACATTGCCTTCGTTCAGGTAATGAAAACGCAACGTGAGAGAGAACAATACAAACTTGATACATGAATGAATGAGGATGCCTTCTGGGGATACATAATTGATATATGGATGAATAAATGATGACAGGATTAGTGGCAGAACATGCCATATGGGCTTTTCCTCACTCTTTTCTTGGAGGCTCTGCATTATCCAGCAATGATTTTTAAGAAAACAAGGTTTATTTGTTAATTTTTGAGAACAGCATTTTTTTTTATATCCAAAGTCAAAGCAACTGTTTCGTTTCCGTTCCCCTCCCTTGTTGGGTTCAACCATCTCCAATCTCAAACAAACGCCGCATTGTTACCTTCAATGCCAGCCTGGTGTGTTTTTGTTCGGCCAGCCTGCCCAGAAGTCTTACATATTACAGTAAAATACAAACGATTATGAAACTGTAATCAGGTTTTTAGGTGTCAGATATCAGTGTGGTACTGTAAGCTGCATATCACTCAAAACAAATCAAATGTAGATCACACAAGGCATATTCAGGGACAAAGAAAATACATAAACCATCTAAATCCATACAGTAATTAAAGTATTTGTACTTTCAAAATGAATCACAATTAATTTATTTATATGGTATGCTAACATTTTATTGTTATTAAAATACACTGTTTTGTTTGATTACACATTGTGTTTCATTATATTTCAATACACTGAACATTTTAGACATACTTTACGTCACCTTCAGTAAATATTGTGACTCGGAAATATAAGTCATCTATTTATTGATTCTATCAAACCTCACATTTCCTTACATTCAGAAAGTGCCCAAAATAAAAATGGAAAAAAATGTAAGACAAATAATCATAAAAACAAGCTAACTACAATCAAATTTAAAACAAATACCATCTTAAAGAATGATCGCAAATAACAGCAGACATGCAATTCCACTGGGCAAAAAACATGAAGAACCAAATTACATTTTGCTTAATAAAACACACAAAAATAAATATTTATTCTATCACCAGCTGAAACAGGATTTTAAGCTTCTATACTTTAGCACATATATACATTGATTAATATGACTAAACTGGTAGTTAGCAATTTCTGGAAAAATTGGCTACAGTTATGACATTAAAATGTTCCTCTGCTGAGATTATTAGCATATGGAACACCATTTGTTATATTTAATTAACTTTTTTTTTTTGAAGAAAAATGACGTGTGGCCGCTAGATTATGTCTTTCTGCACCTCTTGACCGTACCTTAGAAAATCTTAAATACTGTCATTTCATTCACCAGAAATGAACAGCACCACCATGTGGACATTATGAATATCAGCAACACATTGTAAAATCAAATCTAGAACAATGATAGAAAGCAGGCTTAAATCATTTCTGACATGGAAGTGCAGAACTCTCCATTTTCCCTTGCTCAACATTCCCAAAGCCATTCCTCAATACCATTATAGACTTTTAATTAAATCATGGGCTTTGACAGAATTCCATTATTGAGCAAAACCAAATAGGGTCACAAGGGGGCCCCACTGCAGATGATGGAGAGCAGGCCCATCAGCACAATTCCATTATTCATCGGTGTTATCTGCTATTAAACTCTGACACATAGCTGGCAACTTTTTAATTCAGAATGTAATTGAATAAAGGACTGTAAAATGAGGATGAGAAACACACGGTTGTGCATTTTAACTAAGCAGAGCAAGAAGCAAATTTTAATAATGCCATAGGACTAATTTCCAGTTAAGCTCGTAATGATTACTTGATTCCCAATTAAACCTTAATAACAATAATAATCCCTTAGTGATAATCCCTTTAAACATAATTTGATCTTGAGTCGATGCATTGAAATCTGTGGCTTAATACAGTTTTTAATTGCATTTGTGTCAGCTAAATCACTACATACAGCAATAAAAAGCAATATACCGTTAGGGATATGCTGGAATAATCAGACCACTGGGCCGCTTTGTTCTGGCCTTCTTAGGGGAAGCGAAGCCCCAGTGAGAGTGGGCAAACGGCAATGGGTCAGACGGTGGGCATTTTTCTGTCTTAGAATGTCAGGTCTTGTGATTCCAGCCGGGGAGACACTACAGCTATTCTCTGTCTCATGTCCGAAGGAGAAGATGATGGAAAGGCGGACAATCACTCCCTGAGCTCAGAGGGCCTCCATTTTTGCTCCCTGGGACACCCAGCATCCCTCCTAAGGCCTGCTGACCTTTGACTCCTCTGGGCATCGCTGGGGCAGGTGCAGTGCAATGTCCAGCAGGTTCTGCTTCTCCTCAGTGATCTCCCTGACACTGTGCTCCACCTGCTCCAGCTGGGCCCGCTGCTCACTGGCCGCGTCACGCAGGGCCTGGATCTTCACGCCCAGCGCTGGGCTCTCCATGGTGTGCCTCAGGATGCCCAGCCGGATGGCCGTCTCGTTTAAAATGACGTCAAACTTCTGGATGGTGTCATTCTCTTCAGCTTGGGGGGGTGCAGAGCGAATGTGACCAGTGATATCATAAATCTTACACCTTTCAAATTCTGACTTGGTCACAGCCAGTACGGAATAGCAAACCCTCTTAACACATAGGATCCATTAAGAAACGGCAGAGCAACATTTGAAAATGCCAATAAAGTCTGGCTTCCTCACCGATTTTCTGCAGCAGGTCAGTCAGCATTTGTGTGTGTGTTTCCAGCTGTGCTTTTGCAGATTCAATGGCTGCTTTCATGTCGCCCTCAATACCTTCAATCTGATATTAGAAAATTAATATGCAGTAAAAGTACCAAAACTCATTGCAGCTATTCAAATTCAGTCGATCATTATCATTTAAGACTAGGGCAAAAGTTATTTGTTCTTTTTTCCTCCGTCATTGACAATGTTTTTAAAACTGTCTTGTGAAAAAGAACGAAATTAAACAAAAATGTAAGACACAGTTAACTACAGAAGCCCAGAGAGGACATGTGTCATCAGCAGCATTTATTCTTCCCGTTATATCGAGATCACAACTTATTTTTCTTGTCATTCTGAGATAACAGCTTCTTCGCCTGTGATCTTGTGACAGGTTTAGCAGCGTAGCTAGCTATACATCATCATCGTGGACCAATGATTTTACTTTTGGACTGTCACAAGCAGAAATAGCAGTAGATCTGTCAGTGCTACACAATCATCACATTAGTGTTCGTCACTTGAGGAAAAAAAAGAGGACAATTAAATCACAGCTTTGAACTGATTTTCTAATAAAAGAAAACATTACAATGAGATAATGCCGAGCTGTTAAAGAATTCTAACCTTTGATCCGTAATTGAGAGGAAATAATCACAGCAGAGTGCTTGGTAGCCTAATGATTGCTACTCACTAGATATAGTGATTAACATCAGTAATGGACAAAAACAATACACTCTTAGTAAGATTGAACTGGGGGGGCGTCCCCCCAATATTTAATTTGGCTTCATTTGTCCCCCAATAAACTGGCCTTTGTATTTAAATGATTAATAATGATTTACATTAACTACACTATGCATTTGTAGAACATTCATAAGCAGCATGTAAGTGTACATTAACATCCTATCTTACCTTAGCCGCTTTAATATACATTAATAACAAACTTCACATCATAATAACAAACATGTAGCTGTTAAGCTATGTTAGAATGTTAAGGTACACATACATGCTGCTTATGAATCTTCATTCTATTAATGCATTATGAAGGTGCACTGAATGTTCTATGAATGCATTATAAATGCATATGAATGTGCACTGTATGTTCTATCAATGCATTATAAAGGTATTATGCAGGTTAATGTAAATTATGCAGTTAATGTAAGGTGTTACCAAATAAATAAGTAGTGTCGTCCTCAAACTCTCTCCTACGCCATTGGTGTGGTTCAAACGGGAAATTTATTCAACAGCATTGTCCTGTGTGCAGATGCTGGCATGCACAGAGTGAGTGACAGGCATCTACTTCAGGAAAACAAAACATATAAGTTGTGATGTTGAGATAACTTTTGATATGTTGAGATCACAAAAAAAATATCCTGTTATCTTGAGATACCAGGAAGAAAAAAATATGTGTCCTCTCTGGACATCCATAGTTCATACTCAAAATATTGAACTCAGGAGACTTTAAGAACTTTCTGTACATTTGGCTTCTAATAAACTGGCTATAGTATTTACCTCACTGGAATCTTCCATATGGATCTGTGCAGCTCTGTTCTCCTGGATCCCCAGCTGCAGTAAAACCGTGTCCACAGAGGAGCTCAGCTGCGCAGAGGAACTTCTTGTGCGCTTCGTCTTGTGCAGCAAATCCTTGGCGTCCTACACTCAAAGGAAACAACATTCATCACAGCACACCAGTGACGATCAAAGTAGTGTGTATGAGGTTCAGCATACTGTACTGTATTGGATTAATCATCGTAACTAGAGATTACACAATATGCCTTCTGCCCATCCTGATACCAATATTAATAAAAGAGTATCTGCCGATGCCAATACCAATCCAATATTTTTTCCTCTTTATCAGCCACTAAACATTAAATGAGATATTTGTATCAATACATGTCAGTTAACATGGCAGATTATCTGCATTTGGTGTTGTAGCAGCATTGTTTGCGTACGCTAAGAAAGGGAAAATGTCATGGTCATGTTGCTCAAACAAAAGCTACATGCCACTACACTACAGGAAGAAATCCAGGGCCAACATGATTTACACATGATTTTATGCTTTTATGTTTTATTCAGTAACAACTTCCACAAAAATCAATAGAAATTGTGCAAATCTGTTGCCAAAAAACAATAAAAAAATCAATCATTGAAATATTACCACATACCCCAACTAACCATTTCTAGTCAAAAAGTACACGTCGCCAAAACAAAATATACAAAGTGCAGATATAAATCTTTTAAGCATTAATCATCCAAACTTTTGAAAGAATACAAGTCTGAAGAGAGCTATTATGTATAAATGTTACTATATTCAGACTTCAGAAAAATTAGCCCTGGCCTTACATACATTACACTCTGCAGCTGTTTTCTTCCTTTGGCGTAAAGTACAGTAACTGCATTTCCACAAAGCTGACTTGACCACTGCAGCCACATGCATCGCTGAGCACCAAGCATCACGTGTTCCTCACTTCCGTTTGCGGCATGTCGCACTAAGGCTACAAGCACCTTCGCGACTTTTCAGGTTAGACCATCTCTGATAGAAAATCGAATCAAGGTCTGCC
>JAODKF010000126.1:14792985-14809044 GCA_026779585.1 Mormyrus proboscirostris
TTTTCAGGCACACAGCACCCTAGCTTTCCCTATAACGTGTTACTGCAAAACAGTTGGTGAAAAACAGGTTCTCTGAAAAAGCTGAGGTGCATTTCCGATGACGATGGAATACAGCTCCCTGCCACTGGAATGCAGGGTACAGACAGATTTCATTTACTTCATGCAGCTTAGCAATTTATGTTGGATCTGTATGGAAGACAATACTTAGACAATAGACTGACAACAAGTTATGGAAACAGGGAAGCTGGAAACTAAGATGGACACAATCAAAGAAATGTCAGTCAAAAGACTTAAGGGGTATAAGATCTGAAAGTGGCTTAAAGGTTTCAAATTCAGAAATTATCTGAAGATTTTTTTTATCCATCAATAGTAGGTTTTTCAACAATGTTTTATTGTGCATGACAGCACTGTCTGATACAAAAACAAACTGCACTAATAAAATGCACATCGAATGCGTTTTTCACAGCACTTTCTACCACTGAGGGTAATCTGCTAGAACAAAATTGCCCAAAATTGATTGTCTTTGCAAAGCAAATAAAATATGCATAACATAATTACATTTCGTATCTGTAGATTTCTCTGTGACAGAATAATCTCATTACAGTTTAGGCCTGCCTGCACTGTAGACTAAACAGTTATTGTGAATCTGATTCTGCCATCACTCCTCCTGTTACACCATGCGTTCTCTCCAAAAGCTGCAAATATATCTATTATTTTATTGAAGAGTAGTAAGGCAACCCACTATAGTATCTAAGAAGACCTTGGACATGCGGAACATGAGGAGAACATAGAATCTCCACACCAAAGAATGTGGGCACGAATCAAACGCACAACCCTGCAGGTGGTGGGCAGTAATGCTATAATAAATCGATTAAATACGTAAACTACAGCTATCTGTCCAGGTTATATAGCACATTAACCGAATGGCAGAATTCACTAACGCTGTTTCATGTAAGCAACGAATAGACTGTAACTGGATACAGATTGTGCAATGAAATTTTCACATTAGATGGACAATGCTTT
Organism: Mormyrus proboscirostris; assembly: GCA_026779585.1. NCBI lineage: Eukaryota > Metazoa > Chordata > Actinopteri > Osteoglossiformes > Mormyridae > Mormyrus > Mormyrus proboscirostris. The sequence goes on from JAODKF010000126.1 coordinate 14,794,009, forward strand.
TCATCTGAAAGGGTACTGATGTGAACTTAACAAGACCAATTCTATTGGCTATTTTCCATTCACCCCTTTTCAATAAGCACAGATCATTCTAAATTTGTAACTGACTAAAGCCTCTTTCCGTGTCACACAAGGACAATCTACAATCATCATTTGCAGTTTGAGCATCACTGCATCTACTAGCAAATTTGCAGCTGCAACAGGTAATCAGGATGATTTCCTTCCTGTTTGACTCGAACTGTAAATGACTTCAAAAAGCAGAAACTGTCAGCATGCAGAGACATTTCTCTGACATCTAATCACTGGATTGTTTTAAAGGTCATCATCATGAAAGATGAACAATGCATACGTATTTTATAGAAAATCAAATTGCTTTTTTAGATTAGAATGTAAGGAGGGGCCCTTATGGAGGTCTCATTTTAACTAATCATTCTGTTCACCTGGGTAAATGTTTAAAAATGTCTATTGAACCAAAATACGAGAGAATGGGACTATGACAGGAAAAACACTTAATAATGTAATAAACCTGCTGTAATCTTACTGGACAAGAGTGTGCTGCAAAAATTAATTCTTTGCTAGTCTATGCATTAGAGATAATTTTGCACATCACGTAAACAATGCATGCTGTTCTGTGACTATGAGGAACCAGCAGCCTCTTTCTGCGCTGTAGTTTATTGATGTGTGCTTTGATTAGAATTAATAAAGTGTTGCATTATTCAGAGATGGAATTAGATGTCAGGGGATTCTTACAGTTTGCCAGGTAGTCTGTGTGCTTTTCAGGCTTTTATCTATGTCGGCCTGTTATGCAGAGCTGCATGTGTCCTGCCCCGCTCGTCCGCTCCTTCCATGTGCCACGCCCCCTCATTAACCCCGTGTGGATTCCCCATGTTTACCAGCTGTTTCTGATTGTTGTCATTAGTCCAGTGTATTTAGTCCGCGTTTGTTTCCCGAGTCCGGACATTGTACTGTCCGTCTGCGTGTTGCTTTCCTTCCTTATGATTAAACCCCGTATTCCCCGACTTGACGTCTCTGCTCATGCTTTGGATTACTGCATGGCACGTGTCTGGGTGGAAGCAGTTATAAAGCTGAATTCGCATTACAGGGATCCCCGGTAAAATGACTTGAAGTGCTCTCATGTTTTGTGTTTTTACTTCTGAGATATCAGGGATATGACCCATGGAATTACTTTTGTCTATTAAATCTGAGCAAACGGGTGGACTTACCATTTTGTCCAAGGTTTGCGCTGCCTGCCTCAGCTGCTTGAGTGCTCCACTGACCGTGGTGGCGGAGATGATGAGAGCCCTACATGACCTGTGTGGGACCTCTTTTTCTTCCTCCTCCACCAAGCCACGGCTGCAGTTCATCGCAGTTCCAATGTTGCGCAGCTGGAGCTCCAAGAGCTGTGCAAAGGTCTCTAGCTGCTTGAACTGACTAACAAAGCCCTCCTTGGCATCTGTAAATAACAAAAGGAAGGAAAAGTTGTGCCATGAAACCATCACGTGATTGGTTAGTGGTCACTGTTATTTTAGGTGCGTTAAGTTGCCACCTCCTGTTGCCATGAGATTTCTTTGAGTAGGATTTGGGACATTACACTGTCATTGTTCATGCTAATGATAAACATTCTCTAATTGCAGCTATCAGGATTAGCCATTTGTATCTATATGCAAACAAAATAAAGTCATTGTGTGTTGACTGCTGGTATCTGGTCTCCTGAGTATGGCTTTATATGTGACTTGCCCTAGATTGTAAACTGGATCAGACACTTCAGTACCAGCGCAGTATCAGAGCTAGCTTAGCTTCAGAATAGCTCTCCCTAATATTGAGATGCTGCTGATGTGCCTGGTTATCTGTAACAGGGGTTTTACATTAGGGTTGCAGGGAAGCAGATCTGCAGGAGCGCGGCTGCCCTGACCTACAGACTAATACACCAAAACCCTAAAATGTATTGAAAGCTTTACATTTTCCTCAGGAAGCTATAAAAGTAGTTCAGTACACAGACAGTTTAATGTTAAAATGCAATAAAAAGTTGTACAGTCAGGACCCGAGGAGGGCTTTGCAGAACGCGACCATCCAGGCAGCGTGGTTCAGTCAGGACCCAGGGGGACTTAGCAGAACGCGACCATCCAGGCAGCGTTGTACAGTCAGGACCTGAGGAGGGCTTAGCAGAACCAGGCAGCATTGTACAGTCAGGACCTGAGGAGGGCTTAGCAGAACGCGACCATCCAGGCAGCGTGGTTCAGTCAGGACCCAGGGGGACTTAGTAGAACACGGCCATCCAGACAGCGTGGTACAATCAGGACCCGAGGAGGGCTTAGCAGAACGCGGCCATCCAGGCAGCGTGATACAGTCAGGACCCGAGGAGGGCTTAGCAGAACGCGGCCATCCAGGCAGCGTGATACAGTCAGGACCTGAGGAGGGCTTAGCAGAATGTGGCCAACCAGGCAGCGTGGTACAATCAGGACCTGAGGAGGGCTTAGCAGAACGCGCCCAACCAGGCAGCGCTGTACAGTCAGGACCTGAGGAGGGCTTAGCAGAACGCGGCCATACAGGCAGTGTGGTACAGTCAGGACCCGAGGAAGGCTTAGCAGAACGTGGCCAACCAGGCAGCGTTGTACAGTCAGGACCTGAGGAGGGCTTAGCAGAACCAGGCAGCATTGTACAGTCAGGACCTGAGGAGGGCTTAGCAGAACGTGGCCAACCAGGTAGCATTGTACAGTGAGGACCTGAGGAGGGCTTAGCAGAACGAGCCCATCCAGGCAGCGTGGTACAGTCAGGACCTGAGGAGGGCTTAGCAGAACACGGCCATCCAGGCAGCGTGATACAGTCAGGACCTAAGGAGGACTTAACAGAACGCGGCCATCCAGGCAGCGTGATACAGTCAGGACCTGAGGAGGGCTTAGCAGAACGAGGCTATCTAGGCAGCGTGGAACAGCCAGGACCTGAGGAGGGCTTAGCAGAACGCGGCCAACCAGGCAGCGCTGTACAGTCAGGACCTGAGGAGGGCTTAGCAGAACGTGGCCAACCAGGCAGCGTTGTACAGTCAGGACCTGAAGAGGGCTTAGCAGAACGTGGCCAACCAGGCAGCGTGATACAGTCAGGACCTGAGGAGGGCTTAGCAGAACGCGGCCAACCAGGCAGCGCTGTACAGTCAGGACCTGAGGAGGGCTTAGCAGAACGCGGCCATCCAGACAGCGCTGTACAGTCAGGACCTGAGGAGGGCTTAGCAGAATGCGGCCATCCAGGGAGGGATCAGCGGTGTCACCTTGGACTGCGAGGAGCTCCATGATCATATTGGGTAGCGCATCCTCTCCTTGCACAAACTGGTACTGAAGAGCCCGTCGGTTCCCACAGTTGTAGCGTGACAGCAGCTTCTCCAGGTCTTGCAGCCTTTCCTTCAGTTTCTTGGCCTGATGGTGTCAACACCAGGTAGCCAAGGGTCAATGAGCAGCACCAGAAGGTTTCAGTGTGACTATGGTTAGTTACTCTAGTCCTAGTAGGTGAGTAGATGAGCATCTTTTTATAAATGTTTTGCTACCAAACATTGCTTTATTTATCACTAGCTATTTATTTATTTGGGGGAAGCTGATGCGCTTTCCTTCTGCAAGCTATTTGATTTCTTTGGTGCTGCTGGTTCAGTGTGATTTGCCAAAAACTGAGGAATCATTATTCAATCCAAGTAATGACTGCTGTCAAGGCAGAGCATCAAAGTGAATGCTTTTAAGCATGTAGCATACTAATGACTTATTTTCAGCTTGACATCTACAACACTCCTGTCATTAATGAGACAATTCACTATGAAAAACTGCCATTAATAATGATCGACTATGCTTCTCATTAATGGCTGAGCAGAGACTTCAAAGTAATTAGACACCCTGAATCAAATTCATCCACTATGGCGGTTAAATTAGTCATCAAAGTAATTATGACTTAGTCGAGTAGTGCACTATGATGGGATTTGCACTGCAAAAGACATGTCCTCCATGAAATATGTTGTTGACAACACTGCAATAAGTGATTAGCTGCTGTCTCACATGCCTGTAGACCACATGCCTGTGGACCACCTTTTATGCATGTGTCACTGTTTGTCTGCAAGCCCCCTCCATGTGATCATCACCTGGTCCCTGACAAGGCTGTAGCAAATGGGACACTCTTCACACTGATGAGTGGCTCTGTTGTGGAAGTAGTTGGGCTCACACTGGTCACACTTGTAGCCCATGAATCCTTCTCGACAGCTGCAGGTCCCGTTGTTGTAGCACTGCATGGTGACTGAGCCCATGGGGTAACAGTTACATGCTGTACAAAAGAAGCGAAGACAGTATTAGTCAGTAGGTTCCTCCATTTTTCCCTTTGCCTGACCCATTACTGTACAGGGTAATCGTGGCAGCCTAGGGCTTCCCTCAGGAGAGCACCGGGCATCAGATAAAAGGGACACTGGGTGAGATGGCAGGGCGTCAAAAGGCATACAGTTACAGTTACAGTTACTCGCACACTCTGGGCATCAGATAAAAGGCACACTGGGTAAGATGGCAGGGTGTCAGAAGGCATACAGTTACAGTTACAGTTACTCGCACACTCTGGGAATCAGATAAAAGGCACACTGGGTAAGATGGCAGGGTGTCAGAAGGCATACAGTTACAGTTACAGTTACTCGCACACTCTGGGCATCAGATAAAAGGCACACTGGGTGTGATGGCAGGGTGTCAGAGGGCATACAGTTACAGTTACTCGCATACTCTGGGCATCAGATAAAAGGCACACTGGGTGAGATGGCAGGGTGTCAAAGGCATACAGTTACTGTTACAGTTATTTATTTAACAAATGCTTCTGCCTAAAGTGAAATGCCAGTGAGGAAAGTTGGAGTGTATCCCATCCCCTTGGAGCCACTGGGGTTAAGGGCCTTGTTGAAGGGCCTAGTCGAGATTCATACCCCAGGCCAGGAGGTGTAAGGCCCAGTTGCTACTAGCCCAGCCACTCACAATAAATCCGTCCCGAACTGAACATTATATAGCACATTATACCTGCTTACAGCTGACATAACGAGTGGAGTTTTAACTAAAATGTGGGAATGAAGTTTTTACACATCCCCTAAGAAGTCAGACCTATGCAGGGTGCATAAAAATAGCTGAAAATTCATTCCACACTAGCATGAGCGGTTAGCATCATCCGTCCCACTCCACCTCCCCCGATGCTGCGCAGCCCCCGGGGACCTTATAAAAATGGCAGCTTCGATTTCCTTCAAGCCAAAGAATGAGCTCACTGCAGCTCAGATTAGGATCCTAGCACCACAGTTACCCTCACCCCAGATCTCTACACTTCAGCCAACTGCATATGAATATATTATTAAGTAGCTCAGTATTGGACAAGATGGTAGGATTATTATTATTTAGGTGCATAGCAAATTCAAGGCAAATTCCAATATTTACACTTTACCCTTTTTATAAAACTGAATATTTACCAAAGAGTTACTGAAGGATTTTGCTCAAAGCTCTGGACACGGCTTCCAAGGTCATTGTTACGTTTATATGTGTTTCCCGCCACCTTGTACCCATGCACATCCTATACCTCGCAGGTGGTTGAACGTAAGCTTTTTGTACCTCTGCATCCCATCGTGGAGAGCCCGAAGAATCCTGTCCGGCAGGAATCGCATGACAGGCCCTCCACCCCAGGCCGACACACACACTGCCCTGTGATTGGGTGGCATGCTGCAGAGGAAGAACCAGTTGGGCTGCATGTACATCTGGGGACAAACAGACAAAATGAGGCCCGATTGGCTAAAAGAGTAATACAGGTATGTAGACCAAATGATACAGGATGTGAAACCTGTGCTGACTGAATGCTCTTTCTCGATGTCATTAATCTCAGCTTTCGGTCTTCCACTCACGGTTACTCACCGCTCACACCCTACGCCAGGCTTCAGATTGAAGTACCCCATCTGACAGTATGTGCAGTCCCTGCCGCTGACGTGATCCAGACAGAGACACTGGCCCGTAGAGGGGTGGCAGTTCTCGGGGGAGCCAGCAGTGCCCTCAGGGTTACAGCGACAAGCTGCATGACAGGAGACCACGAGAAATGCACTGGAGGGATTCATTTCTCTTACCGAATGCCCTCTTTAACAGGAGAGTGACATGGTACCATCAGTCCGCCATAACAGCAATGTAGTCAAGCCTGGAGCCTATACTGCGAAGTACAGGGCATTAGGCAGGGGACACAGAGACTAGGATACCCATCCATCCATCCATCCATCCATCCATCCATCTAGATCAGGGGTGCCCAACTCCAGTCCTGGAGGGTCGGAGCCCTGTGTAGCTTAGGTCTTTCCCTGTTCCACCATAAATGATTCAGCTCAAGAGCTGTGTGGTAATTAGCACAAGGAGTTGAATCAGGTGTGTTGAATCCCAAAAATGTGCAGGGCTCTGGCCCCCCAGGACTGGAGTTGGGCCCCCCTGATCTAGGTGATGAAACAGAAAAAAACTTCTACTTTCACAAAATGTGATCTGAAATCAAAAAAATTGGGACAAGTTGAAGCTTTTCAGGAGTCTAAACTGCCATTCCAAGCTAAACATGCCAGATACAGCGGAATTTCCATAAGAAGCAAAGAACAGAGATCTATATAAAGTGTCCACTTGAGTACATAGTTCTACCAAGCAAGAAACATAATATGAGGAATCAGAGCAACACATGGCAAGCAGAAGTTCAGTCTACAGACACTAAACACACACCACCGTGAAGGAGCTCAGCCTACAGACACTAAACACACACCACCGTGAAGGAACTCAGCTACAGACACTAAACACACACCACCATGAAGGAGCTCAGCCTACAGACACTAAACACACACCACCGTGAAGGAGCTCAGCCTACAGTCACTAAGCACACACCACCGTGAAGGAGCTCAGCTACAGACACTAAACACACACCACCGTGAAGGAGCTCAGCCTACAGACACTAAACACACACCACCGTGAAGGAGCTCAGCCTACAGACACTAAACACACACCACCGTGAAGGAACTCAGCTACAGACACTAAACACACACCACCATGAAGGAGCTCAGCCTACAGACACTAAACACACACCACCGTGAAGGAGCTCAGCCTACAGTCACTAAGCACACACCACCGTGAAGGAGCTCAGCTACAGACACTAAACACACACCACCGTGAAGGAGCTCAGCCTACAGACACTAAACACACACCACCGTGAAGGAGCTCAGCCTACAGACACTAAACACACACCACCGTGATGGAGTTCAGCTCAGCACACTGGGCATCTTGCAGAGTGCTGACCCTCTTTCAATAACAAAGTGAAAGAGAGCCATTGAATAAGCAAAAATTAAACAAGATACAAAATATCCATCCATCCATCAAACTTCTTACTCATGACCAGTTGGAAAATAGTTTTTTTGGTACATAAAAAGGGTAAAGCTGGCCAATAAGGCAAGACCTGCTCATCTTTGTATTTTATTATGATGATATACTGTATGTATTACTCTGAGGGTGATGCCATTCACATGAAACCAAACAGAAAGATGTGCAGCACCTGCAGTCACATAAATCAGCCTTTCTCACATCTAAGTGCTCCGCATGGACTTGCTGTGGCCCAGCTCCATGGGAAAAGGTCACGAAGGAAGCCTGTGAGAGTGGCTTTGTGGGCCAGCGTTCGCTCACAGAGCTGTGCTGGCTCTGATATATTCCTGAGTAAATCCATGAGTCTGGGCTGCTCTGTGCCAATCTGGCTGTTCTCCTTCGGGTGAGACACGACGCAGGCCCGAAGGGAGGCGGGGCCACGTCATGCCTTACAGCATTCATCCTGAAGTGACCCTCCCAGCCTACTGTGATTCAACAGATAGGCAGCAGACTAACTGTCCCTTTCATCACCGTGACAACAACAGTGCACCCAGCATGCAATGACAATAGCTGGGAAAACAGAAAAACAAGATGTTTAATGTATGAGATGTAGGTAGAACCACCGAAAGAAAGAAAGCAACTCAGTGTGACCATTTATGTTCAACATTCACTCTATACTGTATGCTGTCCGCTGTACATACATCAATGTGCGGACTGTACATAACATGCTGGATACAGAAATGTACGGAGCCCCTGAAGGGACCTGCGCAAGAAATTAAAATAATGCTACTTTTGCCTGCGCACGACTTACTTAAGAGCAATTAACTTTTTTGCACAGGTCCCTTCAGGGGCTCCGTAGACATGCCTTTGCCCTAAAGAAGAATTCTTTTTTTAATCCTAATTTTTAATGTTTCTTTCATTCATTTCTTCTAAAGTGGACCTCCTGGGATCTGCCTGACAACCTTGTAGTACGTCCATTTGAACATCAATTTTCCTTTTCCGTTCTAGTCAAGATAAAATGTCCTGTCCGTTGTTGACCTTTCCAAATTTGACCCACCCCAATCCACCATCCACAATCCCAAAAATTGTGATAACACCCAAGGCTGCATTTCTGCAAGCCCAGTGGTGTGTATTTTCCCACCATAAAAGGGCGCTCACTGGTGCAGACACTCACGTTTACACTTGTCGGCAGAGCGCTGGGCCATGGCATTGCCGTAGTAACCACGATGACATCTCTCACAGTGGTCACCCTCAGTGTGGTGCAGGCACTTCAGGCACCGGCCGCTCAGGTGGTCGCAGACCCCCACCGCGTTGTAGTCTGCGTTGCTATGGCACTCGCAGGGGGCGCAGGGCCGCAGGGGGCCATACCTCCCCAGGGGGTCTCCGTAGAATCCGTCGTCACACATCTCGCATCTGGTTCCTGTAAAAGCCAGTGGAGGGTTGGAATGGGCATCAGGTTTCAGCGGGATGATACGTCACTTTCAGTTTGCCGTTTCATTGTGACGCGATCAGAGGAGCGCAGTGAAATTGTTATGCCACAGATGCAGGGTAGAAGAGGTGCATGGGGACAACAGGCACCCATGCAGTACAGGATAGCACAGCTGCGCAGCACAGCTATGTGGCACAGCCTTGCTGAGGTACGATGCCTTAAGTTCCAGTGGACATTACAGATGCTGTAACGGAACAGAGATGCTTTAGCTTATGAGGCTAGCAGTGTCTGTAAGACAAATGAAACTGCAAAGAAAGTAGAAAGGATAAAGTATTGAGGCATGAAGGACAAATGACATGATAACAGCCTTCATTATGTTGCCGAGAAATTATTATCCATCATTCACGGCAAACAGCAAGTAGACATGTTCATAATTCAGTGTCAAAGGCCTGCAGTGTTAACAGTCACTACAGAATCATACATGAACTGGCTTTCCCTTATGAGGAGCTGGGCAGTCTGTGCAGTGTTAATGGTCACTGCAGATTCATATGCAGACCAGCTTGCCCCTATGAGCAGCTGGACAGTCTGTGCAGTATTAACGGTCACTGCAGATTCATGTGCAGAGCTTACCTCTACAAGCAGCTACTGTAGTGTTAATGGACACTGCAGATTCATGTGCAGTCTGGCTTACCCCTATGATCAGCTGGGCAGTCTCTGCAGTGTTAATGGTCACGGCAGATTCACGTGCCGACAGGCCTACTCCTACAAGCAGTTGGCCAGTCTGTGCAGTGTTAACGGTCACTGTAGTCACATACAGCATAGCTTACCCCTCCAAGCAGCTGGGTTCTGTGCAGTGTTAGCAGTCACTGCAGATTCATGCACAGACATGCTTACCCCTACGAGTAGCTGAACAGTCTGTGTAATGTTAACGGTCACTGCAGATTCACATGCATACCTGCTTACCCCTACAAGTAGCTGGACAGTTTGTGCAGTGTTAATGGTCACTACAGATTCATGCACAGACCTGTTTACCCCTACGAGTAGCTAAACAGTCTGTGCAGCATTAACGGTCACTGCAGATTCACACGCAGACCCGCTTACCCCTATGTCCAGCTGGGCAGTTTGTGCAGATCACCTCCCCGGTCTCAGGCACCTGAGCACAGCTTGTCTGCTCTGGGCAGGGACATGGCTGGCAGTCGCTGGGGCTGCCCATCAGGGCGTTTCCATAATAACCATCTAAGCAACGCTCACAGGAAGCCCCCGTGGTGAAGTCTGTACATTGACATACACCTGGAAACAGATAAATGGCTTGGGCATTAGAGCGGCTGTTTTTGAGCAGAGAACAGCAGACAGTTCAAGGCCTTACTTCCCAGGAGACACTGCAGCTGCTTTCAGAAAGCAGCAATTAAAATTCCACAAAAATGATATGCACTGCCTAGCTTATGAATGACATCACACCCATTTATATTCATCATGCATAGGGAAGCACACAATGACTCAGAAACACAGAAATCATTTCCCATCAGATAAGGACAAAATCTGCACTTTGTTATACATCCAGCAGGTGGCGATGCTTTCTAGGCCTTCAGAGCATCACACTTTACCTTTTATACGGAGAGAAAAAAACAGATTGTTTTTCCATAGCATTGCTAATGGCACCAGAAATTGTACTAGGAACACACTGAAAAAACACAGACTGGACTACACAATTCAAAAACTAAACATCATATTTTCTAAATTAAGCCATTAACAAGTCACATATGCGCCAAAAATGAATAAATGTCTTAGCTGACACTACAGAATTTCCCAGTATGATGCTAACTGGATACTCAGCTTTGGAAGTACAGCAGCAGCAGACAAATCCTGTATCTGTACAACAGAACAATTTAGTAGAGGACTGGCTACATTCAATTCTGAATGTCTAACTTAACTGCTACTGTTGTGAACCGCACATGACCAGGAGCATTCCAGGAGTATTTAATTTTCAAGGATTAAGTTTTTTCAAGGTTGTTGTCAGATTTTTCTTACAGAGCAATATAACCAATAAGGCCTTCTGGCCATATTTCATTCACATGTATTTCAAACATACAGACCAATGGCGAGGAGCTCAGTAGTCAAGAGATTCCACTAACAAACAAGCAAGCGAAAGTGCTAAAACAAAACCTGCAGGTTATTTTTTTTAACTGCATGTTTGACAGTAATGAAACAGAACAATAATGAAGGCGTGTCATACTTGAATTACTCAATCTCAAATGCTCAAGCATTCAGTGTTATTAATAAAAGTATTTGAATATTACTACAAGATGTTGATCCATGCTTTTATTTCCTTGCGCCTGGGCTATTGTAATGCACTTTATTTTAGGGTCAGCCAGACTGCACTGTCTCGTCTGCAGCTGGTGCAAAATGCTGCCAGACCCTTACTAAGCAAATCCAAAAAAATCACAGGACATCACTCTGATTTTTGCACCGTTACACTGGTTGCCGATGAAACTTCCAGTAGAGTTTAAAATTGTATTGTTTGTTTCTAAAGCCTATATCTGTGACCTCATAACATCCGTATTGTCCACGAGTGCCCTGAGGTCATCTGATCTGCTGCTGCTCTTCGTACCAACCAGCCGTTTGAGGAGGAAAGGTAACTGCACTTTCTCCGTAGTCAGGCCCATGTTGTGGAACAAACTCCCTCTCCATTTCCGATCTGCCCCCACCATTGAATGTTTTACGTCGTGGCTAAAAACTCATTTGCTGAGGAATTTAGATAAATGTGCTGTGTGATTTATTACAATTTTTGTACAAATTTTGTTTTATGTAATTTGCGTTTTCCCCTCGCTTTTCTGCATATGGTTTTTCTGCATGTTATTTTTATTGATGTAAAGCACTTTGCTCAGCCACTGGTTGTTTTTAACAGTGCTATATAAATAACATGACTTGACCAGACTACAAACTATTTCATAGAATCTGTTTCACATAAACACTGAGCATTTAAAAGACTGATGGTGAGCCACAGAATCGAATAAAGTCCTAATCATTCATTGAAGCTTCCATTAACAATGGTTAAATATAATTACCAGTTATGTAACACTGTGATGCCCTGATTAAGAATGTCCCAAACATTTCCCAATAGCAGATATAACCATGAAGATATTAAGAGCTTTAAGGTCTGGAACTGGAGTTTCAAGAACGTTTTTTCTATATGAAACACTTTGATATACGTATAGCAGGGTTATTCAAATCATGGTTCTCGAGGTCCGAGCACTGCTGATTTTCCAGCCTTCCTTTACCTGTCAGTCAGGTGTGAAGCCTCTGACCAATCAGAATCAGTCATTATTAAACTAACTACCTGGGAGAACTGAAAATAAGGCCTGGATTTGGAATTGAGGTCCAGATTTGAAGAACCCTGATATAGAGTCTCCTGTGATTTCCTTTAAAACATGCCCTGAAACCCAGGAACCATCACAAAAACTCCTGCCCTTTTGTCCTAACTGAGGACAAACCTTTTGTCAAATGTTGCCGCACAAGAGAACTCGTGCTCTTTGGCTCGAAACCTTCACACAAAAATTCTCATTTTGTTTTTTTTAGGTGAGCACATGCTGACTTTAATCATAAAAATCACAGCAACCAAAATAATTCTTCCATTCTCGGAAGAGACCTGAGATATTATTGCATTGGGCAGTTCCTCTGGTAGTTTCCCAAGACTATGTTTACAAATACCCTCATAAATAAAGGCAGGCTGATTTAAAAGCATTATCTCTGATGCCATTTTTGGATCAGGCATGCAGAAGACAGCAATGTTAGCCTTTTCTAGCTATTTTGATTGGTTAGATCAGGGAACAGAATTAACGGTTCCTCCAGGATATGTTTCTTGTCATTCCTTTAGTTTATTTATTCTCCAAAATTCAATTTTGAAACACTCCCATATCATTTAGCTTCACCCTAGGAGGTCCAGGAATATCAGACATTTCTGAGAAAATGCACAGTCTAAGTCTTTATGTAAATAGACTAAGCAAAAGATCCATATCTTAGCCGGAGTGAGGAAATGAGGTCCCTGCCAGTGAAATCCCCTTCATTTCCTCTCTTTCTCTCCTAGGGGCCCCTTTGCAGCCACAAGTTACAAACTAATCGCTGTGATTTCCATGCAATAACAGCGTGCTCAGCTTGATTGTGTATTACCGAAGCTCCGCTGGACTAATTCAATTTCGTTCTTGATCTCGGCCTCTCTCGCCATTATACCTTTAAAAAGCTGTACTCATAGCAATCTGATGAAGATTCTCGCGAGCATTCAGACTGAAAGAGGTCTTTGGGAAATAAGTCTTAACAAAGACGGGGTCTGTAACACTATCTGCTTTTCGGCCCGCACCGCTAACCTGTTGCTAGTGCTCCTTAGCCACAGTTTCAAAGTGAGACAGATATGTTAATCTCACTGAGCACATATGCTCTGAGGCTTTAAAGTAAGCTGATTCGCTTACTTACTACATGTGTATTGGTACAGATTATTTTTGGAAAAGCTTATCTTCAATAAACAGACCACATAAAATTATAGACATAGAATCTCCTTCTACAACATGGTTGATGTAAGAGCCCCCAGATAAAAGATCCTCTTGATTCAGTGTTGCGGCTGGCAGAGGTGAGACACAAGGCCCGGTGTATTAGCTGGGCAAATCTTCCTTGCATCATGAACATGTGTTTCAGAAGCCCGGAGCAGGCTTTACAAAGCCAGCATGAATTAACAGAAACATAAGCGACATACGATGAAAGGAAGTATCCCAATTTAGGGGTCCAGGCACTCTGGACTCACTCAGCCAAAGAGGAGAGCAAATAGGCCCTTTGAAATACAGTATCAATAGTATGAGGCAGCACTCAAATGTATATACAGATATTTCCCATCAGAGAATGTGGAGCGACTGGGACTGGGACTGCTCGTGCTGTTTGTCTATTCCTCCCTAGATGCCTCTTCCTCTGCCCCTCATTGCTCTGTCCATTTCAAACTAGGAGTAATTACAGATTTGACTTTTTGTGATTATTTATATAAATGTATATTTTTATCAAAACTTTGAATTGTAAATAATGGAAAAAAATAAATGTTTCTAGCATTTAAACTGTTCACTAGCTGAATAGATGTTGTGACGTTAACAGGCTGTTTTTCGTTTGTTGAGACAGACCACCTTGTCTTGTTTGTATGTATGCTGGCATTTGTATTATGTGACAATAAATTGTTTGAGAATGTTTTGCGCTTGCTGTGTGCATTATTGCTCTGTTTGCCATGCGCTTTAGCCTCTTCAAAACAAGAGGTACTATTAGCAGCTGAAAGTGACGCACAGGAACTACAGGGGTAATTACGTGTTTAATTTATTTAGGTGATTAATCGCTCCTCATCCACTATAGTCTGCAATCCTGGGAGATTTGTTCCTATGGTTATTTATTTGTTAATACGGCACCCCACCCGCGAAGATAGCCGGCCTCATTTGGTTTGCATTTTAATGGATGGCGCGTAAAAGACGGACATATGCTAGACATCATTAGCCCCGAAGTGCACCTCTCTACAAAGCAAATTGATTCTTAAGCCGCTAATATTAACATTTCCAGTCTGTTTGGTTGCACGACAGTAAACAGCAATAGCAAGGAGATGCTGAGCATTAATAAATCACGATTATGAAGCTCCAGTGCTTCTGATCGACCATGCAGACAATGTAAACTTATTTCAGGCACACCAAGTAACTTATAGCCATCTATCATGCAGTTACTCTGAGTGAATGGAAATAGAGTTCTGAAATGTGGTTGCATATGGCCTATAACACAACAGACTGTAACCGTTTTAAACAGACTGGAGATTCTTCAAATAACTTAGCTGGCGCCAGTTAATTCTTATATGTATAATGTTTTGTATAATGTTATAATGTGCTGAACTTACAGTATCTCTACTAAAGCTGAATTACAATAAAAAATAACCCTATTGCCCTTCAAATTAATCCATATTCATTTATAATGATTGAAATTTAAGGGACATCCATTTCCCGTACTGCTTAAGCAGTACAGCCTCAGTTAACCTGGAGTCTGTCACAGGATGCATGGGACACCACAGATAGGATGTTAACCCTTCACTCGGCAAATTGCTGCACACTAATGGCACTTTAGAGGCACCGAATTGAATGTGTGAGGACCCAGTGGAAACATATTTGAGCAAGTGGAGAACCACACACACGGGGAATCGAACCTACAGTGTCAGAGATGTGCAGCTATGATGCCAACCTCCATATCACACACACACAC
>JAODKF010000126.1:14815535-14828403 GCA_026779585.1 Mormyrus proboscirostris
AGAGTACTGTGATACTCTCAGAGAGTGCAGTCAGTCAGTGTTACAGCGTCTATCTCCCAGTTAGAGAGTACTGTGATACTCTCAGAGAGTGCAGTCAGTCAGTGTTACAGTGTCTATCTCCCAGTTAGAGAGTACTGTGATACTCTCAAAGAGTGCAGTCAGTAAGTGTTACAGCGTCTATCTCCCAGTTAGAGAGTACTGTGATACTCTCAGAGAGTGCAGTCAGTCAGTGTTACAGCGTCTATCTCCCAGTTAGAGAGTACTGTGATACTCTCAGAGAGTGCAGTCAGTAAGCGTTACAGCGTCTATCTCCCAGTTAGAGAGTACTGTGATACTCTCAGAGAGTGCAGTCAGTCAGTGTTACAGCTTCTGCCAGTTAAATAAACAAGCAAAAACAAATAATAAAAATCATTGTAACACAGTGACAAGATGGGTGGCTAGATGGATATTATTTTCTTTTTTAACTAATTCTCACTTATTGCATTACATGTAATGTATTTCAAAATCAAAATCTACAGACAATTGAAAAAACAGTGTTAGACAACACGTATGGCAGTGACATCACTCTGCTGACCCTGGGATTTGAACCTTCCAATCATAGGCAGAGAGTCCTGGCCCTCTGAGCCACTGACCTCCTCCTCCTCCTCCTCCTCATTATTATTATTATTGTTTGTGCTCATAACCTCCAGGATAGACTCCAGACTCCCCATCAATAGGACGAGGGGTTACAGACAATGGATGGATGGATATTATTATTATTATTATTATTATTATTATTATTACTAGCAGAAGGCTTTGCAGTGAACTGCAGCTGTGTCAGACTCTGAGCACACCTTACACCATGCAGTCCCTCTGGCAGCCCAGTGTTCCCTTTAATCATGCCGACACAGAAGAAAGAGGCCTTTTGTTAAAGACACAGCTCGGCGCCTCAACACAGCAAAGGGGGAATTAATGAGGTCTGGCAGTGCGGCTTGTCAGGGAAGGTCTAAGCACAGCCCACCCAACACACTAGCTGCTGCCCGCAAGACGGCCAACGCTTTCCTGCAGGAGTCATTATCAAATCTTCATCTTATTTCCAGCACAGGTTGAGCATATGCCACATTACAGCTACCATATGCACTGCAGGATTTACACGCGGGGAAGTGAACTACAGCTTTGAAACCCACCATGTGTGGGATTATCAGGTCCTGTCACTCACTGCTTTATTTAACCTAATGGGAACCAATAAAGCAACTAATGAGAACCTGGTTACACCAGTCAGTGACCGGCGGTGTACAATAATCCCACCCACTGTGAGCTCATTCCTCACCTCTATTCATACTGTGGCTGTACCAATTTAAACAAGCTTCTCCTTGGCTCCTCATTAGCAATCCGAGGGTTCTGGGGGATGAAGTCTTATGTCATTGGGTACACTCCCTCTTAACGTGGCTTTGGGATAATGTTAATCCACATTCTGGAATTAGTGCAGACTTCGGTGACCAAGGTTAACGTATTCCGCATGACTCACGTTAATTAGAGAATCTGTCAACAAGGAGCCTTGTACAAAGAATAAAGTCCTTCTGCTCTTGTGCTTATTTATATTTCCCCCCCCACAAATTTCTGACAAGGAGTCTGCGATACCTGCTGGTACACACATAAATTTTTTTTGCTTTCTGCGCTGTCATAATCGTGGCAGTACCGAAACCCTCCTCTTAATTCACATTCACTCGTGAACACACACGTGTGCACAAACCCTCGTACACAAAAATTCTGGATTAGATCCCATTCACCCGATTCCCAGTTAAAATTCACGAAGTCTCAAAGTGACAGGAGGAGGGGCTCACATCAGGCAGGAGACAGACTCTTAAATTCAGCACCATGGCTGCCTTAAAGAACAGTGTCAGTGTGTCAGACTTTTGCGCTTCCTGACTGGTTCTGGGGTGATATGTAAATCTCTATAGATGTCTACAGCATATCTCCTTTCACTGCCATCTGGTTGTGATGACACTATTTCAAGCATGAACTGCTATTTACAGAAAAGCAAACCTTTTCTTTTCAAAGGACACAAAGGGTGATATCCATTGTCAGTTGAACCCTCTCTCCCACCCTGTATAATATATATCCTACTGTTAACATTCCTACTGTGTCGTACTGGAAGCACAGACTGACAGGTGTCCTTGTATAACTTCAAAGGCAAGATAGCATCTTTTCAGTGTTTTGGAGGCTATAAAGCACCCACACTGATAACTGGATCAAAAAGCATAAATGTGGAAAATGTGGCCATATATTACTACAACTTATATTTACACACCTATATTCATACACTAAAAACCTTTATCTAACGGAAATTTCCAGGAATTTAAAGACAGTTTGACAAATGTAGCTCTATGGGTATCTGAGAATCAGCTAGGCAATATATGGACTAGATTACCCAATCAAGTTCCAGCTAAACAAACCAGAAATCAATCAATGATAGTAGCCTTCCTCAAGGGCCCTCATGCAATAGATAAACTGGCCGCTCGCGTTATGTGTGTCTTTTTTTAATGACTATGAAATAATTACAATGCTTTTGTCCAATGCAATGTACAAGTAATGCACATGATACATCAAAAGCATTAGTATGATTATATTACTGTTGAAATCTGCCTTTTGCCTCATTGAAGATCAAACTTGCCTTCAAAATCCATAAAAGTGCAACGACTTCAACAATAAATAAACATTTCTTGTACTCTGTGAACACTAATCAAACATAAGAATGACCAAAAATCTCAAAATCTCAGGATGAACAGAAAGATCTTGGTAACTACTTACTGTAACTGCAAGAAGTTCATCTGTACAATTAAAGGGGTTTAGTGGCCTCACCTCAAAGTGAAGGTGTGCTCTGGAATGTCAGTATGCGGCGAGGATTCGGGGAGAAGTTCAGCCAAGATGGACATGCTGGATCCTTCTAGAACAAGAGTGACCTGCTCTGGCAGAAGCTCCGGCGACTCGGCCACAAAGGTGAGTGACAGCAGCTGTCCGTAGCTGAGCAGACGGTTCCCTAGAAACTTCTCTGCAGGGGGAAGAGAAGAGGTCTTCATCAGAAACACCACGTTCCCAAATACTCCCCAAGCCTATTGGTCTGCGCAGTTAGGGGGAGACGAGCCTGCAGACCCCCGCAGTAGGATGTTAACCACGGACAGACTGCTAACACAGAGACCTTCACAACAGTAAACAGTCCAATGAGGGCTTGGGTTCTGGCAGAGGGAGCCATGATTCAGTCCTTAACAGGGACAGGCCTTCACATTTTACTGTGCCTGAAACAAAGAAGGCTCTTTTTGTGTCTTGTTCATACCCATTTTGAAGGTAATTTGCCTGCCATAATGTTGTACTGCTGAATAATACCTGTGTATAACATAATACCTTAGAAAGCTGCATATGGCATATACAGCACATATAAAATAGCATTTAAAAAACAGAAATCAGTCTGATTCTTGAATATAATTGCTCCCAGAGTTCTCATAACAGCCTAGAGCATTAGTCAACAAATGTTCTTCCTGCTGGAATACAGCCCACAGCAAAAGCCACATAGTGTTTTATGCTGCCTTCTCCGTATCTTGTAGTCCAGCTTCCTGTAAATAGTGTTCCCCATGCTTCATAACAGTGATAAAGACAATTACAGCTGCAAGTCCTTTACTGTCCTCCAATCTGTTCCATTTATGGTGTCTTGGGTCCATTACAATTTTCCATTATTAAGCACTTGGAATATTTACTGAAGCCCCTCGCTTCTGATCTGTTACGGCACGAGCTGCTCCATACTCCTGATGACTCAGCTTAAACCACGGTGTGCCCGTGCTCTGTGATCGTGAGACAATTAGATTTTGCAGACTGAGCCGTGTGAAAAATGAAACCCAATGTCCTGTGAAAATCAGATAAAATCCACTATCCTCCTCAGTTAAATTTCATCCATCCATTGCTGCTTTTCCTGGTTGGACCTGCAAGGGACCTGGATTCCATTTGAGACAGCAGGAGGAACATGGCTGGGATACATCCTGGACACAACACCAGTCTACGGCAGGGCACGCGCTCGCACACCATGTGCGATTTAGAAACAGCAGCTCACCCAAATGCATGAAGCAGAACTGCAGAAAGGGACTGGAATAGCCAACATGTAAACCCACACAGCCACAGACCACAGGGTGGATTTAAATCCCTAATGGTGGCATGGCTATGCTACTCCACCGCAGCTGATAATCAAAATACATTCAATGACAATTTAAGTGAATTATCCGATTTTAGGCCAATGAAAACCGAACATTAGTATATCAATGAAATTTAGCCAATTGCAGTTAGCCTCTGACTTGGCAGGATGGACAAAAGTTATAAACACAGGGTCATTGCCAACTCCAATTCTTAAATCTCATCAAACCAACTGCTCTCTCTTACTCGTTTATTGGCTACAGAATCTTCCAAATATGGAGTGAAAGACTCCCCATATTTACATATACAGTATAATGCTCAGGGGCTGCAGGTGCCCTTAAGGTAAAACAGGGTTTAACTAGCTGGGCAAAGCAGGGTCTTACGTCTCGGGAAGGACTTCGCTGCTGAGCCCTTCAGCACAGCACTCGGCTTCAGAAGCGTGTCCAGCTGCATGTATTTTATACTTCAAATGTGTAAAAATCAAACAAGAAACCAACTCCATTTTGCTGCTCGTAAGTTCTCCCTGCCCTTTGTTCTTAGGTTTCCGGTTTAGGGATGCTTAAATTCAGAGCTCTTTAGAATAGTTAGTACTGCAGCTAATGACTACATGAGTCAGAAGTGTGGATAATACTCTGCATGGATCCTAACACGTTACCAGAATTGGATGCGGAATCAAATGAAGTAATCAAGGAGTACCTGTACAGACTAGTATAAGTTCTTACTGTAGACTGCTTGTATGTTGTTTCGTTGACACTGGGACGTTAAATATCCACCTCCTTGCAGAAGCAGTAAACGGCCAAACTACTGCTTCCTCTCAGTTACTCTGACTACTCGTGCACCTACTGTAGCCTGATCAGAGGTTTACATTTATTTTTGCCAGATGTTTTTATCCAAAATGTGCATTTGAGAAAACAGGGTCAGCCAGTCCCTGGAGCGATAGGGGGTTAAAGACCCCGCTCAAGGGTGATGAAATCGCTCTGCCGACCACAGGATTTCAACTGGCAACCTTCCAAACACAGGCACGGCGTTCTCACAAGCTTAGCCACTCCCCTCATTATCGTAGCCACACCCCTCACCAGCATTACCACCCCCCCCTAACCAGTGTAGCCACACCCCTCACCTGCTTAGCCACACCCCTCACCTGCTTAATGGGAGTACTGTAATTATAATTTCCTTTACAAACAATGATTTGTAAAGGAAAAATAAAATAAAAATATATAAAATAGGTCTCATATGTTGTCTCAAAATAAATAAAAATGTCTATTTAATATAGAAAAAATATATATTTACAATATATTTATATTCCCCATAAAAAAAGTCAGCATGGACACTTTGGAAAATCCTTATACGGACAACAGGCACCAGCCGTATGCATTATAATGTGGCTCTGGTATGATCAGGAGACAAAAGGAGTCTCTCCCAGCATAGCTAGCATGACTGCCAGCATTAAAAGCTGAAGCCTGAGTCTTGTAATGCTATTTCCCTGGTTCAGTGGCTAAGCTCCACAGGCCCATCGGCTCCTCGTTCCCACCCCTAGCTGTCCCGCGCACTCTAATACCCCATCAAAGCCAATGGTTTTCTCATTGGCGTCTCCCCTTTGCAGCAGGCAGTGGATTGGGCAGCCCGACAGACAGCTGACCTATTCTGCACCGTTTATTTTATTTACAGCAAAGGCTGCATTGTAAACAAAGATTACGGCGGAAAGACGGCAGATGCCATCTGCAAGGGATGATTCTGTTTGCTGTGGGAGCACAAACACACAAAGGCGTGATTGGTACTGGACTCCAGCAAGATGTCCACACTCTCACAAAGAGATATTTTTTAAGAAAAAAAGTGCTACTTTGGAAAAAAAAAACACAATATTTTGCTGTAAAACATATAATCAATGCTAATTTCCTAGGTTGTACAACACACTGTCACCTTTAAGATATTTGGTAACACTTTATTTGAGGAGGCAGAAGTAACTTAGTAACTCAGTTACTACTGAAGTACATGAACAAATATAGTAATTGTATGGAATGCAGTAACCATCATGATTGATTAATGAAGAACGAACATGGCAACAGTCAATAGGCAACCAGTTTCTGGTTAATTAATACATTAAGTAGGAATGTACTACTGATTTTTTTTGTCCTCAAGTAAAATATTAAGGGCCAATCTGGGTATTGTTTCCAATTACTTGTATGCAGCTACTACTCTTGCCATACCCACACATAAATTTTGCCGTTCTACATTTCGCCAGTCAGAGGGATGCCGCTTTCCTGCATGGCTTTACTATCCAGTAACAGGGATGCTACGGCTGGCCTTTGAAATCCTCCGCCTCGCTCCCCGCCGTTTCTCTGTCCTTTGTGCTTCTGCCTCTTTCCTGTTGCCTGACTTATATATGAGACACTGCATAAATGTGTGGAAAGAGGTAAGACTGACACCCATGTAGACATATTCCATAATCAAATTAATGCTATAAAGTCATCTTTTTAAAATGTTTTTACATTTTAGTCAAGTCCTCTTGTTTCCAATATTTTCAACATTACCGCATCACGATCTGCCTAATTTTGCTCCGTATTATAGCTACGAATCTCCTTTACTTACTATTCATCAGAACAATACAGTCGCCTCCATCTTTCTTTCAAGTTTCACCTGAAATTACATTACAATCATTAACTCAGTGAGGTTAGTGTTACGCCCATTTTATTCCTGATGTTAGGGTTACGCCCATTTTATTCCTGATGTAAACCTGCTTAATAAACCTTCTCGAATTCTACATTTCATGTCCTTGAGTGCATCCATTATGCTAAAGACAAAATTCCTGTTTCATGGTTTAAAGCTGTAGAACCCTAAATAAAATTCCCCATTCCATCCTGCCATCTCCCATCATAAGAATTTGTTCACCATCCAATGGAAGGAAGTCTTACAATGTCCTAGGAAGACAACACACTGCTATTTTAACACAATAATTTGAATTTTTATGATATTGACTTAGGTTGACCTAGTTTTACAGATCATACTGGGAATAAATCTTACCTGGGGCTACGTAGAAGCCGAGGTCGTCCTCAGTGTAGGGCAGTAGGTAGACCTCTCCTTCTTTCCAGAGCAAAGGGGAAGATTGGTTCTCCAGGAACTCCCCTGTCCATCCATCTGGGTCTGTCACAAACAAGATGAAGGTGCACTACCTTGTCTATGCTGTATTCTTTCGACATTATCATTCATCTCCATGCCAGTGATAAACCTCTGCCTTGTATTGTAGTTAGTGCTGCTTAAAAACACTTAAAAAGGCAACATCGTTTAGAGGCTTTATTTTTCACACCAAAAGCCATGCATTACCAAAGGAGCCCTGCTGGTAAATGCTCACCTAAATTGCTTCAGTGGAATATCCAGCTGGTTCTAGCCGATAAAGCGTAAAATCGTATGATGTGTATGTCTCCTGGGATACGATTTCCAGCCAAACAACTTAAATTACTATTAATACAGTTAATCAGTGGTGTGTTTAGAGATTAGAACACAGAAAGGATTAGAATGGAGCCTTGGAGCCCGTCTTAGATACCAGAGGGCATGATAGCAGCCTCGACAGGATGCCAGTGCATCACAGGGCACAGAGCAGAGGACACCCTGGATGGGATGCCAGTCCATCACAGGGCATGGGGCAGGGGACACCCTGGATGGGATGCCAGTCCATCACAGGGCACAGAGCAGAGGACACCCTGGATGGGATGCCAGTGCATCACAGGACATGGTGCAGGGGACACCCTGGATGGGATGCCAGTCCATCACAGGGCATGGGGCAGGGGACACCCTGGACAGGATGCCCGTCCATCACAGGACACGGGGCAGGGGACGCCCTGGACAGGATGCCCGTCCATCACAGGGCACGGGGCAGGGGACGCCCTGGACAGGATGCCCGTCCATCACAGGGCACAGAGCAGAGGACACCCTGGACAGGATGCCAGTGCATCACAGGACATGGGGCAGGGGACACTCTGGACGGGATGCCAGTGCATCACAGGGCACAGACACTATGGGAAAGCTACAGTACAGATACTAAATAATCTAGTTGCATGCCTTTGGACTGGAAGAAACCTTTACAAAATAATGCAGTTTACCCAATAACATAGCTAGATAATGTACTAGCCCAACTGAGGTAAAATATCTTGCTTACTATTTACCTAAGTGTGCTTGAGCTGTGCGCTTCTATGGACCTGAACTATCCATGATTCCAAGTCCACGATGTTTGGTGGCTATGCCAAGACCTTCCTTCAAACTCTTTCAGGTTTAACTTGGACATTAACCATAATGTTGTCAGTGAACGCAAATGCGTGTCAGATTATAATTACCGTTATGGAAGTCTGAGGTGATGCTGATCTCAGAGTATCGGGGCGCAGAGGAGCACGCCACGGAATGGCCGAAGCAGAAGCAGGGTTCACAGCCCTTTGGGTTCTGGGCATCCAGATTAAAGAAACCTGGCTTGCACCTTGACAGAAGAAACCCTGTCAATGCATGTCCCAGCGGACTCCACTGATTATCCTCCCCCTATTCTATAAAGAACAATAACCTGTATATAAAAACCAACATGTATAATAACAGAGTGAAAAATGTTTACACGTGTCTCCTTACTGTTCTCATAAAGTTCACTGAATCTGCAAAATGCTTTTTAGATCACAAAAATGCATTTAGAAAATTCATTTGTGTGGTGGATTAAGTAAGTCTCTGGCTGCGATTTTCATACGAGATACTGCATAAATTAGAAAGCACATTAACAGTCATGCATAAAAGACGCATTCCGTAAGTGCAGTAAATGTAGCACAGATTTATAGATGCTACAATAATTGCATTGAAGTATCTAGGAAAGAAAACAATTTAGCATAGCAGATTATTAGTAACCTTCTGATACAATTAAAAGCATCTAAACATATTCATCCAGAAAAGTAGACAGATTAAATTATTGAAATCAAAATATAGACGCAGAGAGCAAATGTGAGAATCTGTGACGGAAGTTGGTGCGACTGCTGTTTTCTTCGCAGCAGAAAGAGGAGGACAGAGCAGGGAAGTCACCTGTCACAGGCCTGTCCCTCCACATTGACTCTGCAGTGACACCTCCCATCCTGTGGGGCGCAGACACCCACACTGCCCTCTGGATGGCACTCACATGGCCTGCGAGTCACAGAGACCCCTCTCTATTATTCAGCACTCCTTACAGACCTCTATTACCATCATCCCCAGCTCTCCCCCCCCCCCTCCCCGCACCGTGGTGCCCTCTCCAAGCGCAAACACAGACATGACAAAGTTAAGAAGTCTGTGTCTCTCTCCAGCTGCCCCTGGAGGTTAAAAAAAGCAAGAGAAGTCATGGAGGACAGCACCTGACACTGGAGGTCAGCACCCTTTGCAGAAGGGCTGGTGTGTGCTGTGCCGGGGTCTTGCTTTCATTCAGCCGGAGACCTTATGGCCTGTGCTTTGTTCGCCGTCTCCCCCATGGTAAACATGCTTGATCCCTTTCATCCACCACATGCATTTTCAAAGAGCTGTATCATGCAATCAATGTATTACGGGGAGTGCAATTAAAAAGGAATTCAAATGATCCCTTCTCCACTTTGTGCGTTCCGCTCCACTGGATCGAATAATTCAGCCTCCATCACGAACAGGCATACGCTCAGCACCTCACGTGTTCCTTTGTTACTGTTCAGGGTGCCAGTTTTGGGTCGACGTTCACGTGTGCCGCCTCTCGGCCGCGTCCGAGTAAGTTATCGACAGGATGGATCGATCAAACATATTTGCGTGACCCGGATTTCCTAGGCGGGCAGTGTTTCGATTAGTGATTTCAAGATTTTGGTGTTAATTTCTGTCACTTCTCATTAATATTCGCCGAGCTGACAGGGGTCAGCGGGAATTAATGGATTTAAGATGGTCAGATCACAGAGGCTTATACCGATGGCATGGGGCTGTCTGCGCTACAAAGAAAGGCAGTGACTCTGCAATTAGACCCTGGCATCTTAATAAAGCCGCAATTCATAACTGAAATTATTCATCACGGTGGCTCCCATTTTATGAAGGTGATAGATGGTCCTGTCTGCAGCCTGATAATAGTTCAGTTCATGACCATTTCTTTTCCCGCTTCGCCGCAGGTGGGGCGACGGGCGAGGAGGCAGATCGGCTGAGACATGCACTGCCGCCTTACCTGCATCCGGCGACCCCGAGCGTGTGGAACCCGAGCTGACAGATGTCGCATTTCTCCCCAGAGACAGTGTGCCTGCAGGGACAGCGGCCATCAGGGGTGCACTGCAGGCTCAGTGATCCTGGATGGGGGAAGGGGGAGGAGCAAAAGGGGTGGCGGTCAGGGCTTGATGCCCAAGGTCCCAACGTTCATTCTAGGCTGTTCCTGGGCCTTTCAAAGGGAGCCCCGTTGTGATGGTAATACGCTGGGGTGGCTCAGATGGGTGGAGAGGCTTTTGAAAACATAAAAAACTGTGGGGGGGGGGGGGCAAAGCGAGTTGTACTTCCTGAGAATCCAGATGGGTCGAAATATCTCATACTTAAAAGGAATAGCGAACAGTCAGGGTGAGACTTTGATCAATGCTATTACATGACCCAAGACACCATTCAGGATGGGTGCTGTATGAAATAACCAATCAGCTGCAGCCTTTTCAGGAAAAAAAAACAAATAAATCATCTATAGTCATGGTCATGGGATTTCAAGTAAAGGATTTCAGGCTTATTAAAATGCAAGTCAAGGTCTGTGAATTGACATAACATTTACATTTCTGTGCTCCGGAGCCACCATGAAAACATTCCAGAGACGATTCAGCAATTCAACCGTCTGTTATGCTTCAGGTCATGAGGGAAACAGAATAAGAATAATTTTATTGGCGAGGTATATGTAACTGCACTAGGGATCCACAAGACCTTTGACAGAAGCTATGGACATTGGCATGTACCCTTATGCACCGGTAAGCAATATACCATATACCGTTATGAACTGTTACGCGATATCTCATGAACCCTTATGCACTCTTAGGTAATATAGAATATACCCTTATGTACCCTCATGCAATATAGAATATACCCTTATGTACCCTTATGCAATATACCATAAGCCATTACGGACTTTTATGCGATATCTCAGGAACCCTTATGCATTTTTGTACAATATACCAGGTACACTTATGCACCCTTATTCAATATACCATGTGCCCTTATGCAATCTTATGCAATATGCCATGTACCCTTAAGTAACAGTGTAGGAGAGAGTTTGATATTGATGGGGATGAATGACTCCAAATTAGATATAAGGGAATACATGTCTCTACTGTCCTCTTCGCCCCTGCTCTTAAGAATGTGGTGGATTAAAACGTCAAAAAGGCTCACAGGATTTCACACTTCACTGGGGTTCCAAAGTGAACTGTAAATGTTCTAGTTCTCTCAATTAGCTTGAACATTAATTTATTCATTTTAATGAACTGGCATCCTGTCTGGCTTGTGCAATGCACTTCCCCGTGAAGGCTCCAGCCTCGTAACGGCCCCGTCTTGGGTCAGTGCTACGGAATATGGGCAGATGGATTAATTCGGTTTTCTGCTAGTCCGGTGCAGTGAGGAACCTGCTGCCCCTTACCCAGGGCATTACAGTTGCAGGGATGGCAGTCGTCCTGTGAAGAGTCGCGGTGAAAATTCTCCCGGCAGCGCTCGCAGTGCGGCCCGTCAGTGTTGTCTTGACAGCCCACACAGCGCCCCCCGCTGCCCGTGCTGCGGTACAGCTCAGCATCGAATACGCATTGATCTGCCCGGCCACTGCAGTTACACACTGGGGGTTGAAAAGGGGAGGGAGTGAGCGAACCAAGAAATCACAAGACTAAAAATGAAAAATCCCAAATAAAAGATCACTTTTATTTCCCACGTTATAACTGCTGTGTGTGTAAATTTACTTCTTTATTATTAACTTTCTACCTTTTCCAGGTGATACAATGGGTTTTATAAATGTACGCTTGAATTGAGATATTATGTGTATATTCTCTGGTGTATTTGGCATCAAAGACAGTTCAGAATCCGTTCTTTGGGGAACAGTGTGTGCAGAGGTACTTTAAAAAGACACATCATTATATAAACCGCATTTTTGATTTGACTTGATTCCATGACTAAATTCCAAACTGGATGCTTTACTCCTGCATATTTTTTATTTTTAATTTTTGTGCTGGTGTGTTTTCAAGGGGAATCTTCTTTGACATCAGTAGGCTTTAAAAAATATGCAAATCTGTCCTTAAATCTGTTCCAGAGTTCTGGACTGCCTGAATCAGATCTTCCCCTGAGTGCTTAGGAAGGATTACGAAGGTATCGCACCATCAGATTCTGATGTCATCATTATTTGATATTATTAAAAAATCAAGTTCCCAATGTCAAAAGTTTGCCACTTTCTGAGGAGAGAATGCTGAGAATAAGACCAACGTGCTGCCGTCTTCCCATGAACACTGGGTGCACCTGCCCTCTCCTGCCTTCACTTGCCCTCTCCTGCCTTCACCTGCTCTCACTTGTCCTCACCTGCCTTCACCTGCCCTCACCTGCCTTCACCTGCTCTCACTTGTCCTCACCTGCCTTCACCTGCTCTCACCTGCCCTCTCCTGCCTTCACCTGCTCTCACCTGCCTTCACCTGCTCTCACCTGCTCTCACCTGCCTTTACCTGCCCTCTCCTGCCTTCACCTGCCCTCTCCTGCCTTCACCTGCTCTCACCTG
>JAODKF010000126.1:14828503-14848672 GCA_026779585.1 Mormyrus proboscirostris
CACCTGACTTCACCTGCTCTCACCTGCTCTCACTTGCCCTCACCTGCCCTCCCCTGTTCTCACCTGCCTTCACCTGCCCTCACCTGACTTCACCTGCTCTCACCTGCTCTCACTTGCCCTCACCTGCCCTCCCCTGTTCTCACCTGCCTTCACCTGCCCTCACCTGACTTCACCTGCTCTCACCTGCTCTCACTTGCCCTCACCTGCCCTCCCCTGTTCTCACCTGCCTTCACCTGCTCTCACCTGCCTTCACCTGCCATAACAAAGGAGACATATGGGGCAGCATTACGTAAAATGCTCCTCAAATCAAACGGCTCACACTGCAAGCGGCTCAAATTGCATTTTATTGGTTACCGGGATTATGTGTATTAATTTCTTTCAGTTTCAGGTTTTTTCGCTCAACAAGCCATCTGTTTAATTCAGTGAGCAGCAGTAATTAAAAAGCTCGCTCCCTAATAGATCGGGGCGTAAAGCCATTAACACGGCATACTGCTTTGTGCTTTCGTACCGTCGCTTAAATTTCATTTTTCTTCTCGTACCTTTCAGTCACCCTTGTGTTCAGATCTGTGTAAAATATGAGTATATAACATAATGTGTGTAGACTACACAATATAAAATGAGTAATTTCATTTGGTGAATAGATCCCTTTCCTACTTTCTGGTGCTCTGGGCGTTTTGTGTGGGTTTTTATTTCAAGTTATTTTCCCCTGCTTTAAAGGCAGCAGCTTTTTGAGCATGTATTTTATATTTAATCCATTTAACTGCCCATCTAATGTAAATAAACATGGTTAATTATCACAAATCATTTACAATTAGCCTTGTAATGTAACATTAATGGATAGTATAGTAAGAACCTCCAATACATGAAGGAACTATAAGTAATGGCAGGTGAAAATGCACCTCTGAGAGATGAAAAACTGTCTAAGAAGATGACTGGGGATTGGCCGTTATGGGAACGGACTGACTGGTGATTGGACATATTGGAGGCTCCCCACACACTTACACAGGCACTCATTGGCCGAATCAGCTGTGGCTCGAGCCCAGGGCCTGTCCTGGTAGAAAGGCTCACAATCCTGGCAATCCGTGCCTGTCGTATGATGCTCGCAGGCACACGCCAGTTTCCCGTGCTCCCCTTCCACACACTCACTGGCGTGACCGTTGCATTTACACCTGGTCCGACACAGGGAGAAACTTAAAGGCTCAAGGATAATCGACACCAGATTTTCACGTTCAGAAATATGACCTCTCACCCTATGTCATATCAAGGTTTGTTACAGATCAATCATAGCAGAAAAAAAAACATTTTTATAAACTAACAATTAATTATTATCAAAACATTTCTAAGACAGTATATGGTATAGTGGCTTGCAGTGGTTTTCTCCTTGTGCAAAATAATTTCTCATTCACATAAGGTTTCTGCTTTTGAATACAAAATACAAAGGAGAAAGAAGTTTCTTGCAGGCTATTGGAAAAACACGAAGGAGTTGACAAGGACTGCAGCTGCTTGAGGGGTGCAGGCAGAGCAGAATAAAAAGTAAGTCAAAGTGCTTATCAAGATACATCTGGGGAGGAAAATGTTTAAAAGGATCTTGGTTCGGGAGCAAAATACAGTGCATGTGAAAAACAAGTGGGCTGAATAATTCTTGTGTAAATGTTCCTGTTAGCGAAGCTGGATAGAAAATCGTGTCATTATTTTATTGTATGTATCATTTTCCCCTGAATGTCTGAAATTCTGAAATTAAAGACAGCTATTATTTGAATAACATTTCTCATTGGGAAGAAGCAGGCTGAATCCTACTTTTGTTGGTGGAATTTTTTCAAAACAGAACTTGGCAGCACTTGATGCACCAGTGCCCAGTCTGACAGGCGGCAGAGGGCCGCTGTGGGAATGAGCTCTGTGGTTTCACCTTTAGGGCTGGGGGTTTGAATCCCACTTCGTTTACCCTAAAAAAATTGGGTTTCTGGTGTTTTTTAAGTTTCCTTCAGTGGGTTCACATTTCCAGATTGCTGTAGTGTCTGCATGTGTGTTTGTGTGCACTGTGAAATATTAGCTTCCCATCCACAATTCACACCTGCTGCCTCGGATAAGGGCCACTGTCCCAGAATTCTGAATAAGCTGTTGGAATACAGCTGATGGACCCATTGCTTAAATTCAATAAATCAGACTAATTGGAATAACCAACCACATACCTCCGACATTGTCATTTAAAATCCTACTGTAACTACCTGCATTTAATTGGTGATGTTAACTTAAAAATACCTCACCTTAAAGTACTAGTACCATGACTGAAAGTAACTAAAGCAAAAGTGCACAAGCAACTAAAGGAAGGAGCAAAGTGCACCTGCCCCGAGTGCTTTACCTGGCCCCCACGGAGAAATCGGAGATGGCGTAGTAGTAAGAACGGAGGACCTTTGAGTCTTTGAAGAATTCATCCCCGAAGGTATTGAGCCTGTCCAGCGAGATGAGGAGATCCGTGGCCGTGACCCACTCCTGGAGCATTGTAAAGGGGGGGTGTTAATGGTGCAGGAGGTCTTGCACAGACCCAGCTGGCAAGGCATTCTCACCTTTAATTTAGAAGATATGTGTACAACAAAGGTGTAAACAGTAAGAGAAGAGAAGCATGCATTTTTTTATGCCTCCCAGGGCTCTCAGATGTGACACAAGGAGGTTAAGACTAATGGCTGAGAGAAATTAAATGTAATGGAAACTATACAACACATTATTCTCTAGTCAAACACAAAAAATTAAAAATGTGATGAGCGGTCACACAAATATGAATAATGCACACAGTAGGAAGGCGACACTACAGTCATTTCTGGTGTCACCATTTTAAAGACTTTACACTGGGGACCTAATTGTGGTTTAACACATCTGCTGAAATGGGGTGAAAAATCCGGAGAATAAGGAGAATGTAAGTGATCCAATCAAAAAGCAGGATAAGTCCTGCGCTACAAATACGGGAGAGAGACAGGGATTCTGGGAAAGAGTCCTCATGCTGAAGTGATGAAAATTGATTAGCTTTGTTAATTGACGGATACCTTTTTTTAACTCACTGTCCACCATGGTCACACCACTCTGAACTCCGCAGACCCCAAACAAACACTGTGAGGGTGAAGCTTCTTTATAAACGCCTTGTGTAGCTCATGTATTATACTGATGCAAAAGTTTAATTGTATGCTCATTCCCAATTTTGTGGTTTTGAGTGAATTTATAAGATTCAGCACAAATTGCGTGGGCATCTGGGCTTATGGATGCAAGACACATATTCTACTTCCAAGTGTACTGGGAAACGATTAAGCATCTCTACCCCTTACTACCAACAAGAACAGAGTGCAATGAACTTTCGAAATCCAAACTATGGCCGGTACACCCACCAGTAAAGGAAAAAGCATGAATCATAATGACAAATGAATGCGGTGATTCAAGTGGAGAGTTTTTATTGG
This sequence comes from Mormyrus proboscirostris, assembly GCA_026779585.1. Taxonomy (NCBI): domain Eukaryota; kingdom Metazoa; phylum Chordata; class Actinopteri; order Osteoglossiformes; family Mormyridae; genus Mormyrus; species Mormyrus proboscirostris. The sequence continues at coordinate 14,831,947 of JAODKF010000126.1, forward strand.
TCTCTCTGTGAAAGATTCACTGCTGCCACCTTCTTGAGATTCATGGCAGCGATAATGGCTCCGGCCATGTGATCAGTAATCTGCCCCTTACAAATCAAATAGGAGCGTTCCAGCAGCCAGTAATGAAACGTTATAGACAGAATGATCACAGTCCCACCTCTGCAGAATATTTATCAAGAGCACTGCTGAGCTGCTGGCGGTTATATAGAAATACAGCCCAAGGATAATCTGTGTCTCCCCCTTGAGATTATTGATGAGGGTCTGCTTCCTAAAAGTCTGGTGTCCTACTGATTGACGTCTTTTTGCACCCTATTCTGTGAACTAATTTTATTCCAATGAGTCATTAGACGTAAAGTAGGCTGTGCTCCAGACTTGCCTAATGGGAAATCATAAATATCCTCTAGTATCCCAATGTACTGAATGTTACAATATAATTAGGTAATAAAAGCTACAGATCTACTTTAAAACTTCCATCTTACTGACATATTGTTGACTATGCTTCTTCAGGACAGCTTTCGGTCAAAAAGCCAGATGTCCCTGGCAACATTCTACAAAAGAATACATAACCTATATTATTTCTTGACTATTTGCAGTTGCACTTGGGTTTTAATGGAATTACAATAGATAATTCATGCAACATATTATTGAAATTCAACTTACAATGCAGCCTGGCTACTCAGTCAACAATAACTTAAAAACACTGAAATGTCATTATGGTTGTTCACAGTGCTTGGTTTGAATAACCTTTTAGCACTTGGCTGACTAAATAGGAAGCTTAGGAGAAACTCCATTCTATGTAGTATCAACAAATTTATTTTGTTGACGGTTCATAAATCATGTCGCTTTGGGAATATTTTCCTACTTTTCTGATTTCTAGTCATGGCTCATTAGTTAGCTTAATTACAGTAAGTTCCCCAAGTTAACTTTTTGAGAACTTAATTCGTTTAGTGAAATGGCATTCGCACAATTTAAAATTTTACTTCATCAGCAAATGCACTTAAATCATCTTCGCACACTTTGTACGCTTCTGACAGCACATTATGCCCTGCATTTAAACAGGCTCAAGTAAATCCACAGTTTAAAAAGCCAACATTCAGACCATTACCAGCCAAACATTCAGCCAAACTACAGAGCAGCTTCATGTCTTTAACATTTTAGGTTGTCAGTTCCCCCAGAACCTTCTAGAACTACTTGCAGCCTTGGAAACAGTGAACCATCACATTCTCCTGTATAGTTTCCAGTGTTTTGTTTTTGCCCCCCTTCCTAGGTCACATCGTCCAGTCAAATGGGTGGCTGTTGCCATCCAAATATACCCCAGTATCCTTCCAGAGGAAATCACAGTCTCTGCATTTCCACATGCCTCACAGACATCACAGCCTCCATGAGTGAATGCCACCTACCAATCAACCTATCAAAGCCCTATTCTTCAACATGGCATTACTGTCCAGCTTGGATCATAGTCATTATCCTTCTGGAGGTTTCTTAGGAACTTAGGAATAACGATAATTGAACAGCTAACCTTAACAGCATTGCCGATATCACCAGATCAAGTAGGTTCACTTTTTTTATTTTATTTTGAGGAAAATCCTACCTGTCAAAATCTAGGCACCTTTCATCTCAAGACAGTTTCCATTGGTACCAAAAATCAGTGGATGCTCAAGTCCCTTTATATGAATTGTAGTAATTACATACAGCCTTCACACTTTATATATACTTCAAATCATCTCTAGATTACTTATAATACCTTATACAATGCAAATAACAAGGGAAAATACAGCATCCAATGCCTGAATGAATTTTTCCATCCATGGTTGATTGAATCTGAAAATGTAGAACCCGTGGATACGGAACCCGCAGATACGTGACCTGTGGATACGAAGTGCTGACTGTACTGTAAATGTCAGGGACACCAGCATGTATGTACATTGTACCTTCCCTTTTCCATTGGTTCCCTAGAGGTGCATAAAGTTCAGGACTTATCTTCCATTCCACCCTTTTACAACCAGCAGGTGAACACTGTCCGTGATTTCACCACTATGTGGAAGTCAGTCTTATGCTAGTTGTTTTACATGCATGAAACCTGGAAGGATGAGTGTTTTGCAAACAATAGACAGGGTCGAGTCCCTCACAGTCTTTAAAAAGTGCCGAAGACTCATCTCTTTCAGGAATGTCTCAACCTTCATCCCCAAACTAACCTTACTGTTAACCAGCTGACTGTCCACTATTGACTTGATCTGTTCTAAGTGACTTACATGACACTACTAGATGATTTTTTGGTATATTATGCATAGACTTTATCTCTTAACATTCTTTAGATACCTGTGTCTCAACCCAGTCCTTGGGGAACCCCAGAAAGTCCACGTTTTTACTCCCTCTGAGTGTATGAAGAATTATCATCCCTGTGTGCCCAAAGTATTTCTTTCATGGTTGAATAACAGGAGGTTGATGCTGTCCTCTACAGAATTGGCCTTGATATGTATATATTTGTCCGGTTATAGACTAGTTCTATCCAGTGCATGCCCAGTGCTTCCTGGGATAGGCCGTAGACCTGCTGTGAACCTGTATGAGAGAAGTAGTTCTGGAAAATGGATGCATAGTTCAAGATCATGTCTTGTAGTCTGTTACATGCATAAATCATGAAGCTCTTTTTATGCAAAGTAAGGTTGCCCTGAGCCAATGCAGTGATTGCCAGAGCCACGTGTTCATTACGGAGCAGTTTGCTTTCTGCAGCGACAGCATGCCCTGACTAATGCACTCCTCTTCTGTGATGAAGGCACGGTGTACACTTCCTCTCTTCAGCGGCAACATCTCGTCTCAGAGGGAGGGTCCCTCCTTCAGACTCCAAAACGAGGCTCTTATTATGGCTTATTAATTTGATTGTTGAACTTCATCATGCCCTCTGGTTCCCTCATTTTCATTCATGGCTAGAAATCTAATTTAAAACACAGCTTTCCTGCTTCACCTAGAATAAGAGTGAGCTGAACCATTTTAATGGATGACTGAACAAATTCAATTTGGATTCATAAAATGGTTGTCATTATCTTTTGATAAAAAATGTTTTACAAACTGCAAAAAATGATGTGCTTCAAAAGGAAGCTTCTTAAGCATTACTATATTTCTTTAGAATGATCATAAGCAAAATTATAGGCATCAATCAAATTACAGATTTATTAAATATGGAAGATGCACATAGCTATCATACTTTCAATCTGGAAATTGCATAATTAGTAATCAATTTCGTGATCTGAAACTCATCTGAACTTTTCATTGTTTCAGTCAATCAGTTTGTATATCGGTCCCATCAAAATGATGACAATAGATTTATTGTTATCCTATTTTTTCTTCTTTTGTATTTGAAGGCTTTGGCATGAATTTTAAAAACTTTATTCTACAGAACTTCAACTTGGTGGGGCCATACTAATCGAATTTGTCATTTTTGCTTGCAAACTTAAAAACTTTTGGCAAGAGATGTCAAATAAACACAGTCTATAAAAATATCAACATTTCAGCTTTCAATCCGCAAACATCATGTTGGACATACTGGAATATTCATAATGTCTGCATGACAATTTGTCTCCCACATTATCATTTACATATCTGGCCTAGTTAATGGAAAATGCTCAACCTGTATTTCCAGAAGCATGCTAGCTAGTTCACCTTAGACTGAGGGTTCTTTTAATGAAAGACTTCAATGTGCTCGTAGCTTCTGGGATAAGCTCTGGGCCCCCACAACCCTGGATAGGACAAGCGAGTACAGAGAGTGGATGGATGGATGGATGGATGGATGGATGGATGGACGGACTTCACAATGGTAATGCAGTATATAAATACTCAACTTCTGGTTCCTAGATGTTATGATGAAATCATGGTAGAGGTAGTTAAGCTGCAACACATGGCAGTCCAGATACAAAATACATCCAATTTCACTTAATGGTGGTGCTGCAGAGGATCATTTCATTTTCAACAGCTAATACCTCCTATAAAACTTTAATGGTTGTAATCAGTGGCATGTCAGCTGTTATTTGGGTAATCAAAATGGTCTGGATGCACCTGACAGTGTTTCAAGGGAACAGTAACAATTTTTCCTTGATGGTTTCTTATAAATGCATTACAATTTTATGTCTGTTAATCTATGTCAAATGACAGAAAGATAATTGAAGACATCCCTGTTAATTATTAATCAGTACTCCCTCAAACACTGAAGAGACGGGTACAGATGAAATATTCGTTCCAAATATTAAAATAGCAGATTAGAAGCAGGCTGAGTTACAGACCTTAACTACAAAAACTTGGGTCAAAAGTGACCCCACTGAGAGTATCTTTTGTATATCTTTTCACATAATGCATTTTGTTATTCATCATGCCATGAATTCCTCAATTAACTTGATTTTGAATGTTACAAATGCTTATTTATTTCTTTTTTGTAGAGCAAGCTGTCCGCGAAGGGCAGCCACCTGTAGAGGCGCCCAGGGAGCTGGGGGTTAAGGGCCTTGCTCAAGGACCCGCAGACATGCTGGGCTTGAACCGGCAACCTTGTGATTACGGTACACAGAGCCACTGAGCCACATGCTGCCCCCCCAAATTAGAATTAGGCAGGAACCTTTGATCGGGGTCAAGTAAAACAGAAGAGGTGCACACCGCTTGGTGTTCACAGTGCAATACACCTGTCTGCAGGGATCACAGCCACAAATGCAGTGGCATAATATGTTCTGAATGTATGCAATAACGAAACAAAACAAAGCAATACAAGTGCATGTTACTAGGCAACCTTTTTCAGTGACCAGGAACATGGCCTGATTGAAGCTCCTTGGAGATAGCTTCTCAGCCTTTTTTCAGTCCTTACTGTGGTGTATGCTTTTTCCTTCGAGCAGGAACTGCTGGGTGAGGCTTATAATGATAAATTTTGCTGATTAGTCAACCACAAGCACTACCGCTAACTTGGAAGCTACAGTCATGGCCAAAGGTTTTGAGAATAACAGAAGTATTAGTTTTCACAAAGTTTGCCGCTTCAGTGTTTGTAGATCTTTTTATTAGATGTTTCTATGGTAACTGAAGTATAATTACAAGCATTTCATAATTGTCAATTTATTGACAATTAAATTAGGTTTATGCAAACAGTCAATATTTGCAGTGTTGGTCCTTCTTTTTTAAGAACTCTGTAATTCGCCCTGGCATGCTGTCAATTAAATTCTGGGCCAAATCCTGACTGATGGCAGCCCATTCTTGCATAATCAATGCTTGGAGTTTGTCAGAATTTGTGGGTTTTTGTTTGTACACCCACCTCTTGAGAATTGACCACAATGATTAATGTCTGGGGAGTATCCCAATGGATCCAAAATGTATATGTTTTGTTCCAATGTTTTGAGCCACTTAGTTATCACTTTTGCCTTATGGCGCGGTGCTCCATCATGCTGGAAGAGTCATTGTTCATCATCAAACTGTTCTTGGATGGTCGGGAGGAGTTGTTCAAGGAGGATGTTTTGGTACCATTCTTTATTCACGGCTGTTCTTAGTCAAATTCTGAGTGAGTCCACTCCTTTGGCTGAGAAGCAACACCACACATGAATGGTCTCAGGATGCTTTACTGTTGGCATGACACAGGACTGATGGTAGCGCTCACCTTCTCTGGACAATCTTTTTTCTGGATGCCCCAAATAATTGGAAATCATCAGAGAAAATGACTTTACCCCAGTCCTCAGCAGTCCAATCCCTGTGCGGTTTGCAGAATATCAGTCTGTCCCTGATGTTTTGCTTGGAGAGAACTGGCTTCTTTGTTGCCCTTCTTGACACCAGGCCATTCTCCCAAAAGTCTTCGCCTCACAGAGCGTGCAAATGCACTCACACCTGCCTGCTGCCCTTCCTGAGCAAGCTCTGCACTGGTGCTGCCTAAATCCCGCAGCTGAATCTATTTTAGTAGATGGTCCTGGTGCTTGCTGGACTTTCTTGGGTGACCTGAAGGCTTCTTCACAACAATTGAACCTCTCTCCTTGAAGTTCTTGATAATCCGATAAATGGTTGATTTAGGCGCAATCTTACTAGTAGCAATATCCTTGCCTGTGAAGCCCCTTTTGTGCAAAGCATCTTTTAAAGCATCCAGTCTGCTATTGTAACTCAATCAGCAAGACAAAATGATCTCCAGCTTTGTCCTCGACAACACTCACCTGTGTTAACGAGAGAATCACTGAAATGATGTTATACTTCTGTGGCTGAGCTGAAATGCAGTGGAAATTGTTTTTTTTTTGGGATTAAATTCATTTTTTCATGGCAAACAGGGACTTCTGGAGTATATGCAAATTGGCATCATAAAAAGTGAGGCAGCAGAGTTTGTGAAAACCGATACTGGTGTCATTCTCAAAACTTTTGGCCACGGCTGTAAATTCCTTAACTTCGTACGGAGCTTCATATTCCATTATTGTACAAAATAAGGTGTTGACTGTGCATCAGAGCATTACAGTGTTAGCTCACCATGTTAGCAAAGTTAGCTGAATGAAATGCATAATGTCCCCCTTTTGGCATCTACCACTGTATTTGAGGGAATATTTATTATTAAATAAAAAGTAATTACAACATGCGGTCATCACCTTTTTCCTTCGCTGTATTTATCTTATTTAAGCACATTTTTTTCCAGTTCTTAACTTAATTCAATACTAAGAACACAGTACTTTCCACACTCGTGATTAATACAGGTACACATCAGTAATACACATCATAACCACCATCAGTAATATGTGGTAAAATTAGAAAGACTAGTATTCCAAGAACAGTGAGCATATGGGTATTTCTCTCACATACTCTTTTCTCACATATATTGTATAATCCTACCCATAAATCATCACTTCAGTATAACTGCTTATACTGTACAATACTGTGTAACGGGAAGAATGCAGCCTATCTCAAGCAGAGGGCACACATCCATCGCAGGGCACAAGGCAGGGGACACCCTGGACGGGATGCCAGTGCATCACAGGGCACAAGGCAGGGGACACCCTGGACGGGACGCCAGTGCATCACAGGGCACAAGGCGGGGGACACCCTGGACGGGATGCTGGGCCATCGCATGAAATACAGTCACGAAATATAGATACAACATCATACCATATTGTAAAAAATGCTTCCTCCAATACTGATAATGAATCTAAAGGATACAAAGATTTGGAAGGTGGAACAGAGAGGCAAGAATGTCCAACAAAGGACATGGAATCCAATAGACAAAGAGCATTTTTTTCTTGGTACCTCTTTTCAGCCTCAGTACTCATTCACTATCCCCATAATTTCTCCTGCTACCTAAAGATATAATTAAGAATAAGCAATTCACATGTTCAAATTCCCATTTGACACTGTGCTACTATTGACAATGAACTGAATGTATCAGAGGAAATTGGATCATTTTGCAGAATAGTAACTGCATTGCTTGTTCCATAAGCTGAACTCTTGAGAGTTTCGGTTGAGTAAAGAGCACTATTGCTTTTGTGAAATAATGCAAATATGGAGTTGAGTATTTTGTTTTTAATTATGTAAGATAAATTTCTTAATATAGAAATTTATAACAATGACTACAAATTTCAAAAGTAAACTGTGTTACACTGCAATAATTTGTGATGGAGTTTCAGAATGGTGCACTGTTTCCTTTGAGCAGTAACATACACAGACGATGGGAAAACACTTTCATAAAACACATGAGTGTCTGTAAATTACAGTAACTACAGCTTGCAGGAGCTTTGCAGGGCAACTCAGTTCATCAACACAAACGATGTATTCTTTCACCCAGAGTTAAACATTAATGAAGTATTTGGAATACAAAATTACTTACAAGCAGTGTTTTTACTAAATAATAAAATTATACAGTCTCCTCCAAAAGTATTGGAACAGCACATGAGATCAATTAGCATGGTCCATAACTCTAAGATAATTCTTCTGTATTTTCACAGTATCCCTCCCTTTGCCTTGCAAGTCCAAAGTGCAGTGCATATCCAAATGTTTATAAGACTGTCTTGTAATATTACTTGTTTGGTACAGTCCCCTCCAAAAGAATTGGAACAGCAAGGCCAATTAATTTGTTTTTGCTGTGCACTGAAGACATTTGTGTTTGAGATCAAAAGATACACATGAGAAGAAAGATCATAGTCTCAGCTTTTATTCCCTGGCATTTATGTTATAACCAAAATGTGTTATAACCAAGCCACCCAGTTTTTCAGGTGAGCAAAAGTATTGGAACATGAGAAGAAACAGGTGTTTCATGTTACCCAGGTGTGCCATATAAGATCGATTGTTTAATCATTAGTATCCCTGGATATCTACTCTCCGGTTAAGCTTTGACTTTCACCTCATTATGGTCAATGCTAATTGATCTAATCTGTGATTGTGAGTTCTGTCTCGTCTTTGAACTAGGCAAAGGGAAGCTTTAGTAATGCCACATTTCTGTATGTTATTCAAGCGTCTATTATAAATCACCAAAATGCAACTGAAGCCGTTCTCAGACCAGTTAAAACAGCCTGCCTGCCTGCTGACTGTCTTCCTGACTTTTTTCAGCCTGCTGACTATCCTCTTGACCTGCTACTGCCTCCTGACTGTCCTCCTGACCCACTCCTGCCTGTTGACTATCCTCCTGACCTACTCTTACCTGCTGCCTGTCCTCCTGACCTACTCCTGCCTGCAGACTGTCCTCCTGCTTGTCCTCCTGCCTGCTGACTATCCTCTTGACCTGTTCCTGCCTCCTGACTGTCCTCCTTACCTGCTCCTGCTGGTTGACTGTCCTCTTGACCTGCTTCTGCCTGTTGACTGTACTCCTGACCTACCCCTGTCTGCTGACTGTCCTCCTGATCTACTCCTGCTTGCTGAGCTCCTGACCTGCTCCCGCATGCTGACTGTCCTCCTGACCTACTCTTGACCTCCCTCTGCTTTCTTAATAAAACAGCACATAAATATGAAGGTCACTAACACACATACTATCCTGCTCAATATTAAGCCTTTACGACAGCAGAACACACAGAAAATACAGGATGCATTATCATCTAAGTCCTCATTCTTACAAGTTTCAGGTTATTCTTTTTTAGCCCCAAAAAGTGCCAGATATCTCCAGTTATCTCTTAATGAAATATCATTTGATTTCAAAAAAATAGTTTTTTAACTAATACAGTACAATTACTCATCTTTCAGCACACTTTAATTCTGTTCAATTACCCAACCAGGTAAAACTCCTAAAGTGAAAGGGAGTGTCAATAATAAAAGCTAAATATTAAAAAGCCAAAACATCAAGTAAACCACCACAGCCACACAAAAGATTTTTAAAATAAAACAATAAACTCTAAATTGAATTCAAAATGTATTACTGCAACAACTAATCCTCCATTGTCTCACTGTCCGTGCAACAGTGTTAACAAAAATTCAATAATGATATTTTATTTTGGTAACAATGTTCCGAGCCAACAGTGGGAATGAAATGGTGAGCAATCAACTCACTAACATTAGTTAGCTAATGTTGGGCAAGACAAATGTTAGCTTTAGCTAACTAACATTGCTTAGCTGAACTATAACTTAAGGCAAATGTTAGAAACTAGCTAACATTAATGTTCATCTATAGACACATGACATAATCTAATTCAGAAGCTTCAAAGGTGAGAAAGTAAAGTGCATTAAACAAGCTAGTTAGCTAGCTAATGTCACATTGTGCAATGCACAGGAGCAAAGATTTACGGACGTGACTCACTGCAATGATGAGATTGAGGCTGCCAAATCAGAATCACCACAACCTGAATCTGAACGAATTTACCCGAATTTAATTGTTAATCTTAGCTTGAATTTCATTACCTAAATATTAAAACCTGAATTTGAATACCTTTGCCTGAATTTGAATTAAAGCAACTGAATTTCAATTTATCCTGTACTTGAATTCATGTTGCTTTTGTGATAAAACTTCAAGTTCAGATTGTAAGATTCATGTCGAGAAAATTCAGGTTGAGAAATTCAGGTTGAGAAAAAGTGAAAAAAAACATTTGGGATACTCAGAGAGTGCAAATGAGTGTAGCTCTAATCAAGTACAATCTTAGCCAATCACAAGACAGGTCACCTCCACCATCCTAATACTGTGGTCAATATCAAGATATTGTTTTTGGTGCATATTGCCCGACCCTACAGACCGTACAGAGGAAAGCAGGGGCATGCAGTTTCCCAAGTCACAAAGTGAGATCTATTTATTTCATTTTATTTTTGAGCTGACTATGATTATGTTTACATGCAATAGCCCAATTAAGATTTTCTAGTCATGTAAACACATTAATTGGGGTATTAAAAACACATGTAAGCACCTTAATCAGGTTACTGAATGTAAACATAGTCATAGTCACACGTGACTTGGGGGAACCACATGTTCCTGGTCTCCGCTTTATGGTCCTTAGGGTGGATGATAGGGATCAAAAGCATTATCACGGTATTTTTAGGCAGATTAGTGATACACAATATTTTCGATGAAGTGTGATAAATGTTCAGATTTAAAATAAAACCACACAAACAGTTTTATTAATATGTAGCCAAAATGAAATGCAAACACAGAACTTCCTTCCCAGTTTGCAAATATACAACTATTCAGTATAGACATTTTTTTTAATCCTAACAGAAGTATCAAGATAATGACAAAAGTAACTCATGCCTTGTATTTGTTGCCCGTTTCAGATAAAGCAGCCCTGACATAAAAGCATTTCACTTCTTGTCCTTGAACTGTTTTCCTCTGTTTGTGATACTGCTCTCAAAACATGTAAAAGTTTTTTTCTGTTCATGAATAATCTAAATCTAAAACCTATTTCACAAAAAGCTCTAAAAATAGAATCCTGATAACCATTGAAAGTGTGTGTAATACCTTGAAAAATCTCTGATTTAAAGCTGTCAGTAAAAGAAATAAACAATAACTGCAAATTCCGATATGTTTAATGTGAGCCGTTTGGCAATGATTTAAAACACAATGAATGAACAATGATTCGTCCACTCCATCAAATTCCGAGTGAGACGCTACCTAAATGGTTTGATTTTAGTTCTGAATGCCAGGATTCTCTGCAATGTCACCACTGGAAGGAATACTATTAGTCTCTATTCAAAATCTATAAATATCAATATTAAACATTCAATACACCACCCAGCCCCAATGGTTTGTCTAGGTTCCCGCTGAAACTTCCTTTGTGTTGATTGTGGATTTGCAACATTTTTTTGTTCTGTATGTGTCTGTTGGATTTTGTAAGTGTTTTCTAAATTTGCAGCATGTTATCAGCCACTGTATAAAGGTGGTGGAGGTACAAAACCTCTTCCAAAATGATTGGTGACTTGCCTCGTGATTGGTCAGGATTGTGCGTGATTAGATCTACGCTAGTTTGCTCTTCCTGAGTATCTGGGATGTTTTCCCTGTTTTTCTGAACCTGAATTTTCTTGACCTCAATCTTACAAGCCGGACTTTAAGTTTTATTACCACAAAAGCAACATAAATTCCAGGAAATAAATTCAAATCTGATTTCATTAATTCAAATTCATTTAAAGGTATTCAAATTCGGGTTCTTTAATTGAAGTTCTGGTAAACATATACAGATTCTGGTATTCAGGTAATGAAATTCAAGTTCAGGTTAAACTTCAAATTGGGGTAAATAAATTTAAATTCAGGTTGTAGTGAGTCTAATTTGACGCTGTAGGCAGATGAGACATTCAATTAACATCAAGGTTGAATAATGGTATGGTTCACTTTAGGGGTATCTGAAATCATATTACAAGATTCTTAAAGCCATGAATATGGGAAATGTATTACAGTCAGCCTACATCGTACCTGATTTTTGAAAGGTCAGTTTTGAGCAATTGTGGTTTACACAAACAAACAAATAAATATCCTGTACATAATTTTTGTATATTACTAAAGAATTCATTAGTGGTTTAAGGAAAAAAATGTTGATGTGTAGTGTACTGTACTGAACTGTGTAAGATGCACTGATTTACAATTACAGGTGAGATGGCTGTATAAATGTGTCAATCCCTGCTGAACTGTTGTTTTTACCTTTTGGTGGATTTTAAGTTTTAATTAAAGATATGCTGAGTCTTATGCAAAGAAGCCCAGACCAAGAGGTAGGGGAAGAGACTGTAGAGAGTGACAGTTAATCGCAGTGATGTAATTGTGAGTCTAACTAGGTACGTAACTATCAAAAATAATAACAGCACATAATGATAATAATAATATTTATCCTGCTTATAATTCAAACTCTGATAGTGCTTTCACAAAGGGACACACACATACACACACACACACACGCACGCACACACACACACACAAAGTTCCTATATGAAATGTGAACGAACATTAACAACATAGAAACAGTTACAACTTTTGTTCCTTAAGGATGCAACGCACGTCTCCTTTGAAGGGGCTCATTTCGGAGTGAAACTTCTGCAGTAACTCTTCCCCACGAAGACAGAAAAAGCCAACATACGCAAGCACAAACACGCAGTCTGTTTCACCTGAAGCACTGGGCTTTGGTCGAAGTTGTAGGCGCTGGGACGGCCCTCCAGGGTAGAGAAAGCCACGTTGCCCCCTGTCAGAGGGGAGATGTCGCTGAACTCGTCTGTGCAGAGGGCCGTCCTCTCGTCATCACCGGGCTGAAGGTATCCCTTGGCAGCCTTCTCATAAGTCCTCTGACATGAGCCGCTGTAGTACTGGTAAGGCAGCCAAGGCCCCGCCTCCTGGCTCCTCCTATAGATGGCAAAGCTCTCAGGCCGGCTGGTATGAAACTTCAGCCGGATGTATGTTATTTCAAAAGCCTTACCTACAGGGAAAAACAGATGCATGTAAATGATTACAAGGCCACAGGATCTTGCTTATGCTGTAGCATGGAAAGCATAGAACAGGCGGACAGTAAACAGGAACTATGAGCGATTCTCCAGTGCATCTTTTTTTTTTGTTTGCCACTTCATAAATTAGTGTAAATAATTAATATAAAGATATAGTTAACTTTAAATGGTATTTCTTGGCTGAAAAGAGGAAAGCAAGAGAATGGCACTAGTATTTTTTTCTGATGGAACCTCTATTTTCCAGGAAGGTAGAGGTATATGATTTCTCATGTTTTTTCATTCAACATTTGCAAACTGAAACATGAAAATTTAGCTTCCGGACATCAAAGACAAATATTTTGGGTGCTGGGCTACAGTGACAGAGCCAAGGGAGTTTTATAGAAAACTAGGGACTACGATCTTGGGGGCTTTATCTGGAAAAGAAAAAAATGTTATTCTCCTACCTTGTAAACACAGTACAAATGGAGAAGTTTGCAATAAATATAGGTTAACCTTGTTCTAAATTGAGGGCAAGACTTACTGGATAATCCCAAAGGAGCTCCTTAAAGACAGAGAAAAGCTGGAATAACGGTGTATTTTCCCCCGAAGTGAAGGGTACAGTGGAAGGGAGTCTAGTAATATATGTTAGTTCTGCAACACAGAAAGTAATCCCTTACCACCACTCCAGATAAAAAGCATGATAGACCTCAGTGCAGGTCTTAAGGTCGCTTTTTGCAAGGGCTCTAAAGGAATCTATGTTTTGTCTTCATTAACAGGACTACAGTCGAAGGCTCATATCTGCAATGTGTATTTTTTTATTTGGCATATTTTTATAGTACAATGTAGGATGATATGAGAATTTAATGAAAAGGCTCACTTTCTGCCGAAGCTGACTCACAGTACCATTCATTTCCAGACAGGTTCACAACTTGACCTGCTGTTAAAACACACAGGGAACCTGTAGGAAGGTCCAGGATGACATGGCGAGAACATTCAAACTCCACACATGTACAGCTGGGGCAGAGACTTGAACGCTGGTCTCCAGAGGTGGGAGGTGACTACATTAACCACAGGGACACCATGTGTCCACCATGCCAACCATAAACGTTAAACATGAATACGGACAGAAAGATGCTAAATGACTATTTTATTTGATCTTTATCTTGTTGTGAAAAAAAACAACTCACTGAATGCTTTGCACAGCATACATTCTTCAGAGATTCAAAGTAATAAACCAAAGTTTTGCAACTAGGACATATTTTAAATGCATAATTTTATTGATGTCAGTTCTTTTTTCGGTACCTGCCCACTTGACTTCATTCGGAGATTAAATGATGCAGAAGCAAATTGATTTAAATGGAGGGAAATGATGTAGAAGGACACGACGCTGCCAGAAGTGACCCGTGTAGAGAAATGCCGCCACTCTCCCTAAATCTGTTGCTTTTTCTGATTTTTATATAAGAACGTTCAGCTTTCACAGGGAAAAAAAAAGTTAGAAGTTTTGTCTAATTTTTTTATTACTCTGGTAACCTGGAAAGAAGTCATTTTTTCCCACATCAAATCAAGTAACTATGCAGTTACTTCTTAAGTGATGCTATAATATTGATATAACAATATAAAAGTAAGTGTAAGAATTAAACACAAAATTTTGAAATCCATTTTTGGTTGCGTCATACATCTACTGTAATTTTACTGGATCAGTCAGGTCACCTCCCTCGCTGAAGCCCATACAGAATCTCAGTCCGGATCTGTACTTTGTGGACCTGAGCTTTCCATTCCTGGTTACGTCCGTCTTCTGTTTTTATCTAGTATAGGGTCATGCTAAGTCTGAAGCCTATTAGAGGAAGCACAGAGCACAGGCCACCCTAAATGGAAAAGCAGTCTATTACCATTTCATGAACACCTTCCATGGCCTCCTCAGTCATCAAATCTAAACATCATTGAACTTTCATGGAGCAAAGAGCACCAAGTGCATTTCTGCCTTGCTCATCCACCCAAGGACTGGAGACTTCTTAAAGAATGGTTCAATATCTACCTATACACAGTACTGGGCTTGCGAGACAGCACTCCTAGAAGGGCTGAAGCTGTTCAAAGGCCACTGCTGACCCTGATACTTATTAGGTCAATAATTCCAAGCATCCAACCATGATCCAACTGGTTATCCGGTACAGGGCCACAGATATGCTGAGTCTTATGCAAAGAAGCCCAGACCATGAGGTAGGGGAAGAGACTGTAGAGAGTGACAGTTAATCGCAGCGTATACACACTGCTATGATCCACGAATGCTATGATCAGGTTAGAGGAGCCCATTCACCATGGTTTTGGAGTACAGCAGGACACCAGAGTACCTGCAGAAGTCCTGCATGACATGGAGAGAACGTCTACACTCCATATATTCAAGAATTACTAATTATAATTTTTTTGAGTCATGATATAAAAATGCCACAACAATTTCTTCTTTAGGGATTATTTTTTCACGAGATCTTATCTTACAGTGATGTAATTGTGAGTCTAACTAGGTACGTAACTATCAAAAAAAAAATAACAGCGCATAATGATAGTAATAATAGAGTAATATTAAAAGTATATAAATTCTACTGTACTTTAGTTGAGAAACTGCTGAAGCTGCACAATGTTTTCTTGAGCGTCACAAAGGTGTGTGTGCATTCGTTATAATGAACCATTGTACAGTATATAACTCAAATAGATTATATGATAGGCTTTATGGCAGTCCATTCTTAAGTATGAGTCTCGTGGACTGCCTGTACAGCAGGAATCTGAAATATCCTTAAACTGACAGGTAAGATTTGATCATTACATACATGTATTGCCCGCATGATCATACCGATGCAACTCAGCATTGAATAAAAACCTGTAGCTATAGAGTATGACTGTGTGTGGACTGGAATCAGGCCCGGCCTGAACCCCAGCCTGTGCCGCTGCTGTAGCTTGTGGCCCCTTCCCATGGTGGAGCTGTATGGATATGAATAACACAAATAGACAAAGAAAGGAACTGTGGTTCACATATAACTTTAAATTGTAAATTAGACGATGACTTGCAATGTTTCTGGAAGTATCACTATATTCTTGTGGACGCCTAAAGGTCAAGTTGTGAATCTGTCTGGAAATGAATGGCACCGCACCGGCTTCGGCACAAAGTGAGACTTTTCATAAAATTCTCATACCATCCTATATTGTACTATAAAAATATGCCAAATAAAAAAATACACATTGCGGGTATGAGCCTTCGACTGTAGTACTGCTATAAAAGGCAAAACATGGATTCTTTTGCAGCCGTTGTAAAAAGTGACCTCCTTAATTAGGACCTGCACTGAGGTCTACAGTGTTAGAAAAAGGCAGCCTGCTTTTTGGCTGGAGTGCTGGTAGGGGGTAAGGGAAACCTGCAATGGTTTGTACCCCATCCTGGCTAATTTCTTGCTTCATGTCCATTGCCTACAGGACTGGCTCCATAACCCTGGAAAGGGTAAGTGGGCATGGAAAATGAACAAATTCATAAGGAGCTCATTTTTGTGACAGGGTTATAGTGGATCAGCGTGTACTGCTATTGCCTCACACCTTAAAGGCTAGAGGTTAGACTCCTTTCCCCACTGTATCTGTGCTTGTTGACTTTGCGCATTGTACAGGTTTATGCCTGCAGTTCAATTACATGTAGTTTGACTAACTGGCACCTGTAAATCGCCCACTGTGTGCGTGGCTGTGTGTCCTGCTATGGTCTAACGTCTTATCAAAGGAGCTCCCACGTCCTATAATCTGTGCTGTCTCATGACTCCCCTCCGACCCCGTGCTGGATGAGTACTGTGCTGCCTCGTATAGCCTGCAGACTCCTCATTGACCCTGTGCTGGATGAGTACTGTGCTGCCTCGTATAGCCTGCAGACTCCTCATTGACCCTGTGCTGGATGAGTACTGTGCTG